>CM064877.1:14836900-15321710 GCA_003313485.2 Penstemon barbatus | reverse complement strand
TATTATTTAACATCATTTGCTCTAGAGAATCAAACAATTCGTTATTTTGAGGAGTTACCTCATCCTCAGAGTCATCAGAGTCCTTTGCCATCAGGCACAGGAGAGCAGGCTTTTCTTCATCAGAGGATTCTTCATCAGACGAGTCTGAATCTGAATCAGATGAGCAGACAGCAGCAAGCTTTTCTGCTTCAGCCATCATTGCTTTCCCTCTCTGATACTTTCTTTCTTTTCTCACTTTCTTCTCCTCTTCAGTGTACTTCTCTGCTTTTGGATATGGGCAGTCTTTGATGAAATGTCCCAATTTCCTGCAGTTGTAACACATTAGTTTTGATTTATAATCATCTTTATCTTGAGAAGAAAAGTTAGGTTTAGAAGTGGAAGCATTGTTGTATTTGTTCTTCATTTTTCTTTTGTAGAACTTCTTGAAATTATTCATCAACAGTGCAACGTCTCCAGCAGTGTACTCCTTTTTGTTGAGTAGAGTGGCTTCATCAGATGAGTCCACTTCCGCAATTCTTTGAGCTGGTCTTCTTTGATTTTCAGCAGCAACCAATGCAGCTGTGGGTCCTGAAGTTGAGGTTTCTTCAATACCCATCCTAGGCAGTTTATACTCATAAGCCTTGAGTACAGAAAACAGCTCTGTCAGAGAGATCTTCCCCAGATCCCTTGATTCTTCCATTGCTGTCACCTTCATGTTGAATTTAGGAGGTAAGGCCTTCAGTACTCTGATGGTTATCTCCTTGTCTGTGAAGGTTTTTCCAAGCTTCAGAACTTCATTCAATATTCTTGTAAACCTTGTGTCCATCTGATCAATGGTTTCAGAGGACTTCATCTTGAAGTTATCCAGCTTTTCTAGAGCAACACTCAGCTGATGCTCCTTGATAGCATCATTGCCTTCGCTCATATCTCTGACTTTGTCCCACATCTCCTTTGCAGATTTGCAATGTTTGATCTTGTCAAACCGATCATTATCCAGGGCTTTAGTCATGATAAATCTTCCAATCTTGTCCAGGTTGAACAGCTTGATTTCTTCAGCTGTCATTTCGCTCAAGTCTTTTTCCACCACGGTATCAACTTCATTGATTTTTATCGTCTTGGTGAACTTGAATGGACCTTTTGTAATGCAAGTGAACATGTTGTCATTGTAGGCAGCGAGGAAAATCTCCATCCTGATTTTCCAGTCTTCGAAGGACATGCCAGCAATGTGGGGAACATGGTTTATGCATTCCATTTTCAAAAAGTTTTGATTTTCAAAAAAAATGCTCTTTTGAAAAGTTTTCAAAAACCTTTGAAAAACACTCGGATCAAGCTCGTTGATCAGGCAGTTGATTCAAATGAACCACCTGCTCTGATACCACTTGTTGATCCCAAGTGGTCAGATGAGGTCTAGAGGGGGGGGGGTGAATAGACCTCTGAAAATTTTTGAACTTAAAAACTTTTCAGTCTTCTGTCAGCAGACTAAGCTGATGAAGAACAGTAAGCAGACTAGTCTGATCGTGAACAAATCTTGAACAGACGACTGACCACTCTTCTTACAGTGACTTAGCTGTTTTTCAGCAAAACAGTTTTTCAAAGAGTTTACTTGCAGCGGATTGTTTCAAAGTGTTTTTCACAAGTAGACTTAGTTCTTGAAAGATTTTATCCCCAGTTTTTACAAACTCCTTTTGTCTTTAAAATCTTTTCAATTAATTCGAAGTGTTTAAATGTGCAAACTTTAAATATGCAAGAAAGCTTTAAATGCAAGATAACACAAAGAATTTTTATAGTGGTTATATGGATAAAAATCCTTTAGTCCACTCTTCCAGATCACTTAGATTCTGGGTTATACTATAATCACAAAGATTACAATACAAATCTCCACTTATACCTAACCAACAAATGAGAAGGCTATAAGCTCGCAATAGGAGTTCACAAAGAAAACCTATCCTCTAGATTTTGATCACTCACAAAGACGGATCAAATCTTCGCACAACACTACTCTTTCACAATATCACTCAGATAATGTTTTTCTTTTGACTTCAACTTGGATCAGCCAACAGATGACTTCACCAGACGAGTGAGCTGTTCGAGTTTCTTGAGACTTAAAGAAATTCTGCTTCAATTGCGAAATCTCAGATATGTTGTTGTTTTTCTCTCTCTTCGAACTTTGCTCTATTTATACTTGGATTTGAATTTATGACCGTTGAAGGAAATCACATCTTCAAATCCATTATCCAGCTCATTTTGAAACGGCTCCCTGCAGCAATCGTACAGTGTACAGTACCTTTCTGTCCATCGCATTTAATGCTGCATTTAATGCACTCTGCTGATCCGAGGATATCTTCAATCATTTGCCATTACTACCCTTCTCTTTCAGCATTTATTACGCCAGGTGCATTTATTACCGTTG
This sequence comes from Penstemon barbatus, assembly GCA_003313485.2. Lineage (NCBI taxonomy): Eukaryota > Viridiplantae > Streptophyta > Magnoliopsida > Lamiales > Plantaginaceae > Penstemon > Penstemon barbatus. The sequence goes on along the minus strand of CM064877.1, from coordinate 15,319,321 downwards.
GACTAATCTCTTGATCTCTTCTACTCTGCTGATCAAAACGACTCTGCTGATAGATACTCTGCTGATCAAATACTGAACTCATCTGATTTGACTCGGCTGATGATCTACCCTTCTGTTCGCTGTTTCAGCAAGAGATCACTAGTCTTCTGAGCTTCGAACTTTGAACTCTTCTGATGTCTTCTTTTACTTGTTCAAAATTCTTCTAAGGGAACTAAGCTTTCCATACTTAGCTGATGATGATGTTTTGAGAATCATCAAAACCTTCCCTTAATTTCTGACTTCTTTGCACTTCATCTTCATCTTCATCCAACACGTGTACCATTATAATAATTAATCAATGATGAAAAAACTCAAATTTTTTCTTGGATAATTATGAAAATGATCAAATTACCTGTCGTATATAAATCTCTTCTGATTTTTTAAGTAAGAGAAAGATATAAAGGAAAATTCAAACATGAAATCAAACAATTTCAGTTTAAAATAAATTGCAACAGTGAGGAGGAGAATAAATTGTAGGGGGATTCTAGGGTGCCGTCACGTCATGTGACGTTAATTTATTTTAGACCATTAGATTCAAACTATATAATCACAGCCATAGATATTTTTTAATTTAAAATAAATAAAAATTAAATTAATAATTGGTGACTTGTATAACCGGTTAATTAAATTTTAGTATCTAACACAATCTCTCTCCTAATTTCACATATCACTATTCCTACTCTCTCCCATCGCCTTCCACAAATCACAAATCTTCTTCCAAAAAATGGTGAGACTCACAACCTTCATAAAAGAGATACAAATTGATTCTAGAATTCTCGAACGGTATACAATCTCTATCTCCGAAAATTGGTAATTCTCTCCAAACCAATCATGTAACCCCCATCGCTCATGTTCGCGTTCGCCTACCATCGGAAGAAATTTGCGTTTGCCCATGTCATCCTCTGCCATTGTGTGACTGAATTGACACGCCCACTTGCCACGAAGTTTTATTCTTGCTGAATTTTGGTATTTCTTGCTTCTAATTATCTTTTATTAACTTCAATCTTTTATCTTTTTGTGTTGCTAGTATTTATATTTTACCCCTGTTGTTGGGTTCTTTAAGAAAATTGTTTGGGGTTGTATGAGTTTTCATTCTTAGAATTTACATGTAATATTTTAACCTTAGAATTTACATGTAATTGTTTGGGGTTATATAGTTTGTAAATTCTGTTTTTTTGTTCTTTTTCTGTTCAATATTTTAATCAAAGGTGAGAAAAGAGTTGGTGCTGATATCATTCTCACATACTTTGCTTAACAAGCTGTTACATCCTTGTGTGGAGAAAAGAGGTCAGAAAAATTGTGCTTGAATATAAATTTTGTTAACCGGTGCTGAATTCGAGAGGAGCATATCTATTACCATTTTACTCGACTTATACATAAATTACTACATTAACAATTGAAGAAAATTTGAGTTATTCAATATGTTGTATTCTCCCGTAAAGTTACACTCAGTGACTATATATGTAGCTTTAACATTTAATATTATTTTAATTATTTATAAAGTAATAATAAATATATGTTTAAATTTTATAAAATAATTTTTTTACTTTATAAAATATAATTATCTAAATTTTAATTATTATTTAAACAAAAGTAATAACAAAAGTACGGTCTCATATTAGTAGTAATTAGTCACATTATATAGTATTAACATTAATACTGATCAATTTTTTGATAATTTTTCATATTACATGGTATATGTCTCACATGTAGTAGTATAGACTCACATAACATAGTACTGACTCCACATACTTAGTACGGTCCCATATTATTAGTAATTAGACACATTATGTAGTATTATCATTAGTACTAAATATTGTATATAATTCCTCACATTACATAGTATAATGTCTCACATGTAATAGTATTGACTTCACATACACAGTACGGTATCATATTAGTAGTAATTAGTCACATTATATAGTATTAACACTAATACTGACCAATTTTCTAATAATTTTTCATATTACATGGTATATGTCACACATGTAGTAGTATAGATTCACATAACATAGTACTGACTCCACATACTTAGTACGGTCCATATTATTAGTAATTAGACACATTATGTAGTATTATCATTAGTACTAAATATTGTATATAATTCCTCACATTACATAGTATAATGTCTCACATGTAATAGTATTGACTTCACATACACAATACGGTATCATATTAGTAGTAATTAGTCACATTATATAGTATTAACATTAATACTGACCAATTTTCTGATAATTTTTCATATTACATGGTATATGTCTCACATGTAGTAGTATAGACTCACATAACCTATTACTGACTCCACATACTTAGTACGGTCCCATATTATTAGTAATTAGACACATTATGTAGTATTATTTTTAGTACTAAATATTGTATATAATTCTTCACATTACATAGTATAATGTCTCACATGTAATATGATTGACTTCACATACAGTATGGTCTCATATTAGTAGTAATTAGTCACATTATATAGTATTAACACTAATACTAACCAATTTTCTGATAATTTTTCATATTATATGGTATATGTCTCACATGTAGTAGTATAGACTCACATAACATAGTACTGACTCCACATACTTAATACGGTCCCATATTAGTAGTAATTAGACACATTATGGAGTATTATCATTAGTACTAAATATCGTATATAATTTCTCACATTACATAGTATAATGTCTCACATGTAATAGTATTGACTTCACATACAGTACGGTCTCATATTAGTAGTAATTAGTCACATTATATAGTATTAACACTAATACTGACCAATTTTCTGATAATTTTTCATATTACATGGTATATGTCTCACATGTAGTAGTATAGACTCACATAACCTAGTACTGACTCCACATACTTAGTACGGTCCCATATTATTAGTAATTAGACACATTATGTAGTATTATCATTAGTACTAAATATTGTATATAATTCCTCTCATTACATAGTATAATGTCTCACATGTAATAGTATTGACTCCACATACTTAGTATGGTCTCATATTAGTAGTAATTAATCACATTATATAGTATTAACACTAATACTGACCAATTTTCTGATAATTTTTTACATTACATGATATATGTCTCACATGTAGTAGTATGGACTCACATAACATAGTAATGACTCCACATACTTAGTACGGTCTCGTACTAGTAGTAATTAACCACATTATGAAGTATTATCATCAGTACTAACCATTATGTATAATTCTTCACATTACATAGTATAATGTCTGACATGTAATAGTATTGACTCCACATACTTAATATGGTCCATAGTATTAGCATTAGTACTAACCAATTTTTTAATAATCTTTCACAATACATGGTATATGTGTCACATCTAGTAGTATAGACTCAAATAATATAATACTGCCTGCACATACTTAGTACGGTCCCATATGGTTTATTATAAAAATATTATTCACAAAATAATTTATTTATTTTATAATAATTTATTAATTTATAATTTACTATTGATGTGATTAAATATTACAATGAATGTGGTAAAATAATAGTATAGTACAATTGCTTATAGTAATAGTATTATGACCTGTTAGTAACCTGATAAGTAGGTAACTTATTAATGATGTGTCATTATTCTATTGGTTATAACTTACGTCATGTGACGTGACGTCACCCTAGAATTTTCCTAAATTGTATCTCTAAGAGTCGCCAAATATTTTTATAGTCGCATTTTTAATGATAAATCATTGTTGTCAAAATCGCATCCCTGCGAAATTGACATAGCCTTAAACCCTCACAAAACCCATCCCCAATGCAATCGAAATTCTCTCTGATTAAAATCTCAGATTCTAAAACCTCAACTCTACTTTCTGCCCCAATTCACATCCTTAATGTGACGCCTGGAGGAAGGATCCGAAAATTCGACCTCTCAATTTCGCTCGATCGGGTCATCGGAGAGGATCAAATTAACCGGGTGGGCCAAACTTCGAGAGCGGCGGTTCGTAGTTCAAACCTTTATGGCACATAAACCAGGTTTTCTTAATAGTTGACACTTGTATGGATAAATAAAGCTCAAATGTTTTGGAAGAAAATAAATGAGTTATATGTAAAATATGTATAGCTGGTGATGATGATGAAGGATAGGGTTGTTAGTGCATATACATTGGTTGAGTTGAAGAGAATTTTTGGTTTTCCCAATGAATTTCTGGTGACATTGGTGTCTAAGTATCTGAGATTTTAGGTTGCAGGGCGTCAGGAGAGAAAAGTCTTTTCTCGATTTAGCTTTATGGAATGAAGGGTTAGCAAAGTCGGTTAACTAGAAAATGGCGAGAAGGAGTTGGGGTCGACGGGGATTAGGGTCAGGACAAGGTTTAATTTTGAAGCTCCCTCTTAGTTTTATCAAGAAGGATACAAAGGAGTAGGTTTAGGGTTCGGATGGAGCCTTACGACCGCTGCACTTACTGGTTCTTGCATTATGTATCTAAGAAGCTCTTAGGGCAGTGGACTGAAGATTACTTTGGCCTTATGAGGATGTGCCATTTGAATCCATCATTTAAGAAATGGAGAAGAGGGTGGGGAAGATTTTTAAGGAATTGCTTTCACTCTTGGGGAAGTTTGTTGAAGAGGATGTATCACAAGTGTTGTCATGAGATATTCAATGATATATGTATATGTTAGCTTAGAGGTGCTATTCAGACTACGAAGCTGACGGAAGAGCATAATGGTTACGAGTTAATTGATGGAGATCCACTTCTTGCGATCAAAAATAAGTTTGTTGACCTGCTGGATGGAGGGACACCAGCAGAAAACTAAGCAGTTGAGATCATGTAGAGCCGCTCGGTGTAAAGATGATGTTCTGTATTTTCGGAGTATGGTTAGTTGCTTCCGCAAATGTGAAAATGCCTCCCCCCAAGATAATGTTTTATAATAAGTTGTTCTTATCCATTATTTAGCTTGCCTCTGTTAAATACACGCGATCTTTGAATATTTCAGCACATGGGTTTTTTGTTCTAGTAGCTGAATGCAAAACAGCTGGTTAAAAGCTGGAACGAATTCCCTATTGACTAGACGTGCTGGTTAGAAAAAAATTGTTGTATTACCCCATAATGATTTTCTACATAAATTTTGGAATTTGGTAGAAATATTTGTCTTATTTACTTCAAAATCATAGGGTATTCACATGTTGAGAGTAAGTAATATTAGATTAGATGTGAAATATAGTTAGAACATATCTGCAAATTAGTTAGTTGATGGTGTTATAATTCTTGACATTCTAATAGAAAGTACATGGGAAATTAATGAAAGGCTCTCAAATATGATCCTGACAACACTGAAAATCAGATATAGCATTTTGCCTATAGCCTTTAATATGATATTTTGATGTTTAAAAATTATGAATCGGTACTTGCTAATCTGATAACTCGGGCCTCAGACTATTCTATATTATGGGAATGTTGTTTTATGACCCTGCTTTACCATACATATATAGATACTCCTTCTTTCTATTGTGAAACTTAGGTCTTCCCACACAAGTTTGGTATAGAATGCCCATACGGTATCTAACTAAACAACACCAACAAATTACACCTCACACAAATTGAATGATGAATTCTTAACTCTGCTATACCTAATAATCAATCATCACACCATGCTCATTTTCTTGGTTTTTTTTTTATAGTTGCTTTGCTAATCTAAAAACATACCTAAATGAAGAAACATGAAAAGCTCATGAACGAACAATTATATAAGTAGAGAAACACAAATCACTACATATCTAACTTATCTCTGCTGGTTTCTTTTGTGCAGACTAGCCAAGAATTGCAAACATGGAACGAGCCATAACCCTCAAGTTACTGCTCTATGTGATAGTTCTGGTGCTTTACCCGAAGGCAGAAAGCCAATGGATGCACCATCCCCCGAAGGCAGAAAGCCAATGGATGCACCATCCACCACTGCCTCCAATTCCGCTCTGTGCTTCTCAATTTGCGTTGGCAAATCATGCATGTGCTATGTTGCCCTATACACCAGTACCCCCGCCCTCGCCTCCTGCCCCGCCAACTCCATCCCCTGATCCTCCTAGCCCTCCCTCCCCTGATGAGCCAAGTGGCAGGCACCACCATAACCGTGGCCATAGCCACGGCCACGGCCACAGTCATAGGCACCACAGGCATGTGCATGGAGAAACACAAGCCGAGGGAGATTGTTGCCGATGGGTACAAGAAGTTGATGCTGTTTGTGTTTGTGATCTTTTGGTGCATTTGCCCCTGTTTCTTACTAAGACCGTGCACAATTACACTGTCGTGGTAGATGACACGTGCAGTATCACTTTTCAGTGTGGATCTAGGTTGGTACGAGCCTGATTGTTATCTGGCTCGTTAGCATGGAACTAAGAGTTTGTCATGTGAGGAAGTGGTGTTATCTGGTTTATTACAGTACTATGTTTTAGTTTATGTAATTTTATTTTATGTTATATGAAAAGGGATTATTTATTACATGTATGTCTACCTATTGGAAGTTGCAAAATACTTAAATTTTTATCTTATATCGACACAGGACACACTGTTTTTTTTTATTCACATATATATATATTGATAATTTAGGACAAGTTGAATCCATTGGCATTGAAACTCAGTTTCTTTTGTAAAGATGAAATGGTATAACCCGATGGTATGATAGAAAATTTAGAAAATGCAGGCAAAGTAAAGAACTTTAAGATGGAATACTAGTTGTCATGAAGAAATAGAAAGCAATTAGAAAAAAGTGTGGTACAAAGAAAGATTATTTGTAGCATATAATTATGAAAGCCCGCATGAAAGAAATAGATAAATGTTAATAAAAGATGTACCATTACTTAATTTTTGCTATCAAACGAGTTATCTAGAAAATTATAAAAAAAATAATAAAAAACGAGTTATGAAGTGGGTATTTTACTTTGAATATTGGGTTGGGTTGCCCCAACTTATTATTCCAAGAGTTCATTTTTCATATTGTTTGTGTTGTAAATCTTTTGCAACTAATTTCTTTACAAATATAATTTTTTATTTTAAATTTGTTTTTATTCTTAAAATATCTGTATACATAAATAATGATGATATAATATGATGCTACTAAGTCTAAAACTGCCGGAAAAAAAGAAGAAGATATTTTAGAACATAGCTTTTCAACTCTTAAATCAAATAAAATTATGTACAGTATATTTTGATCACAAGACGGTATATGGGCCATGACGTACAAATACCGTTCAAATTCCTTGGGTTTACTGACTATTTTTTGGACCAGAATTTTATTAAAATTTCCCAGTGTTGGTAGCCAAAAACACCACACGAAAATTCCTTAATTAATAAAATTGCATTATAACTTTGGAAAACAATCGATTCGTTGCCTATATATATTTAATCTCAAAAGATCAGAAAGTTGTAGATTTTTTCTCCTCCAAATTCAACCCTATATATAAGACTTGGTTTGTGGTGTCAAATAAAATTATTTTTCTTAGTACCATTATTTTTCTCACACGACTAGGTTCTATGTTTGATATAAAGTTTTAGATAAAAGTTTAAAAAAAATATTACATAATTTGTGGTGTCAAATTATTAATTTATGTGAGTATTGTTTAAAAAGTAAAATACCATCTTAGAAAATGAGTATTGTTCTTGTACATATCTAAAAGGAAAAATAAAAGGGAGTACAATAGCTTTTCTCATAACTTGTCTTAGCAACATTTTTTTTTCTTTGACCTTGAACATTTTGTACCCACTGGTTGAAAATCTGTATTCTTAAAAATAATTGCTAGTTCTTTTTGGGAAAATGGAATATTTCAATTTTTGTTGGATCAAATTATATTATGTTATTTCGATTTATCTTTTGTCATATTATCGAATCACCTATAAGATATACTGATTTCTACACTCAAAAGATAAGCGCTCCCTGAAACAGATGGCAAAATAGTAATTTACGTCCCCTAACTTTTACTAGTCCGCAGAATTAGGACACTTAATTTTCCAGCAAGCAATTTACGTCCCTTAACATTCAGTGGTCCTCAGAATCAGGACACTTAAATTTTCAGCAAGCATTTTAGGTCCCTTAACTTTCGTTGGTCCGCAGAATCAGGATACTTAATTTTTCAGCAAGCATTTTACATCCCTTAACTTTCATTGGTCCGAAAAATCAAGATACTTAATTTTTCAGCAAGCATTTTACGCCTTTAACTTTCACTGGTCTGCGAAATCTATAACTTTTTTATACCTACAATTTTAGTCCACTTGACCGTAATTTTAGTCCACAACTCGCTGAAAATTCCATAATTGCTAACTGGACAATTGATTTGAGGATTTGACTTAATATTGATGTTGTTAAATAGTTGTAGACGGTTTGTTAAGTGATTGTCAAGTGGGTGTTTGTTTTGTCAAGTGGAGTAAAATTGCGGGTATAGAAAAGTTAGGATGTATTTTTCAGCAAGCATTTTACATCCCTTAACTTTCATTGGTCCGAAAAATCAAGATACTTAATTTTTCAGCAAGCATTTTACGCCCTTAACTTTCACTGGTCTGCGAAATCTATAACTTTTTTATACCTACAATTTTAGTCCACTTGACCGCAATTTTAGTCCACAACTCGCTGAAAATTCCATAATTGCTAACTGGACAATTGATTTGAGGATTTGACTTAATATTGATGTTGTTAAATAGTTGTAGACGGTTTGTTAAGTGATTGTCAAGTGGGTGTTTGTTTTGTCAAGTGGAGTAAAATTGCGGGTATAGAAAAGTTAGGATGTATTTTCAGCAAGCATTTTACATCCCTTAACTTTCATTGGTCCGAAAAATCAAGATACTTAATTTTTCAGCAAGCATTTTACGCCCTTAACTTTCACTGGTCTGCGAAATCTATAACTTTTTTATACCTACAATTTTAGTCCACTTGACCGCAATTTTAGTCCACAACTCGCTGAAAATTCCATAATTGTTAACTGGACAATTGATTTGAGGATTTGACTTAATATTGATGCTGTTAAATGGTTGTAGACGGTTTGTTAAGTGATTGTCAAGTGGGTGTTTGTTTTGTCAAGTGGAGTAAAATTGCGGGTATAGAAAAGTTAGGATGTATTTTTCAGCAAGCATTTTACATCCCTTAACTTTCATTGGTCCGAAAAATCAAGATACTTAATTTTTCAGCAAGCATTTTACGCCCTTAACTTTCACTGGTCTGCGAAATCTATAACTTTTTTATACCTACAATTTTAGTCCACTTGACCACAATTTTAGTCCACAACTCGCTGAAAATTCCATAATTGCTAATTGGACAATTGATTTGAGGATTTGACTTAATATTGATGTTGTTAAATAGTTGTAGACGGTTTGTTAAGTGATTGTCAAGTGGGTGTTTGTTTTGTCAAGTGGAGTAAAATTGTGGGTATAGAAAAGTTAGGATGTATTTTGCTTGTCGAAAAATTAAGTGTCCTGATTCTGCGGACCAGTGAAAGTTAAGGGACCTAAAATGCTTGCTGAAAAATTAAGTGTCCTGATTCTGCATACCAATGAAAGTTAAGGGACGTAAATTGCTTGCTAAAAAATTAAGCGTCCTAATTATGCGAACTAGTGAAAGTTAAGGGACGTAAATTGCTTGCTGGAGAATTAAGTGTCCTAATTCTGCGGACTAGTGAAAGTTAGGGGACGTAAATTGCTATTTTGCCGAAACAGATTATATAGTATAATATTTCAACTGTATTTATTTCCGTCGAAAAATTTGTTTCGAAATTTGTCATTTTTCTAGTAGTGTAATTTGTATGATAGTTTACATTTTAAACAATTTTATTAGTTAGATTTGGCTATGTAGAACATAAATTGTGAATGGATTCTTCATGTTGAGAATTGGTGAAATGACAAATGAAGATAATGATTGATTTGGGGGGTGTCTTTATATATTCCAAACTTATCTATTGCCTTTACAGCACGAAGAATAACTATTAATTCCAAATTGAGAGTGGAAGAACATAACATTCAGGCCCAATTTCACATGGTTTTGATTAAACCTTTGAAACACTATTTTGTTAGATTTTCTGGTTTTAAAAAATTGAAACCCCATTTGGATTGAATTTGAATGTTGAGGTTTCGATGAAACATTTGAAACACTATTTTGTTAGGTTTTGTTGTTTTAAAAAGTTGAAACCCCATTTGGATTGAGTTTGAATGTTGAGGTTTGAGGAAAAAAATAGGTGGTCGGTGTCAAATCAAAATTTTATATGCTTTAAAAGTTTGAGTGTATGCTTCTGAAAAATTTTATAATAAATTACATGTGACTGACAAAAAATTATTTGATAGGATTTTGACTCGATCTCGCAAAACCCGCAAAACCTGACAAAAATCCATCCAGATGTGCCCTTGATGACCATCATCTTTATTTATATATACTTTAAACTTCCATCCGCCGCATTTTTAATCTTCCATTTTCAAACATATATGTAAAAAGGTACAATCAATCCACTCCCATTCCCTGTTCATAAATGGCAATAATGCATTAGTGTGCTAGAGCATGCAATTATTTGATTGTTCACAACTACTTTTGGATGCACAAAAATTAATGATCACTTCAAGAAAATTACTGTACTTTTGGATGCAAAGAAAATAATGATTGCTTCAAGAAATGTTGTAGTTATCAGTCATCACCGACTAGATATCATAATTTATTCCACATAATTGAAATGAAAGCAATCGTTTGTGACCTTATGACATGGAAAAGATAAGCATTTTGGGAATATAGTTGTACATTTGTATAAAAACTATTCTCTAAATTTTGAAAAATTACTAAAATATTATACATTGGTTTGAATATTCCCTCCCTCCCTCAATTTATTTATTTATCTACGTGCTAAAAATATTCATTTATGAAAAATTACAAATTTATTTCTTGAATTTGCAGTCTATTTTTCTATCTTCCATATATGTAGATTAACTTTAAAGTTGTCCTTGTGGTTATCAACTACAAGCTTGTATTAAAATTTCCCAACTAAGGCCATCTCTAATCGTTAGGGGGAGGGGGAGGGGGATTTTGAGGGGGGGAAAAATTGTGGTCTTCAATAGTGGGGGGAAGTGGGGAGGGGAGAGAGAGTGAGAGGGGGAATGAGAGACAAATGGCAAAAACTTGCCCTCCGGCCATCTTCAATGGTAAGGGGGAGGGGGATGGAGATTTTTGGGTTTTTCTAAAATTATGGTCTTCAATGGTGGGGGGGAGTGGGGAGGGGGAGGAGAGTGGTAGTGAAAGTGGGAAAGAAAGGGCAAAAGCTTGCCCCTCCTTTACCCCTCGGCTCACACGATACATTTTTTTTTTCGTTTTTTGTACATTTGGAGATTTTTATTTTAATGAATTTTGTGTATGGATTAATAAATTTTAGATTTTAAAAAATTAAATCTTTACAGGAATTAGTTTTAATTAGATATTTCAAATTTGTATTTTAATTTGGATAAAATGTACAAATGATTCAAATTATAAATTATTTTTTTATCAAATAAATGAACTTTAATATGATTAAAACTCGAGTATAACTTGATATATATATAAGTGATTGCGATTTTTTTATAATAATAATAATAATTATTATCATAATAATAATAATAATAATAATAATAATAATTATTATTATTATTATTATTATTATTATTATTATTATTATTATTACTATTACTAATATTATTATTACTATTATTAATATTAAAATATAATCTTTTATATAAGTACGATTTAATATAACAAAATTACATATTAAAAAAAGTTAAACTTCATAATAGAACACTTAAAATATTTAAACAAATAGGAATACATACTAAAAATCATCGACCGTGCCTTTTCCACAAATGTATAATTAAGTAGTCCCGAAGTTTACGATTGGCTACTACCGATCGTATTGCTTGATGGCGCATCATATAATTCTCCATGGATAATTCGCCACATCTTGGATTAACCTCTCGCGTTGGTCCTGGATAAATATTAGCACGGGCTCTACGAGATGTGAAAATATTTGTATCATCGTCTTCAGACTTGGCATCATCGTATTCATGACGTTCGTCCTCCACAATCATATTGGGAAGTACTGCACAAGTTTGGTATCACATGATTATTATTATTATTATTGTTACTATTATTATTATCTTTATCTTTCACATTATTATTATTATTATTGTTATTTATTATTTATTGTTATTATTATTATTATTATTAATATTTTTGTATTTTTAATATTATATTATATTATAATAATAATTTTTGTATTGTTATTATTATTATTATTATTATTATTATATAATTATTTTTGTATTATTATTTTTGTTATTTATTATTTTTACTTTTTTGTATTTTTATTATTGTTATTATTATTTTATTATTATTATTCTATGTCCCTAACTGTTGAAGATGATTATCGAGTGGGAGGGGGAGTGGGAGGGGGAGGGGGCAGTTTTGCCCCAACGATTGGAGATGGTCTAATGCACAATACATATTATAAATTTTAATGAAAATGATCTAGTTGCTATAAAATAAGGGTAAATCTTTCGAACATTGGTCATGCGAATTAAATATTTAATAAAACAGATTTTATGTACATAGCTTATCATATAAACAAGAAGAAGATATAGTTAATTCGTGGTTACCATCTGGATAGCCACCATCTGTCATGTTAGGTCTCTTTTAGAGATACTTTTATATAAAAAGTGTCTTTAAATGCAAAAATATCCCTAAAATCCTTCTAACATGACGTATGGTGACTTCCGAATAGTACGAATAGTACGATTCGAGTCGCGAATCGTACTATTCAAGAAACAAGACATGCTCTTTGACACTCCAAAATTAATTAAAGAAGCATTCATAGTATTATTGGGGACTGGACTAGACTGGAGTGTACTGGGGAGTAGTATTTATGACAAGTAATGTCAACATCAGCAAAGAATCACATAACAAAGTCAGTTGTGCTCATCATTAATTGAAATTGAAACCAAAATGCCGGGCAATGGGCAGTGGGCCTCCCTGAATCGCATTCCAACTCAACTTATGCTAAAAGCCAAATTAAATTGTTATTCTACTATTTTATTAGAGTTTTACTTTTCAAATTAAATTCATTGAGTCGAAAAACAAGTATTTCAACATAAAATAATATTTATTCAATCAAATCAATCAAATATTGCATCAATTATTTTAACTAAAATATAAGTATTTGATTTTACACGTATCAATTACTCTTTATTCCTAATTTCCAATATCTAGAATATATCCAAACTACATTCTATATATATATTTTTTAACAAAACTCACCATTTAATTAACACTATTACTATTTTGCATTCAAAAGATTCTAATTAAACTATATTTTAATCATGTTTGAATTGTTCCATACAAATTTCAACATAATTTTCAAAATGCAGAACCAAAATATTTTTCATTTTTTTTGACAGGCATATATTTTTCATTCAAACCAAATGAAAACCGGCCAAAATACATCCCAAACAATGCCATTGTATTTATGCTTTGATTTCTTTTTTATGCTTGAAAATTTTAAATATGTTTAATTTCATTTATGCATTTAAAAGTATATTGGTTGATAATGGATGGCGTCAATGTGAACTATCAAATTGTCACTGTAGTTAAGAATATAAAAATATGAGAAAGTGATACCCATTGTGTTCGATTTTTATTGCTTCCTTTAGTTTTTACGGAAGTTTTTAGCAAGTGTTGAAAAATGAAACTTTAGGCACCTTTACATTTATGGCTTGAAAATAATAGTACAAAATTAAGATTAAGACTTAAGAGTGCCAAATCATTAAGTGAAAGATTATTTTTGAAAAAATCAGTTCTTTGATGAAATAGAATATTGTTTAGGACATCTCAATCAAAAAATAAATAGGATAAAAAAATGAAAGGGTAGACGAAGGATACATGTAAAATCAATAAAAATATTTGAATTCAACTTGTATTAGATTCGATCAAGCTATTTTATGTTTGATTTATTTAACATCAAATACAATATCAAACACAAGTAAAAAAAAATTAATAAATTAAGATTGAACGACAATTGTCCAACTTTGTCTGACTTAATAATTCCTTTGTAATTAAATGCTTGTAGTTTTAATTTTTTTTTCTTTTATCTAAAGTTTTTACTTTTGGATCAAGATGGAGCAGTCCACCGAATGAGAGATTATTTGGTACAACGGTTGCATGAATGACGTGGTACAACAACCAATTGAGATTTGATCAAATTAATGTATGTATACTAGGGCTGTACAAACGGTAAAACCGAACCGAATCGTACCGAATTTCGGTATCCTGGTCGGTTCGGTATTTTCAGATTGCGTACCGTTTGCCAAACCGAAAATTTCGGTACGATTCGGTATGATTCAGTACCAAAAAAACCAAAATTTTGAGAAGCTATTTTATGCTCCTTTGTCAAGACTAGGGGATCTTATTTATGATAAGGATGTTGTCTACATAAATATTAATGACCACTGCAGTTCTCTAAAGACGATGGAGATAATGTTGAATGGATTAACAAAGGTCTATAAACTATATTTCTTCTTTGTTAATCTTTGCAATGTGTATGCTTTTGAACCACTCTGAAATTATCTACTCTGAATTAGATAATTTCTTCTTTATGTGATACATTACGCCTTCAGGTTTTAGGACAAGCAAAATTCTTTTATTCATTTTCCATGTTGTTCATGTAATGTTTCCGAAAGTTCTTTTAGATATTTGATGCACTAATTTTAATGAAAACATCCAACAACATAAGGAATAGAATAAGAAAAATGAAAACCGAGAGAAGAGAAGAGAATAGAATTGAAAGTTGAAACATTAACTTATGGCAGAGACTGAGAGAGAAGAGAATTGAATGTTTTTCTAATTGGGTCTAACTTTCATTCTTTGACAGATAAGAAATAGAATTAAAAAAAAAATTCGGTATTTCGGTTCGGTTCGGTAAACCGGTCGGTAATACCGAAAATCGAAAGGTAACCTGGTTCGGTAAACGGTACGTACCGAATTTTCGGTTTCGGTTCGGTACGACCGGTTTACCGAATCGTGCACACCCCTAATACATACCAATACATGGTGGGGATAAAATTATGGAGTCAACTTTCTCTTAAATTGAGAGATTGAATTTAATTTTGTCATTACAGTATATTGTATTATATTGTATCACATCATCCATACAACACATACATCAAATAATTTTTCCCGCCGGCGAGAGAGTACCCCTTTCGTTGTACGGATATGTGAGATAGAGAATCCAAATCTTTGCACACTCGACAAAAAATTATATACTCCTTTAATATTTACCTGTGATTTATTCTTATTCAAATTCTGTAATATTTATTCCTTTTTTTGATACTTTCTTTTTGTATGAGTTTTAGTATAAGTACTAGTTATATGACAAAATTAAATTACACTTTGGATGTTCTGATCAGACAAAGACTACCCGAGAAGGTAATATAAAGTTGTGTCATGTGTGGATTTTGGATACTCAATTTATCTCAGCTAAAATTAATAGGCAGCATCTCCTCAAAAAAAAAAAATATTCATGTCAAATTGAGCTGGACAATATATACATTATTTTCAAAGCTGGACAACGCATTCAATTTATTGAATTTGAAAATGTTGTTGAACTTAATTTCAATTTCATTGTTGACGCAAATTGACACTAGTTTAGTGGTAATCATTGACAAAGTTGATGTTCCAGGATTAAGAGATCCTGAGTTCAACTCCTACTAACGTGAGTTTTTCCTTTAGTTTAATATTACTGTTTGGTAAAAGTTTATTATTTGTATTTGATACAATGATTATGATGAATGTATTCCAAAATAAATTTCATTGTTAACTAAATATGTTAAATCATTTCATAATCAAATTGAATAACTTGCACTATTTTCTATTTTATTCAATATTTTGTTTTGTTTCATCATTTTAACTTTGATTCAAATCAAATTGAATTTGAACGTCGTCAAATACATAGAACCGAATAACTTGGAACTTATTTAATTATTCACTATTTTCGTACTTAAATTTTCGAGACAAACTAAATAACTTGCAATATTTTATTTATTTATTCACTATTCTTTATTTTTTTTTGCCTTTGATTCAAATTAAATTGAATTTGAACGTTAACAAATAAAAAATGTTGATAAAATTTTATTAAATATTATAATAAACAAAACTCAAATTTTTTGATAAAAGATCAAACTCAAATTAAGCGTAATATTATGGATACATTTTCATAAATTGCAAAATTCCCATAATTCATGTCAAATTATTTTATGCAAATACTATACAACCGCCTTCTACACAATGAGAAAATATTTAGTATAATCGTTGCACCACGTCATTAAAACACACATAGTACAATCGACCAATAATTCTTTTACATGTGGAGTAAAAATTCATACCACCCATGTTCAGGGAAATGTGAAAATAATTTTAAAATATTATATTCTAGGAGAACATGAGGTGATGTGAAATTCACTGCACATAATAATTATATTGATCGGCTGTATCACGTGTAATTGATGACGCGATTTAACGGTAATTCCGTTATTTTACATCCTCAGCAAGCAAAATTGCAAATATCCCCAATATTACAACACAATCTCCAAACTTCCCGCCAATTAATTATTACGAAGCCGTCGCCATCACCGGAGCAGCTCCTCCCCTCACCGCCATTACCCCTCCGTAAACCACCGGCTCTACCTCATACAAAAATCTCCTCACTGCATCAACACCAGGCCCCGCCACCATATCCTCCCACGCCGCCTCCGCATCTCCGCCGCGTCTCCTCAACACATCCGTCGCTTCAAGGCGGCGAAGCCTCCACCTCTTGGTGTTCCTCAACCGATTAATTTTATCCACCTGCTTACACGCGAGCTTACTCGTGTTGCTCTTTATTTGATCCAACGCCTCAGCCAAAATCCTCTCCCGGGTCAACTCGTCGGACACCGACCCAACCCGGAAAAACCGATCCAACTCGGGAACGCCAATCGCTCTTCGAATCCCCCTCGAGTAGTCCGACGTGGCACTATAAAAATCCCTAACCTCATCAACCATTCCTCTTTCCACCATTTTATCCACCCGATCCGATACGAAGGAGTGCAGTACGGGCATTGCCACGTCGACCCACAAAAAACAGCAGTCGTATTTGGCGCGAAAATTGGCGTCGATTAGGGTTTCGATGTACGAATTAGAGCCCCCAACGATGATTGGAAGCTTTCTGCGGCTGAGGATCGATTTTAGTGAAACTGAGGCAGTGTATTTGAAATTTGATGCGGTGAAATCTGATTCCGGGGGTATTACGCCGAGGAGGTGGTGGGGGACGCCGCGGCGTTCTTCGTCGGTAATCTTATTGGTGGTGATATCGAGGCCTTGGTAGACTTGGATTTTGTCTGAATTAATCACCTCCGCCGCGAAATGAGTGGCGAGGTCGATTGAGAGGCGGGATTTTCCGGTGCCGGTGGCGCCCATTACCACTACGACTTTTTCTTTTTGGGGGGAACGGTGGCGGAGGAGTTGACTGTTGATGGTGAGTAAAGGTTGTGTTTGTTTGGATATTGAAAGTGATATGTTCATTTTAATTTTATAATAACCAAAAAGTAGTAATTAAAAAGTAGAAGTGATTATTTGGTTAGTTGAAAAAAAAAAATTAATTAACCAACTCTTGATAATGAAAGGATTATTAATAAAAAATATAAGTACATGTATATGATATGTGGCGACTCGATAATGTGGAGTATGTTGTTTTCAAAATTTTAAGCAAAGAAAATTAAATTGAATGGAAGTGAGATTGGAGAATGGTGAATTGATTTTGTGGTAAGTTGTTGAAGTCGATGAATGACTACACAACAAGGGAGGAAATTGGAGTATTTATACACAAAGTTTAATTATCTTTACTTTTTAATTTATAGTAGTCAACTCCAACTTGTTCTTAAAGTAACAAGTTGCCCCTATATTTGTAGTTTTCTTGTGATGGTTTTTGTTTTAGAGAATATCTAAATTGTTGTAGAGCAAATAAATTTTTGTAATCAAAGTCAACAAATGTTCATTAAGAGCATAAATTGAAAATCAAAAGCTTCCACTGGAAAAACTTAGGCTAATAGTTCTATCTTTTTAGGGTATATTTCCGGAGATCGGTGCGTAGTGATTGAATATTATTTTCCTTTATATTCTAAAACAATTTTCCCTACATGTTTTTATTAATAAGTAATGTTATTATAAGTTTAGAGGTTGGGTTTCATTAGGAAATATGACTATTTAGGTTTAGAGAATATATTTTATATTAATTAATATAATAAATTATATAATATTAATAAATAATTATAATTTTAAAAAAAACTAAAACCTACCAACCAAACCCCAACCCCACTCAAATCCCAGGTCGTCACAGGCCGTTGCCGACCTAAGATTGTCGTCCCAAATCGTCGTCGATCTGGGATCTTCGGTCTCTGGCCCGCGGTGACCTAGGATCGGAGAACCCATGCCACCACAACCTGGGTACAATCCATGGTCACTGACGACCTGGGATTTGGGTGGGTGGAGGGTTACAGGGTAGGGGTGGGCATGGATAGGTTAAATTTTTTTATAACTATCTATTAATATTATATAATGTGTTGTTTTAATAAATATTAAATAGAATAATACTATTATATAAATCTCAGATTTGAAAATAATCTATTTTTATAAAACAATTAAATTTATATTAAAGTATTACTTAATTTACTAATATTGTTTGTAAAATTATGTAAATATAATAAGTAAAATATTCAAATTGATAAGCATGTGGTCTTATTAGAGTCAATTTTAAAATTTGACAACAATGTTGACTAAAAATATCAGTAAATTTGAAGATGCAAGACTATTTTGGTAGCCTAAAATGTTAAGGGTAGAATCGTCAGTCAATATAAGTAATAACAATAATTTTGCAATAAGACTTAACTGTCACATCACCATTTACCGGAGATTTTTTACGGCGGTACGAAATATGAGTGAATTTGTTAAATTATAGTACAAAATGTATCGATCTGAATTTATAATATCATAAGGGATAATCGATATAAAATTTGATACCACATTGTAACATTTACTATTGTTCTCTACAATGAATTGAGGAAACCACGATCATCAAACATGCCAAACATTTTCGTATGGCCATGTAAATTAGTTTGAAGGCAGCCGTCAACTAAAGTGGGTTGAGTTGGTGCATTAGATTCACTAAATTAATGATTAGTGTTGGAATACCCTAGAGATTTGGGGTAAGTATTGTAATTACCGAACTATATAGCATTAATTATTGGAGAACTAACTGGACCTTGGATTTTGGCTCAGATTTCATGAATTACCAAGTTAAATTATTTTACTAAAGAATAGCTTATAATGTCTTTTATTACATTTAGATCTTAGACGAGATTTTGTTGGTGTTCGAGATTATGTGACGTTACTTTATTTTTTCTTGTGAATATTATGGACTATTCTCTTGAAATCTTATTGCTTCAAGTAAATTATTTTTTACTAACACATAATTTCGGGACAATGGATTTATCTTTGAGTGATATACAGATTAAGTTTGTAATTTGACATTACCTTGTTAATCATGAACTTGAACATAACGTATTTATTTCTTATTTGATCTATCATATTTGTCAATGAATTGTTTGGGCCCTTTAGGGGGATTGTCGGCTTACGAATTAGTTCGAACCATTGTATTGTATTTGAGCTGGACATTCTTAGGAACAAATTTCGACCATTTGTATAGTATTTGTACTGGCTATCCATATAGTCGTAGTGTTAATCTGTGAAATGAAATAAATATTTGTATAATGTTTATTTGATTCGTGAAAATGTCACATTGTCTATCTACATTGATATTGAGAGTATTGATATTTTCATGAATTGGATAGAGGTGACTTGAACTTCTTGTCATAATCATAGTGATGGCGTGACCATCTCCCCAATAAAATAATAGAAAATTTTGGGGCGTGACATTGAATATGAGGAATCTTCTCTTGATATGGAGATTGGGCCTTCAAGCTCCCTACTAGATGATATAGATTGTTAGTTTGAGCTCTTTTGTATTTATCATTATATTTTTGCTATTTTTCTTCTTTTATTTTTTTGTTGAAGTATTGAGTCATAGCTTGAGTAGAGTCTTGGAGTTCTATTTGATTTAGGAATGTTTTACTTTTCTATAAAATACTCTTAGGTTATTTATGTAGCATAACACATTGATTAATGAGAATTCAATATTCTAATTGATTAATTCCAAGTTTTTTTTTTTTTATCAATCCAGACTATGTTCATTGATCCGCTGTTATTTAATTAATTCCGCCGCAAATAATGGGTTTCATTTCCATTCTTTTGATTCTTTTGTTCCTACACTTTTTACCATTCTAATTGAATTTTATTTTCAGTCAATTTTACTTCTTTTTCTGTTCATTTTTCCAAGCTATTTCACGTTTGTTCATAGTGATTCAACACCAATCTCTTTTTTGGTACATGTTTATACATGCACTTATCACCATTCTCAAGAATCCAAATTCAAGATTATGTGTTCTCTCAAGATTCAATCAAATTCAATTCATTTTCAATTGACAAAAATTCAATTTTCATATCATAGAATATGTCAAAGTCAATTTTTTATACCAATCAAACGAAAATCATACCAAGCCATACTTCCGTCAAATTTTTAATGGAAGTGTCTTTTGTCCGTTAAGTTGACTTGAAACGGAAGTATGATTTTCGTTCAATTGGTATGAATAATGGACTTTGACTTATTCTATGGTATGAAAATTGAATTTTTGCCACTTTCAATTTTAACTGCAATCATCTTTTTTTTTTTTTTTTTGTTTTTTGTTTTTTACCAAACCTTTTTATCTAAACAAATATTGCAATGTATAATTAACCAAACGCTACAAGAAAATTCGGTATCAGTGACAACCTGATTCCGAAGATAGCAAATTTGTCGCTATTAGTAATGGATTAGTAACGAATATAAACATAATTTCAAATAAAAAATGTTCCTTCAATGATAGAGATAAATAACCGATGAAATATCGATTTTTTTTTTAAATCAATTGATAAGTTGTAGGAAAAAGTTAGTTATAGCAACGAAAAATTATTCATCGCTATTTAGATTTAATAATTGAACAGCAGCGAAACTATCAACAGAAATATATTCCACTAATAATAACGGCAAATTGCCAACAAAAATTGAAAAAAAGAAAAGATTTTTCATTTTTTTATCAGTTTAACCCGTTTTTCCTTCGATTTCGTTGATTTTTTTTCCAAAATTTCACTAGTTTTAGCATTTTTTACGATTTAACACATTTTTCATCAAAAAAAATTAACCATTTTAACCGACTTGACTCTTTTTTATTGACTTCACTAATTTTCTTCACTTATTTCACTAGGTATACCCGTTTTAACCAATTTAACATATTTTTTTCACCAATTCCATCAATTTAACCAATTTTTTATGGATTTAACTTTTTTTTTTAATTCAGATTCACCAATTTTTTAATAATTTCATCGATTACATCAATTTTCTACTTAATTTCATCGTTTTATAACACTTTTATCTGATTTAATAAAATCGATGTTTTCACTAGTTCACCTATAAAACTCGATTTCAATCGATTTAACCGGATTTTTTATCGAGTAGTTGAGTAATTTGAAATGTATATTTGATACCATTATAGGAGGTGAAATACCTGATTTCAAATTTGGTCGGTTTGTAATCCTACTCAAATTATCCCTAACTTTTTCACCCAAAAAAAAAAAAGGATAGAAAAATCTTTCTCAATCAAATAATTTTACTTGTTGAGACTGGACAACAAATGTTTGAGTGGTTTGTATAAGAAATGGAATGAATATATATATATATATATATATCTATGTCTAATTAAATAAAATGTAATAAGCAAAAATTTAGTTTTCACATAGTAGAACATGACAATTTTTATTTTTCATACCACACGTGCCTCGCACATGAGTTTTTTTCCCGCTCAAGGCGACTTAACAGACCACATGGCAATTCCGTTAAAAAACTCCAGGGCATATCTCCAACTGGTTGACCAACAATTCATAAGGTTTGCTCCAGCGGCAAGGGTGGGGGTTCGAATCCCATTTGGAACTTGGATGGAAGCATTTTCATGGGTCTGTCTAATGGTTATTTGTGGTGAAGACCCCTTTGTGCGCAGAGTGTACAGCAGTATGGTGGGATCCCGAGACTTGGTGGAGGCACATCCTGCGATTTACATCCTTCAGGGTTCTAGGGCAAGGGTTCCGAGGGTCCAGGATTAGTCTAGCGTAAGCTTGGACACCTGGGTTATCCAAAAAAAAAAAAAACTTGATGGAAGTATGATTTTTGAAACGTCTGTTTATTCAACATTATGATTGCCATTCGATTGGTATAAAAATCGAATTTGGCCTATTCTATGGTATGAAATTTATGTGGTTCACATCCGGTTTCATATTATTCAAGATTCATCTCTACACTTGTTTCTGAATTTATCTCAACCGCCTTTTGGTTCGTTTATTTTCAAGCTGGCCATTAAGAATGCTTAATTTCCAGCTTGCGGGGCATGTTAGATAATATATACAGGTTGTTACTTGGGCCATTTTGTATTTGTCATTAGTTTAGGATTATTTTTACTATTTTCCTTCTTTAAGTTATTAGAGTATTGAGTTATAGCTTAAGTAGGAGTGTTGGAGTTCTATTTAAATGTTTTACTCTTCTATAAATACTCTAAATTATATGTGTAACATAACACATTGATTATCAATAAGAATTCAATATTACCCCAACTTTGACACTTCCTTACTGATTTACGTCGACCTGCGTCTTATTATCTCAAATAGAGTTTCATGATTTCTACCTTATCAGATTGTTTGCGGGCCCGGCCCGGAGTTACATTCCCCCACACATATAAGTTACGTGTTAAAAAATTCTCACCATGATTGAACTATAAAGATATAATGTATCATATGTCACAAAGTCAAAGAAATAACAACAAAACTAATTTTTAAAATTCTCTTCCTGAGGAAATGATCAAGTCATACTTTGAGATAGTAAATAGTGACGATTTCAATGTTGTTAAAAGATATATGAAGTGTCAAAGATTTTCAAAATCATTCTGATCATTTGAAGATATAGAAAAGCTTTGGGTATGTTTGTTTGGTGTTTCGGAAAATAATTTGAAAGAGTAGTGGATGTATGTGAAATAATTTTGATTTGCGTAATGATGTTTATTTGAATTTTGTGAGAGTGGTTTGAGAAATAAAGTAAATGTAAGGTTTTTTTGGGAAAGTGATATTGTAGGTGTAAGATGTGTAAAACTTTATGTCAAATCATGTGAGAGAAATTGTGTAAGAGATAAGTTACTTTATGTCAAATCATAGTAGAGTTTGTATATGTTTGTTTGAAAATTGTTGTTTGTTTGGCTTTTGAGATAATAGTTTGAGAAAATTGAGAGATAGAAAATTTAATTTGAGAAAGTAGAAAACATGTTTGTTTGGCATTTACCAATCACAATTTTTTTTTTTGGAAAAATGCCAAACAAACAAGACCTTTATCTTCATTTAAAATATTGAGATAAAATAATCTTACATTAGGTAATAATTTTCGTGCCCATGCATTATGATTCGTGCTATCTCCGCACACTTAATAAAAGATAAACACAAATAAAGTCATTGTATAATTTCTTAAATTTCTTGTCAAATCAAACTAACTCATTAGACTTTTGCGGAAAAAGAGTAAATATAAGGGGGGGAAATTGATAGGTTAACTTGTCATTTTATTGCCATTAGATACGAAAATGCAAATTTGGTACAATAAGATAGGTTTTCATTGCAATTTTTGTATCAAACCCAATTTTTCTACAGAGTTAATGGCAATTTACCCCCTATGAAATGCATAATATTCAATTTACCCCTCTATAATTTGAAAAAAATCAATTTACCCCCTGTAAAAAATTTAATGGAGCAATTTAGCCCCTTCAGCCGGAGAGTGTAACTCACTTGCCGAAATTGAGAGCAGGCATGCAAACTATTTTATAACATAGAGGGATAATTTGTCAATTTATCATAACACAGAGGGTAAGATGCCATATTATCATATTAAAAGTGGATAAAGTGTCACCTATGAAATATCAGGAAGACGATGTCAAACTTTTACAAAATTTTAGAGGTAAACCGTAAAATGCTCTTTTTAAAACCACAAGGGGATAAATTGAATATTATGCATTTCATAGAGGTTAAATTATCGCTAGCTTTGGGGAAAAATTAGATTTGATACCAAAATTGCAATGAAAACCTATCATATAGTACAAAATTTGCATTTTCGAATCCAGTAATACCAAAATTGCAAACATGTCTATCCAGGATATGGTAAAAGTAAAAAACAAATCTTCCAAATATTAAGTAAACATAGTGAGAGTCTATCAGTGTTTAAGTGCTGAATCTTGAAAAAAGTTTTTGTTCTATTCTGGGTGGAGAGAATTTTTTAATATACTTTATTTAAATGATGATACTATTAATGGAAGAGGAACAATAGTTTATTTGTGAGGTTGTGACTTCATTTGTCTTTTCTTATTTGGTTCTTTTTTAGTTGGGACAGGTCACTAAACAACTTTTTAGACTAATTATTGATAAAGATAATGTAGAAAAAAAATATGAACTTTATTTTCTGAAGATAGATGGTGGCATTGTTAATTATTTTTTTTTTGAAGAAGGCATTGTTAATTATTTAAAACGTCTCCAACGCTCATTTTAAAGCGAAATTTAGACTAATTAATGATAGTTAGTGACCCCTTAGTCTTTCGAAGCTTGAAAAGTTACTAATTTGGAAGGTTTTTTGGGGAGTGGTTGAGTTTAAAATTGGAAAAAATGGTAATGACATGTAATTACTGATATTGGAAAGGAATCTTTGATGCCTTTCTTTTTCCTCAAACCTTAAAGTTGACTAAGGTTGTCATTCCAAAAGATGATTCTGATAATTGCAATTTGAATTAGTTGATGCGGTCCTTTTAGTACCAATGCAATTGTGATTCTCCATTGAAGTGGTGTACCGATATTGAAAAAGAGATAATATCACCAAACAATCATCAAACTTATTTGGCTTAATTCCACTTTGCCCCCCTATATATAGGAGTGTTTTCCATTGTGCACCCTATAAACCTCAATTTCGCTACAGATTGTACCCTCAAATAAATTCAAACCATTTTAGTCGCCGGAGTAAGGGCAAGTTTATACATTCACATTAATAACCATCCCGATTTATTTTTTGTATTTTTCTTTTTTATTTCAATATAACATTAATTACCCTTTTTTCAATTCAACCCTTATTTATTACACTTAAAAACTCCAGATATTTTGAGGGAGTACAAATTAGCCAACTCCTTGGAGTTGTAAACAACAATTAAATTTAATAATTTACAGATTGACGGCCATATTTAAAATTTTACAACCATGGAGTACTTAAAACCCTCTTCCAATTCCAAGATGATTTAAGATGAAATTTATCCTTTATTCAAATGTTAGTATACAAATTATATTCTTAATTATAGTCAAACCATTTAATACAAGTGTTGAGGTGGAAGGAGAGAAGTTACTATATAAATGGCATCTTATGAATATGATTATTGTAGTCCCACTCACAACCGAAAGGTCTAAGCACAAAAATTTCCTCAAACGTATCATGACAAAACACAAACACATATAATAATATATGAAAAATTAATGTACATAAAAAGATCAAAGGAAATAAAGCAGAAGTAAATTTCCATGAAGGGTGTTAATTCTTGTTCAAATTGAGAAAATAAATTAGGGTTTATCTCAGTTAGACTTAATTTCTCCTTCATTTACTGAAATTGAGTGAATCATGAACAATTTTACAAATTCATATCGTCTCTCTCTCTCACACAAAACTCATGATTTAGAGAAATTAATATCAACATTTCTTGTTGCTTTCTTATTCTTTTTTTATGGAGACCCCTTCATTATATACACCGAAAAATCAAGTCACTTAGGAGTTGGTACTGGATATGGAATATTGCCGCACCGCTGGTAATTTTACCCTTTTGCCCTCTTAAATTTTGTGTGCTTTGCAGGTGCTTTAGTTCCGGTGGAAAATCTGACCGGAATTTGATATGGGGGGTAAGTGCACAAACATACATAAAAGTAGGGGGCACAGTCACATTTAAGACGTTGCGGGGGTAAGTGCACAAACATACATAAAAACAGGGGGCACGGTTATATTTAAGACATTTCAGGGGGGAAAGTGCAAAAATTGAAAAAAAACTGGGGGTAACGTGCAAAAATTCCAAATAAATATACTAGAAGTTGAACTTTGAATATATGAAGGGTATATACGTACTTTTACATAATTCATTAAGGTGATAATCATGAGTTGGATTACTCTTAAAAGTCGAGCCATTATTACATGAGTTGTTAGAACAGTGGTTAGGCGTGCTTTCTCCACGAGCTCATCTACAAGTTTACCATCTTATCAATCAATTGAATCTGCATTCTTACATCATTCATGCATAACAGATCATTTTACAGCCAGAAAAAAAAAGACGGCACATGTTTTCATTATTATTTATATATACACACATATTAATTAAAAAAAAAATTTTAAAATATATACGGACTATTCAAGTGAAGTGGTGCGCTTATTTAAATTAAAAGTAGAATAAAAAAATATAATTATAATAGTGTTAATCCTTTGATTTTTAAGAAAAATGGTAAAAGTTTAAGAATACTGTTGAAATGACCAAAAAAATTGATCAATCACATAACATAACAAGTGTAAATACGAGAAACTTTCTTTAAAAAATATGCCTCCAACAAGATGAGATAGATACGTGTTTTGTGGTTGAAAATATTTGACCATACCAAGTTTAATAACAAGTGTCTGGTAAATCTTGCAAGATCCAGGCTATGATTTGCCCACATAAAATGTAGTTTGGTCCTTGGATATGTACGGAGAAGAATGTTAGTCAGTCAGTTAGTGAAATGACCAATATTGATCCTTTGGAATTGAAATTATGAAAATCAACTTTGTTTTGAGTTCTTCAGTACAAAAAGTTAACAGAAGACACAGTTCATTCACTTCCATATGTGAATCCCACTCATAGGAGAGGTGCTATCATATCATATCAACTGGCCATTATGCACTAACATCTCATCAATTGTGTGAATCCCAAGAATTACAACTGAATATTAAAAATGCACCTTTTTCTGCAAGTTACATCCCCCCTCTTAAAAAAAAAAAAAAAAAAAAAAACTTGTATTTGATTTGGATAAAAATCATCCTAAAACCATCCCCATCAGTTCTTAAGAACTTTAAGGCCACTCGTAGAAATACGGTTCAAGATCCTCTGTACCACTTTTAGTGTACCACTCTTTTGTATCACTAATAATTAATTGTCACATGTACATATGATAATTAAAATAATTGTCAAATGTACAAGTGGCAATTAGTTATTAGTGATACACAAATAAAGAAATAGGAGTCTAGATCCAAAAATATAGCATATCATCATAGATCCAAAAATATAGTGACAAATAAAGAAATATGTCAAATGTACAGAGAATGTCGCAGAAATGCATTGAGACTATATTGCATATCATCATATTCAAGTCAATCCAAAACTAAATAGTTTTGTACTATTATAGGATGTGGCTAATTTTGGTTCAGACTATATTCGACCTCGATTGCACTCAAATCATTTATTCCTTCTCTCCTTTTATTTTTACTCCTATTTCTTTATTTGGATGTCCTACATTCTCTTTCCCAAGATATATTCTTTTTCTCAAAAATACACTCTCATATAAAATAATGATTTAACAACACTACTTTTAACGACATAAATGTAAAATTATCTAAAGTTTTCACCTTTTCAACTCTTATCTTAAACTCCGTGCAAAATTCCACAGGAGAGAAAACAAAAAAAAAAAAAGAGGAATAATATTGTCTTTCAAATGCCTATCACGAGATATGAGCAAATAGAGTTTTTTGTGATTGATAAGTGTGGCCAAATTAAGTTTAAGCTATAAGTTTTTGGAAGAAAAGGCATAACTCAAACCAAACATATAAAAGATCATAAATTTTGCACCAAAAACATGTTGGGAATTAACTTCCCTATTGTGGTGGTCCTGTGGAAGGTGCATAACAAAAATTGACAACATATTCCAGATGACGATAAGCAGACATGCATCTAGCCTGATGCTCGGGACCACACGTGGTTACTTGAAATATAACCGCGTAATTGGCCAAGACCGATGCCATGGTTCTAGTTGATGTTTTTGCCGGCATCTGAAGATGCCAGTCACCACCACATCACCTGATCTTCAATAATGCAAGTAGAAAGTTGGTCTCAGAAAGGCCATTGAGGTCCCAGTTTCTCTTTAGTAGAACCAATATCCCAGCATATATTCGATATACGTATATGTTCTTTGATCATAGATCTTCACAAGTCAGAAGGGGCAACACTTCGCTGTTTTGTCTCTTGATCTGCTTTTAACAACAGACATTAGTCAATTTGAGCAAAAAAACATAAAATAAAATATATTTTTTTTAAGTTAAATGATAGGGGCAATATGTGTCTTAAGAAATACTGAATAAACATATCAAGATGCCTAAAAGATATCATAGATATATACTATAACAAAATAAGTACTGAGATTTGCAGAAAAATGCACGTCTTCATAGAAGCACACTAGTACCAATGTTTTGGCAATAAAGTCATCTGCAAGAATTCTGCCCAATCTCATTTTGACTAATTTGAGTAAATTTTTTACTTTCATGCAAATGCTAAGCAGAGTTTCTAACAGCTAGTTTATTTGTTAAATGATGAAAGATATTGGTGTGTTTGCGTGAAGGAGAAGTTGATATAATGCATAAGACAGAAAATGATAAACGAAATAGGTTATAGACTTATAAAGGAATGAAGAAGGAAACTATAGTCGGAACAAATAAATTATGTTCTGATAACACATGAGATATTTTAACCATAACGATACGAACTTATTAAATTCCTGACTTTTTTGCTTTCCATCTAACTTTTAGTCATGGAAGGGGAAGGGGAATAAATAACAGTATTTCTCTGGAAAATAATTAAAATTTAGGTAGAAAATTAAGACTGAAAAAACAATCTTTGCCTGGACATAACTTATTTCTGTTTACATTATTTAGAACACTGGCTACTTATCTACTTGCTTTCATTTTCAACCTAATTCCTGTGGGCTACAACACGATGTACTAACTAGACATGGGTTTTAACTTACAGTGTAATAATCAGGAACGTTGTTTGGTGATCTCAATTGCATCTGCAAGGTGCTGTTTTTTCAACAAAACTATGATCCACATTTTACCAATGGAGTATCATTTTGCAAATCACGGATGCTGTGCTTTTATTCGAAAAATAGGCGAGACTTTGTATCTCATTCCATTTTTACTTAGTTTAATACTTACCGCTTCTACTTGATGATATTATCATTCTCCCTCTTACATAATGAAACATTTTAGCTAGGCCTTTCCAAGAGGTTAGCATGTACTCTGCAACACAGATTACTTTAGCTGATTCATGAAGTTTTTTCAGATGACAACATTACCAAAAGCTCAGAATAAAGAACACAAATATATCCTAGGTCTAGAGTCACATTATCATAAACTTTCTTCCATGCCCCATATGTCACGCAAGAGATGGGTGGAATCCAGGAATAATATGAAAAAACTAAGGTGACCAACTTGAAAGGTCGACACATAGAATCAAAAGAATTTCATATAATTAATGGCACAATATTTTTGTAAGTCAGATGTCCAAGGATGACAGTAGAATAGAGATTTGGTCTAGATATATAGCATATACTAATCCTTAATATCATTCTTCTAATTTTGTCTACATGGATATAAAAAGAGTTTTACCCTCGAGCAGAAAAAGAAAAGATCAGTATATTGATGCCATAATCTAAAACTTACATTGCATATCCTGAATCTCTGCGGATTCACATAATTCTTCAACAAAAGTTGAAGGCATCACTATTAGACCTCTGCTATGCAATAATTCAGTGGCTGCTAAAGGATTAACCTCAAATAACTCCCCCATCATCTCTTCCAGAGGTTCACTGAGCTTCTGTTCATTAACAAGATAATGACCATGTCCCTGAACAATGCAAGAATCATTAGAAATTAATGCCAGAGAAAATTGATTTAGACAATCAAAATGATTTCCATGCTCTTTGAAACAATCTAGTAGTCTAAGAAAATTTCTAGTACCTCGAGGAATATAATAGAGTTAGAAGTTAGTTCACCTCCCAATCTGCTTCGACACAGGTCCTGCATAGCAAAATTCCCAAGAAATGAGAGTGCTCGACTTAAAATAATCAGTAAAATCATAACAAAAAACACAAGAATATCATCATAATGAAACAGAGAAATTTTCTTAGCAGTTATGTTAACATCAAGGAGAGTACTCGAGAAAATGGAATTGAATCTAGTTCATATGAAACATATCCTTGAGAGATTTTTAGATCGTTGACAACATATATCATGGCAAATGTCTTGTCTGGAGAAATATTACATTGTTTAGACTTGTCAGTATAAACTAAGGAAACTACACGATTACATAATCTAGGTACATGTAACTCAATCTAAACAAATACAAATATAATAAATGTGCTATAACAAGGTGCAATACTATAATTTGTGATGTTTGACTTAAACAAGTCTAATCATAGAACATGTCCTCATGAAGATCTATACATTGACAGCCCCAACCACCATAGGAAACATAAGCAAGCATTTCTCCTTGCATCAATAAATGTGAAACAACAGACTTCTCCAAGTATTAGCTAGTGCACGAGAGATATTCTGAGTAGTTAAGAGTTAACAGTTTAATAAAATTCGTACTACCTCTTTTTCAGAATGAAGTAAATACTGGCATCTAAATAATTGATATCACTACTAAAAGTTTACCTTCACTTGATATTGCAAATGTTTGACATGGTCAATGACATTATCCAGCAAAGTTTCTTTACAACCCTGCAAAGGCAACTCGTAAGTTGTTCTAAATTCAGAAATACCAATCCTCTATAGAGTCTCATTTGTGACTATTTTAGACATGAACCAAAATATTGTACTCTATACATTGTACACTCATGTAGACGGTGAAGACCTCTTCCCATGACATGCTTGTGAATAAAGATGATAAATCTGTGTTTTGTGGAAAATAAACCTAATCTGCCAATCTTATCTATTTAATCTCAGCACCCCTCAAACATCAAATATTTAACCAAAATTCACTGATAAAAGTTTTCAATCTCTTTTCGACGAGAGGACGTATAGACTCAGAACTCTTAACGACATTTTACCTTTAGTACGAAAAATCATACCAAAAACAGATAAAGAGTTAAATGTTAGGCATATGTCTGCTTATGTTACCTTCTTCTGATGTGGCAACAATTCCTGCAGTGCATCTACCCATTGAGATATTCTGAGTCTGCGACACTAGAAGGAAGAGACAGAAAATTAGAAACTGATGCAAAATGTATGGTGGACCAATCTCTGAACACTACATTTAGTCAAAGTGAAAACCTCATTTAAGTGACAGGATCTATAGACATATTTTTGGGTCTTAATATGTTTGTAAAGGTAAGTTAATAATATTGAATGACCAACTCATCTAAAAGCTTAAGATGGTAGAGAGATGAATCATTTAATATTTATCACTTAATACGCCCCCTCACGTGTAGGCGGTATAATTTTACTCAAGCCTAATACGTGGAATTTAGAAATGGGTGGCAGAGAGATTCGAACACAGGACCTTCCTGAGCTCTGATACCAATTGAATGACCCAACTCATCTAAAAGCTTAAGCTAGAAGAGAGATGAATCATTTAATATTTTTATCTCTTAACAAAGAACATAAAAGTGATATGTTTCATTGAATGGTTCTACTTACACGATCAGCGGCATATGATTTTTCTCTTGATCTTCTCCGATGAACTTTGGAAGAACACTTTAATGCAGCAGCACCTGACCTAGTATAACCCTGAGAATCATTACTATAGTCTGGATTGCAGTCTTGTTTCTGCAGAAACAACTGCATTTGAGTTTCAAGCACAAATGGTTCGCACTGAATGTTTTCTTTTTCGAAGAACTGACAGAATCATAGATACTGACCTGAACAATAGATTGATGTTCCATGCCTGTAACGGGAATTAAATTTTCTTCATAATGCAGCCTCTGGTAATCTTCCTGTTGAACTTACAATAAAATTTTGTATCTATAGTAATAGCATACCACTGATACCAAAAATGGAATAAACTTTGCCAAAATTAACTAAGACTTCCATAGCTAATATAAATTCACAGCGCACCAATTCCTCATTAGTATTTGAGCTTAATGTATGGAAGGCTCAGCTTACTTACCACTTGAGAAGGATCTGCTAGTTCAAGATTAGATACTTGTGAAAACATGTTGTAAGAAATTCCTTCCTTGATTTCACGGTACCCACTTTCAGCAAGATATTCGACGTAGTTTTGAGGTGTTTGCTGGCACTGAATCCATTCAGGTATTACAAGAGGTACCTGATTGATCTCATTTCTCCCTTGCGTCATGATATAGTGCTGGTTTGCACCAAAACCATCAACTAAGCCAGAAGCATTATTAGCTATCCAATTAATAGGCATTGGTGAAAACTGTAACGCATTTTCACAATTCTGTTCTTCCATGTTACCAAGGTCAGAATCTGTCAAACACAAAAAAAGGGCAAGTATCTTTATTTCAACCCTGGTAACGCAATACTAAGTCATCATCTCTATAATCCAAACACACACCCAAAAAAAACACGCACGCACGCACTCACACACACAAATGACATGACTCAAAACATGAATTCTTCCCTAAACTAATGGAATTGATTAAAGCTGGGAATATTTTCATAACACATATTGCCAATTGTATTGGGGCAATTGAAATGAATCATTAGGCTATGGGGCAACGAAAATAACTCCAGTCGATTCATACACATTATGTAGGAAACTAAACCGTTGTGATTAGGTTAAATCATACAGAAACAGAACATGCAATGGTTGATACTTAAATACAGCTAAAGGCAACAAGATCTAAACAGAGATCAACTAAAACAAGACGATAATTATACATATATTTCAAACACATATACCACCAACACTCCTGTACAGTAAAATAGCATTAAAATCGATACAAATATATATATATATATATATATATATATATATATATATATATATATATATAATATGCATTAAATTCCTAAAATCTTATTAATCCGAAATTGTATATGCTAAATGAGTACACAATGCATATGTTAGCACACAGGAAAAATAGCATTAGTGAAATTTTAAAGAAAATTGAAGAAATTGAGGAGAAATTCTTACAGGTGTTTCTCCGTAGGGTTTCAGGAGAGACTGAAAATGAAAATTTAAAACATCTAAAATGAGTAATGAGTACTGTGTAGTGTGAGTACTGGTTTTACGTGAGTAGTACGTTTTGTGTAACAGACTACTCTACGGGCTGCAGGTGGAGAGTGGAGAGTGGAGAGTGGAGAGGCAAATATCATGTATGTGCTGGTGCAGGGGAAGGTGTGACTAAATGGTCAAAATTACCCCTTGAACAATTTTTCACCAAAATTGAAAAAAAATTGGGTGGTTTAGATTGTTGTTTGCATATAATTTTGGCCCTGTTATGCCTTGATGTCATCGAGGGATTGGCATCAGACCATACGTGGCATCAAGGAACTGTTTGCATATAAGCTCAGTATCGAGGAACACCTCGACGACATCGAGGGACCGTTGACATCGAGAAGTACCAAAAATATTGTTTGCGGTAAAACTGATATCAAGGGATGCTTGGCATCGAGGGGTTGACATCGAGGGGTTATTGGCATCAAGGTGTGCCAAAATATTGTTCGTTGTAAACCTGTCAGTGAATCCCTCGACGAGCCAAAGGCTCGATGTGAAATGCCTCGATATGATATAAAATAATGCGGGCGTGCCAATGTTTGTGCGTGCAAACATAACGATTTGAAAAATAGACATGTTGATATCGGTAAATTGATAAAGTAAATGTCCTGACAGAGACACGTTGATATCAAAATAAGTTGTCCTGATAAGGCTGACTTCTAAACGATTGCGACAGAGTAGGCAAACACTACCCCTAGTTCTTTTCTATGCCTGCCTGGCCGCAGGACTTAAATAATTTCCGAAAATCTCTCTTTGAGTGCCAAAAACTTATGACCAATCGATGGCCTGCTTAACATATCAGCGGATTTGAAAATCAGCAAGTGCCTTGACAATCAATCAATTTAAATAAACACCTTGACAGAAAACATGATCTTGACAGAAAACAGCATATCAATGGAAATCAATTGACGTAAAGTATATTTATGTAAAAGAGTCAAGACGTACGAGCCAAACGACTTCCATTAAAAATAAAAGAATGTTGGCAAGTTCCCCGATGTACAAACATTACAAAAATATACAAAACGACGAGTCTCCTGTTTCGGCATAATCTGCCAGATGAGTTGATAAACCTTGTAAGTTCTGAAAATTGGCTCCTTGATCGGCAGGTAAACCCGCCGATGAGCTGATATTGCATGAAAAACGATTTGTTGACAGAAAGTAACATTGACGACGGGAGACCCACCGTCAATGGTTCGCCCAACCTTGATGGATGGCCATCAATCAGGCTCCTGATCAGCGGGTGGCCACTGACCAAGGCATCGACGAAGCAGATGGCTACTTAGCCGATAGCCGTCAAGCAGATGGCTACTTGACGACGAGCTCATCAGGCAGATGGCTACTTGATGAGTTTGTCATATAAATACGTGGGCACTTACATGACAGTTAGCAGCGAGCTACTTGCTGATATGAGTGGTTTCGCTCGAGACAGTGTCAGCTGACGGCGGAAGAGAGCGGCGGCGGCGGCGGCGGCTTACTGTGAGCGGCGGCGGCGGCGGCGGCAAGACTTCAGGCTGTCAGGGATCACTGGTGGCTGAGGAGGGACAGACTGATATCGAGGAGTTGGCAGGCTGATAACTTGACAGAAAACAGCTGTTAACTGCCTGCTATCAAGGGGTTTCGCTCGAGACAGCGTCTGGACAGCGGAAGCAGCGGCGGCGGCGGCTTAATGTCGGCAGCGGCGGCAGACTATTTTTAGTGGCGGCGGCGGCGGACCTTGGGCGGCGGCGGCGGCAAGACTTCAGGCTGTCGAGGGTGGCTGGTGGCTGAGGAGTGACGGTTGATATCAGGGGTTCTACAGGGTGTTTGCTGAAAAAGAAGCAGCGGAGCGCTGGACTTCCAGAGAGGCGTTGAGCCGATCAGTGTTAGACTGAGATTTTGTTGATTGAGTTGTGTGTATCCCGCGTATGGCAGCCTCCTGCTGTATTTATAGCTGCTGGAAAAAACTGATGGCTGTCAAGTAACCTCCTGATGGCCTAAAATCAAGGAGCTGATGGCCACTATCCCACTTCTCCCACTACTTTGTTATTTGCCCACTACCTCCACTATGTTAATGGTGGTTTTCTTCTATGTCTTTGCTGAAAATTAAGGTAGTTGGAGAAGAAGAAACGTGTCTTTCAATTTGAATTTTAATTAATGATAACTAACTAGAGATAATTAAGGAAGTTGTTGTTTAAACCAACTAATATGGCTTATCCTTTATTAATTATCTCTAATTAATATTAATCTTTAACCAAAAATCAGATTTAGACAATACAAGAGGGCTGGCCGATTTTTAGGGCTGGGTCCAGTTCGAGTTCGGGCCGATCGGGCCATTCTGGCTCTGGGTCGAGCCATTTTGGCCTTCATTTGTAGTTATAATCGGCCCATTTGTCTAATTGCCCAATTAATTAATTAATGGCCTTACTTATCAAGTGGGCCACTTAATTAATCTTGGCCCAATTAATTAATTAACTTAATTAATTAGTCCAAAAATACTTATTGAGTTCAATTGGGCCTAATTAACCATAATTTGGTCTTTAGCTTGCAATTAATTAAACTTAGTCCATAAATTAATTAACCTTATTAATTAATTAATTTATGTTTGGCCCAAAATTAATTAATCACGAACATTGGGTCGAGTCTTGAGATTGGGCTCGTATTGGTTCGATTGGACCTATTTTCGGTCCAGGTTGGACCCGATTTGGTCTGATCTTTTTGGGGCGACTTAGTTCGGCCTAGTTGCCATTTTTGGCATGTCATCGAGCCAATCTTCCTCGATAAATCGAGGGTGATTTTTTGGGTACAAACAATGCCCCCCGTAAGTCGTATTCGATGTAATTAATTTAAAAATTAATTTGATCGAATTAGACTTAGATTAAAGTTTTTCTCTCTCTTTTAAAGATGAAAAATTGGGACAATGCTTCATTTAATAAGCAGCTATCGGCTTAATAAAACCGAAACTATTTGTGGAAAATAGACCATATTACAATGGCCTTGATGATGGCGGATCTCTCGATGTCAGCCAAGTATGGGTCTTTTCGATATCAAGATACTATGGATCTCTTTGATATCAAGACATCTCTTGATATCAGGACACCTATTAATACAGCGCGTCGATATCAGTTGGCCTTTCGATAGCAGTCAGCCAAAATTTTGACAGCTAACCAAATTCACTCCTTCAAGTGACTGATGCAATGGCCTGATGGCCAAAGACTCCTTTTATTTTCTGTTGCTTCGCTTGATGTAATGGCCTGACGGCCATATACTAGTTTTCCTTTCCTTAGCAGATTTTGTTTTGGCTTGGCTTATCTTGTGTTTTTCTCCAAAACCGAAACCAAATATGACTACCAAAAATCGAAGCCATTGATTTTTCAACTCAACAAACAACTTCGCAAGCAAAACACAACTTTCTTGTCAACAAGACTTATTTGAAATCAAATCAACCCAAGAGACTTAAACGAAAATGCATTGATGTAAAAACTTGAAAATCGGGGAAACAAAAATTTAAATTAAAACGAAAATACTTGGATTTTTTTTTTTTTTTTTTTTTTTTTTGAAAATAAATATAACTACTAATATTACTTTAGAAACCTAGTCAAACAAAACAGAAAATAAAAACAAGACTAAAATTAAACCTAACTTATACTTACAGAGGGATCGGCGCATTGAAGTACTCCTGACGCCGTTCGATTTCCAGCTCCAAGGCTCGCTGATGTTCCAGACACATCGATTCCCAAAGAGTAGGCTTAAACTTTTTCAAGTATCTTCCATTGATGGGGTCTCGACAAAGATTCCCATCTGGCTTTTTCAAAATGTAGCCTCCACCTCGGGTTATCGAGTAGATTTCATATGGTCCTTGCCACGTTACGCTCCATTTACCATACTTTTTCTCGCGCTGATGTAGTGGCAAAACAGTCCTCCAGACCATGTCCCCGACGTCAAAGTGTTTCCTGCGTATCTTTTTATCGTAGCATCGGGCGACTAGCCTTTTCTGTGCCTCGATCTTATCTAACGCGGCAACCCTGACCTCGTCGAGTTCATCAAGCTGCTGGAACATATTTTCAGTATATTCCTCGGGCGTCAGCTCGTTTTGCTGCATCACCCGTAGAGATCGGACGTTGATCTCCATCGGTAGAACGGCTTCCTGTCCGTACGTTAGCTTATACGGGGTGGTGCCTGTACTTGTCCGTTTGCTCGTCCGATAAGCCCATAATGCCTCTGACAGCATCAAGTGCCACGCTCTTGGGTTCTCTTCGATCATTTTCGAGATAATGTCCTTGAGGACTCGATTCGAAGCTTCCGCTTGGCCATTCCCTTGTGCATAGTACGGTGTTGAATGGACCAATTCAAAACCCATTGATCTGGCAAACTCCTTGATTTCTTGACCGACGAACATCAGTCCCCTGTCAGTGACAATGGTCTGTGGCAGACCAAACCTGTGAATGATTAAGTCCTTGATGAACTTCATCACCTCGGCCTGATTGGCCTGTTTGAGCGGTTTGGCCTCTACCCACTTAGTAAAATAATCCGTGGCCACAATGATGTATCGATGGTGTTTGGAAGACGAGGGATGGATTTCCCCGATGATATCGATGGCCCAGCATCTGAAGGGCCACGGCTTGATTATCATGTTCATTTCCTCGACGGGCATCCTTTGGACTACCCCGAAGCGTTGGCACTTCTCACAACCCCTTGCCAATTGAATACAGTCTCCCACCATCTTTGGCCAGTAATAGCCATATCGGCGCAGCAGCCATGCTAACTTGTGACCATTTTGATGGGCCCCACAAATTCCTTCATGAGCCTCCATCATAATTCTCATGGCCTCTTGCTGATCGACGCATAACAGGAGCACGCCGTCATGGCTTTTTCTGAACAGTTGATCACCTATCAAGACATAATTGACTGCCCTGAGCCTCGTTTGTCGAGATGCTCGGTCTGACGGATCAGCCAGATATTTTCTGATCGGCTCTCTCCAGTCATCAGGGTCCTGAAACACACTCAAAACAGTCAGGACGTTGTCTCGATACATAAATGAAGGACAGTGTCGTCTCCTGACGACGTAAAGGGATTCCTCGATGTCATCAGGGAGCTCAACACCAGTCGCTAGTTGGGCCAAACTGTTGGCCTCGCTGTTGTTTCCCCTCGTTACATGGTAACATGTAACATCAACAAACTCCGACAACAAGGACATCGCAGTTAAATAATATTTGTCAAGTGTTGGGTTTCGGCATTTGTAAGTACCTTGTAATTGCCTGATAACCAACTGCGAGTCCCCGACGATGACGACAGACTTACTGTCGAGCTCTCTAAGCATTTCCAGTCCAATGATCAAGGCTTCGTATTCGGCCTGATTGTTAGTACATTCAAAATCAAATTGAACTGATAGCTTAGTTTTTATATTTGATGGAGAAATCAAGACTATACCTGCTCCAGACAGCCTGTCGGTTCTAGACCCATCGAAGGCCAGTGTCCATGGCCTGATCTCTACTGTCATCGAGTCCAGTTCCTTGAGAACGGCTTGAT
Source organism: Penstemon barbatus (assembly GCA_003313485.2). NCBI lineage: Eukaryota > Viridiplantae > Streptophyta > Magnoliopsida > Lamiales > Plantaginaceae > Penstemon > Penstemon barbatus. Next base: position 15,280,287 of record CM064877.1, on the reverse strand, counting down.
CGATATCGAGACATGGATGGTCAACCAGAAAATCAGCCAATACTTGGCCTTTGACTGCTTTTTGCGGTACGTACTGTAGTTGATACTCCATCAGTTGGATGGCCCATCGGCCGATCCTCCCCCTCATTACGGGCTTAGCTATCATATATTTTATCACATCAATACCAGAGATAACTAATACTTTCACAGGCAACATATAATGACGTAATTTCTTGCAAGAGAAAAACAAAGCAAGGCATACCTTTTCTATCGGGGAGTACCTCTGTTCTGTTTCTGTCAAGTGCCTGCTCAAGTAGTAGATTGCTCGCTCAAACCCATCATCGTCGTCTTGTGCCAGAAATCCGCCGACGGTGTCATCCGTGGCAGATATATATAATTTCAAGGGTTTCCCCTTGACAGGCGGCATCATTACAGGCGGCGTTGTCAGCTTATCCTTGATTTCCTGAAACGCCTGCTCGTGCTCCGTTTGCCAGCAAAACTCTTCTTTGTCCTTCAATTTTAACAAAGGCGAGAAGACCTTTGTTTTTCCAGCCAAGTTAGAAATGAACCTCCGTAAAAAGTTGACTTTCCCAAGGAATTGTTGTAATTCCTTCTTCGTCGACGGAGGTCTGGCCGTCAAGATAGCTTTGGACTTGTTTTTGTCAATCTCAATCCCCTTGCGATGCACTAAGAAGCCAAGAAAATTGGCCGACGCAACTGCAAACACACATTTCAAGGGGTTAAGCTTTAACCTATGCTTTCTCATTTTGGCAAATGACTTCGCCAAATGTGTTAGATGTTCGTCGTAACTAGCCGATTTAATAATGATATCATCGATGTAAATTTTAACAAAGTCATCGATATACTCACTGAAGATGCAGTTCATGGCTCGTTGATAAGTTGCTCCGGCGTTTTTGAGTCCGAATGGCATCACTTTCCATTGGAAGGTGCCTATTCCGCCGGGACATTGGAAAGCCAGTTTTGGCACATCGTCAACAGCCACAAAAATCTGATTGTACCCTGCACTTCCGTCGACGGCTGTCAGGAACATATTGCCAGCGGCAGCATCGATTAACATGTCCGCCATTGGCATCGGGTATTCGTCTTTAGGAGATGCAAGATTTAGGTCCCTGAAATCGATGCATATCCTGATTTTCCCGTTTTTCTTCATTACGGGAACAACATTCGCTACCCACTCCGGATATCGGGCCACCTCGATAAAACTGGCCTTCAACAGCTTCTCGATTTCTTCCCTGATCAGTCTGCAGACCTCGACAGACATCCTTCGCAGGGGCTGTTTCCGGGGTAAGTATCCTTCAAGTATCGGAATACGATGTTCTACTAACTCCCTGCTTAACCCAGGCATCTCGTCGTAATTCCAGGCAAAACAGTCCTTGTACTCCGTCAATACTTGGATCAATCGATCCTTCTGGCCATCATCAAGCAATGCGCTGATGTAAGTTGGCCTATGATCTTCCTCGCTGCCTAACTCAATCTCGATAACAGGATCCTGTACTTGGATCTTGATGTCGTCAAGCTTGGCTGGCGCCGTTGCTAACTCCTCTAATTGAATTTCATCGCCGACCGACGGTGGCGTTTCTTCTTCGAAAATGAGATCGCCTGTATAACATTCGGCCACATAGGCCCGAAACCTCCTGATTAAATCGGCACATGCTTCCTGCTGCGGCCCGATAATAACGATCTCATCAATTTCCAGTCTATCGGCCTTACAGGCCGATGGTCTTTCGTCATCAGGACAATTCATTGATCCTGACAGTGTTCTTCCTGCGGCCCCGATTCCTTGATGTGGCAGGGCCGACTTAGCTCCTTGGCTAAACAAGCCATTTCCAATTGCGTCAACTTCTTGCTCGAAGTGACTTCCTGTGGTCGTCCGTATTTATCCTGTCCGATAAATCGATAAGGACCTACATCATCTCGATAATATGCTGCCTCGACAGCGTTGATCTTGGCAGTGAATGGCCTGTTGTCGGCCATGATGATTTCAGGTTCGGGGGCGTCTCCCCAAATTAATAAGCACTGATGCAGGGAGGACGGTACACAAAGGGCTGAGTGAATCCAGTCCCTTCCCAGCAAGGCGTTGTAAGAAGTGGCTGCATCAACCACAAAGAAGGCGATTTTCAAACTGGTTTTTCCAATCTTTACCTCGACGGGCAGAATTCCAAGTGTATCAGCTTTTCCTCCTGTGAAGTTGCTGACGATCACCTTCGTTTCCATCAGGTCCTCGCTGACCTTACCCAGTTTGTACATCGTCGATGCAGGCATTACGTTGACGGCTGCCCCGTTGTCGACCAGCATTCTGTCGATGGGTTTTCCGTCGATATGGCCTGATACGTAAAGCGGCCTGATGTGTCGAGCCATGAAAGATGGTGGCTTCTGGAATATAGTTTCGACCCTCTGATTCCAATCGGTCTCTTTCTCGTCGTCGACCGATAACAATTCTAAGTCCTCTGCCATTTGTACTACTGGCATACCCTCATCCCAAAAGCCATCAGTGGAGTATTCCAGTTCCTCGTTGACGAATTCAACAAGTTCAGAGTCAACGGCGTTGCATTCCATCGTCGTCGAGCCGTCTGTCGGCTGACTGATGGCGGCTTCTTCCACTGTCTTTGTTTCTGTTTTCTTGTCGGTCGCTTGCTTATCGACCAGCTGCTCCTCGATTTTCTGCTGCTCAGTAGGTCGATCGACCTGTTTCTCGATTTCCTGGCCAGTTTTGGCCTCGACGGTCTGACCAGGTTTGGTCTCATTTTCCTTGTTGTCTCTGTCGTCATCGAAGATCTCGGCAAGCTTTGCCTTGAGATCACTTCCATCATCTTCGTCAGATAACAAATCATCTTCTGCCATTATCTTTTCTATATCGATTGTACCAAATTGGGCTTTCCCCGGGGTCCACTTGGAAGTGTCGATCTGCATCGAGGTCTTGGCCTCAATATTGGTCCCTTGGCCAGATTTGGCTTCTATCACTCCCTGTTTCTGTTTCTGTTCCCCTGACGGTGAAGGTTTCTTTGCCGATTCCTTCATCGGGGCCTTTCCCTTAGCAGTTTCCAGCTCCTTTCGTTGGCGTAAGAAACGCCTATATTGAGTTCTGGTCATCTGATCGACCCTTCGATCGCCTGGAAACTTAGGGTGCCTGACGGGAACCCATCGATCTACCTGTGTATCAGCAGGGGTGTGGACAGTTCGCGGCCTCGATGAGCCTGGCGGAGTAATTTTTGGTGACGGACCATGGGTCCTGTCTCTACGGCTGGCGGTCGATCTGACCTGCCTGATTGGTGTCCTGTCGGGGGATCTCTCCCTGATTCTGCTGTTTCGGCTGGTACCTTCCTGATGCCGTCGAGGCATCGTGGTTTTAGCCTGTTCACGGCGTTGTTCCGCCGTCGATGTTGTATGTTCAAAATTTTTCAACGGAGCTGGAGCCTGATACGATTCCGTGGGTCGAGGTGGTGGTATCACTTGCGGCTGCGGGGCTGTCTGAGGCGTTGCCTGCGGTTGCGGCATCGCCTGATAAGGATACCCTGTTGGCGTTGTATTGAGCCAAGGCATGTATGGGCTATATAATGCCGGATTAAGGAACAATGGCATTGTTGCAAACTCTGTTTGGCATCTTGCACATAAACCCATCTCCCTGATCGTCGGTGAGCGTTCTGGCTCCTCGTCAACATACAAATGTTCCCCGGTTGCTGGATCCGTGACCATCAGCACATTAATCCCCACTTCATTTTGTTGGAAAGGATTGGTGTCAACCGTCATCGGCTTTGTGATTTTCCAATCAGGGGCGAACCTTAAAATGCCTTTATCAAGGTGATCTTGCACCATCCACCTGAATACTAGACATTCATTCGTAGAGTGAGTCCAAACATCATGATATTTGCAGTATGTTTTACCTGATATTTTCATTGATGGCGGAATCACGTGGTCCCCTTTGAGGCGAAGGATCTTATCAGCCAATAATTGATCAAAGATGGCCTCCGTTTTCGTGACGTCGAAAGAATAACGTCTTTCTCTGTCAGTCTTATATTCAGCGTCCCGACGCACCAAATTGTTTGGCACTTTGATGGTAGGTTGAGGTTCTTTCGGCTTGGCGAGTGCTGGACAGACCGTGTTCTTTGGGCAGACGACCTCTGCCAATCCGATTTCGATCCCCTGTTGCTCAATCGGTCTGCTGACCTGATTGATCTGCTCCTCGTTGGATTCGGCCATGCCTACTTGATAGTAATTCCCTCTAGGCTGTCGGCCGTTTTCGTCTCTCAAGACTCGTTCGTAGCGGACCGCGTGATCGGTCAATTCGAATAAGTCTTCGTGATACTGTGCCATCATGATCTTTCTCAACTCGAAGTGCATGCCATGGATGGCAATCTTGATGCACTCTTTTTCTGGCAATGGGATGGCGCAGAAGCCTCTGGCCCTGATAAACTTCTTCATGTATTCCTCGACGGTCTGTCCCGTCAGCTGTCTCATATTCGATAGCTCGATGACGGAGACCTCAAGAGGGGCCTGATAGTGGTTCATCACAAAAACTTTTTCCATGGATGGCCAATCGGGGACCGATCCAGGTTTCAAGTTGGCGTACCAATGGAACGCCATTCCCGTCAAGGAGTTAGGGAACAGTTTCAATTTCAGATCGTTAGTCATGTTGCCACATTCCAACGAAAATCGAGCAAGATGCTCCGTGGCAGACTGCGATCCCTCGCCAGAAAACAGAGTAAAATTCGGCGGCCTGTAGTTCAACGGGAACGGGATCTGATCGATATATTCCGGGTGAGGCTTATTATACCTCGCTGCCCTGTTTCCTTGCCTCCTGACAAACATTTCTTCGGCCTGATTCACCGTCAAGAGGTCTTCTGGACCCTCTGCAGCGCGGTGAACTGTCCTGTCATAGGCCGATAGATTGGCCTGATGTACTTCATGGCCGTACCCGACGGCCTCTGATCTATCTTCCTCGAACCTGCCCCCCGAGTCTGGGCGGGCGTTCCTTGCCTTAGATGTGCTTCCTCTCTTATCCTGGACATTAGATTGTCCATTGCCTTGCTTGAAAGGCGTCTCTTCCCTCGATGAGCTTCCTCCGATATGGATCGCAGGGCCCTTGCCCTTGTCAACGGCAGTCCTCTGCGGCCCAGTCCAGGCCTGCGTTTGGATGCCATTGGCGAGCATGTTGATGCTTTCAGTGAGCGACGTCAACTTTGCCTCCAAGTGTATCAAGGCATTATTTACAGTGTGGCTGGCTTCTGTACTGGCCTGACTAGCAGCAGTGGCCGAGCCCAGCATATGTTCAAACTTGCTGACAATATCGGACCATTCTCCTTGTTTGGTCTCAAGGTCCCTGGTAAAGTTACGGACCTCTGTTGTCAGCTCCTCGATCTTGTCGGCTCCTTCCATAGTCAGTGGAACCGTTGACAGATTTTCCAAGGTATGCGTTAAATCAGACTGTGTTCTCGTCAAGGTTGATCGGGTCCTTCGTGGTACCTGTGATGTCATCTGACGACAACAAAACAAACACCCACTTAGTATCGATTGATTGACTGTTTGGCAAAGAGATAGTCATAAGTCAGCTAGCCAAACTTGGCTGAAATCGTTTTTATTGGCAAATCAGCTAAAACACAGAATTACTTTCATGCCCCCCCGAGCCATAAACTGTTTGGCTGGTGGGTTTTTCAATAAAGAGACTTTCAGGTCCCACTGGGCGTGCCAAAATATTGTTTGCATATAATTTTGGCCCTGTTATGCCTTGATGTCATCGAGGGATTGGCATCAGACCATACGTGGCATCAAGGAACTGTTTGCATATAAGCTCAGTATCGAGGAACACCTCGACGACATCGAGGGACCGTTGACATCGAGAAGTACCAAAAATATTGTTTGCGGTAAAACTGATATCAAGGGATGCTTGGCATCGAGGGGTTGACATCGAGGGGTTATTGGCATCAAGGTGTGCCAAAATATTGTTCGTTGTAAACCTGTCAGTGAATCCCTCGACGAGCCAAAGGCTCGATGTGAAATGCCTCGATATGATATAAAATAATGCGGGCGTGCCAATGTTTGTGCGTGCAAACATAACGATTTGAAAAATAGACATGTTGATATCGGTAAATTGATAAAGTAAATGTCCTGACAGAGACACGTTGATATCAAAATAAGTTGTCCTGATAAGGCTGACTTCTAAACGATTGCGACAGAGTAGGCAAACACTACCCCTAGTTCTTTTCTATGCCTGCCTGGCCGCAGGACTTAAATAATTTCCGAAAATCTCTCTTTGAGTGCCAAAAACTTATGACCAATCGATGGCCTGCTTAACATATCAGCGGATTTGAAAATCAGCAAGTGCCTTGACAATCAATCAATTTAAATAAACACCTTGACAGAAAACATGATCTTGACAGAAAACAGCATATCAATGGAAATCAATTGACGTAAAGTATATTTATGTAAAAGAGTCAAGACGTACGAGCCAAACGACTTCCATTAAAAATAAAAGAATGTTGGCAAGTTCCCCGATGTACAAACATTACAAAAATATACAAAACGACGAGTCTCCTGTTTCGGCATAATCTGCCAGATGAGTTGATAAACCTTGTAAGTTCTGAAAATTGGCTCCTTGATCGGCAGGTAAACCCGCCGATGAGCTGATATTGCATGAAAAACGATTTGTTGACAGAAAGTAACATTGACGACGGGAGACCCACCGTCAATGGTTCGCCCAACCTTGATGGATGGCCATCAATCAGGCTCCTGATCAGCGGGTGGCCACTGACCAAGGCATCGACGAAGCAGATGGCTACTTAGCCGATAGCCGTCAAGCAGATGGCTACTTGACGACGAGCTCATCAGGCAGATGGCTACTTGATGAGTTTGTCATATAAATACGTGGGCACTTACATGACAGTTAGCAGCGAGCTACTTGCTGATATGAGTGGTTTCGCTCGAGACAGTGTCAGCTGACGGCGGAAGAGAGCGGCGGCGGCGGCGGCGGCTTACTGTGAGCGGCGGCGGCGGCGGCGGCAAGACTTCAGGCTGTCAGGGATCACTGGTGGCTGAGGAGGGACAGACTGATATCGAGGAGTTGGCAGGCTGATAACTTGACAGAAAACAGCTGTTAACTGCCTGCTATCAAGGGGTTTCGCTCGAGACAGCGTCTGGACAGCGGAAGCAGCGGCGGCGGCGGCTTAATGTCGGCAGCGGCGGCAGACTATTTTTAGTGGCGGCGGCGGCGGACCTTGGGCGGCGGCGGCGGCAAGACTTCAGGCTGTCGAGGGTGGCTGGTGGCTGAGGAGTGACGGTTGATATCAGGGGTTCTACAGGGTGTTTGCTGAAAAAGAAGCAGCGGAGCGCTGGACTTCCAGAGAGGCGTTGAGCCGATCAGTGTTAGACTGAGATTTTGTTGATTGAGTTGTGTGTATCCCGCGTATGGCAGCCTCCTGCTGTATTTATAGCTGCTGGAAAAAACTGATGGCTGTCAAGTAACCTCCTGATGGCCTAAAATCAAGGAGCTGATGGCCACTATCCCACTTCTCCCACTACTTTGTTATTTGCCCACTACCTCCACTATGTTAATGGTGGTTTTCTTCTATGTCTTTGCTGAAAATTAAGGTAGTTGGAGAAGAAGAAACGTGTCTTTCAATTTGAATTTTAATTAATGATAACTAACTAGAGATAATTAAGGAAGTTGTTGTTTAAACCAACTAATATGGCTTATCCTTTATTAATTATCTCTAATTAATATTAATCTTTAACCAAAAATCAGATTTAGACAATACAAGAGGGCTGGCCGATTTTTAGGGCTGGGTCCAGTTCGAGTTCGGGCCGATCGGGCCATTCTGGCTCTGGGTCGAGCCATTTTGGCCTTCATTTGTAGTTATAATCGGCCCATTTGTCTAATTGCCCAATTAATTAATTAATGGCCTTACTTATCAAGTGGGCCACTTAATTAATCTTGGCCCAATTAATTAATTAACTTAATTAATTAGTCCAAAAATACTTATTGAGTTCAATTGGGCCTAATTAACCATAATTTGGTCTTTAGCTTGCAATTAATTAAACTTAGTCCATAAATTAATTAACCTTATTAATTAATTAATTTATGTTTGGCCCAAAATTAATTAATCACGAACATTGGGTCGAGTCTTGAGATTGGGCTCGTATTGGTTCGATTGGACCTATTTTCGGTCCAGGTTGGACCCGATTTGGTCTGATCTTTTTGGGGCGACTTAGTTCGGCCTAGTTGCCATTTTTGGCATGTCATCGAGCCGTTATACCTCGATTTATCGAGGGCGATTTTTTAGGTACAAACAATTGTATACTGTGTGAAATAGATAATATTAATATTCAGATGTATTTTTATAAGAGATTCATGATATAAAATAATTTTGAAATGAGGTTATAGATGACGGCAAATGTGAGATTAGGTCATAGGACTAAAAATTAGATTAAGTTACTTGAGCTCATTTGATAAAAGTTGTTTGACATATATAAAATAAGTCTGAACAAGAGTTGACGATTGAAAAGTCGTTTGAGTTTGGCTTGCGATACATATAAAAATACTTAGAATTCGGACTTTTCATGACCAAATGAGGACTCATATCATATAGAAGGTCACTCTCCATATTTGAAGAAAATCGCTTATTTACTACATATCGTTAAGAGAAACTTATCAAGATCAATCATACGATCATATGTTCTTTCATCTCAAGATCATATATTATTTTATTTGATCACATATCGATTATCTAACAAACAACATGAACTAGGAAAAAGGAAAAATATTTAAGCATACATAAGTTCATACAAAATCATTTTTTACACATTAAACTAAATTGTAAAATTAAAGTTAGCACACATTGTATCATGTACCAAAATAGAAGAACTAAATCCTAATCTTTTGGACTTAAGATCAAATTGTAACAAATTATCTTCCATTTGATGGCCTCCAATGACAATAGATGCCCTAGGCTTTGATCCACCATCCAAAAACCCCAAACACCATACATCAATATTGTCTTTATAAACTCTGACCATTGAGTTCGACCCCAAAATCCTCCAAATCACACTGTCATCTTGTAACACAAAATCAACAGTTGGAACAGTTGGTCCCACTCGCGTACTTAAAACATCGTCTGCATTGTAACAAACATTAAATGGCTTCGCAGATGTTGTTCTTGTGAGATTAAGGGCAAGTGATTCTTTCATGAATGTCTCAATTAAAGCCTTATAAATTGAAGTATGTAACATGGTGTATGGAGTTATTGTGCTCAATGTAGTCCCACCAAAGCCGTTCTTACCAATATTCAAAAGCGTCCGATCAAAGTCTATGACTTTCCCGTTGACTTTTATAGTAGTCAAACCAATGAAATACTCATTAGATGGATTTGCATAACTTATTGTTGTGCTCCCGATCCCAACTTGATTCAACAAGAGTGGAGTGTAAATAAGGTGTTTTGAAAGGTCAATATCGGGAAAAAAGTAATATGGTCCACCTGTGCCGAAAAATGCCACCCCCGGAGCTGAGGGTGAACCGGATAAGCATAGCGCAAATATCAAGTCATGAGAGGAAAAGTTGCTAACTTGCGCTGGGAGTGACAAACCAGACCGCCCAAAACCGGCTAAACCGGCCAAACCTTTCACACGCCCTTTGAGTAAAGACCTATTGGTGCATGAAAACATGAACTTAGGGATTACACTGAGTGCACCCGGGTGACGACCATTAGTTGTGTGCAAATAAAGCGAGCCAACACGGGCCTCAACCGTTATTAATTTCCGAGACACCAACTTTCCTAGAAAATTTGTGCACGAGTCATTAAAACAATCCGGAACGGGAGAACCGGTGCAAACCTTGCATGATGAACCGGACGAACCGCATACAGAGGAACCAAAAGGAACGGAATGGTACGTAGTAGAACAATCAACCAATGTGAAGGAGCCGCCGAGGTCAAGAAGTAAATTGGTAGGTTGGGAAGGGGTTTTTAGGTAAATTGACAAGGTATACCTTTCCTTGGCAAAATCTTTTGTGATGGGAGCTAAAAAAGCTGGAAAAGAGCTTCCATGACCAAACAAGAGAGAAACAAGAAAAAAGAAATTCAGAGCCAATTTGACTGACATTTTTAACAAGGTGGAGCTTTTGAAGAAATAACAAAGGAAGTGAAATCACTGCCATTTTCTCATGGTGGTAGATTTTAAAACTATTCTTAATCAGGACACATGGATCACCACGCGTCGTTACAAAATACTTTCTTTGTTTTAATTTATTTTTGTCGAAGTTTTAGGTAAGTGCTGAAAAATAAACTTTTTATCTTGAAAAGATAATGACAGAAAGGGACGTGGTGTCATATCATTACTTAGGAGGAAAATTCTCTAATACATTAAATTCTATTTATAAAATTTAAAACAAAAATAAAAAAAATAAAAAACTTGTAACGTTTTAATTTATGTCAATTTTATTTTGGGAAATTGGGAGAAAGGTTCTTGAATTCAGTTGTATATATGACATAAGAAGATGATGTGAGGACAAACTCACGAATTTGGCTTCTTTTGTAAATCCAACCTTCCGAAATGTTTAATTCTTTTCAATAAATTAATTATGCCATCGAACTCTACCAAAATTGTTGGGTCATCAATTTTGGATGTGCATGTATGAATTTGAACACTTTTTGCTTGAATTAAGGTTTTACGAATGTTGTTCTTATCGCCAAAAGAAAATGTCAAGAAAATGATGATTTTTTTTATTAAAGAAAATGATGATTTTTAATTGCAATAAAGTGATTATTTTATGGTCATGCTTACGAAATGTTGATGAAATTTTTTGTCAACTGCTTTGATTTTAATCGACTGTTTAAGGAAATAAGATAAGAGAGATTATTTAGTCTCGCCTGATTTCGTGTTAATTAGTTCATGCTTCTTCTGTGCTTCTTCTTACTTGGCTTCTTAAATAATTGATTCACTTTTTTTTTTTTAATTAATTATAAGAATTGGATAAGAGAATCAGATCTTGAGCCCTTAACTCGAGAAAGGGATTAGATTAATACGTTTATAGTTGAGTGAATAACATTTTTGGTCCTCCTTATGAGACAAATTTTGTATTTTCGTCCCTCTTAAATTTATATAGCAGATTGATTCATCTTATCAATGTAATGTATCACATTCGTCCCTCTTAAATTTTTTGTAGCAAATTCGTCCCTCTTATCAATATAGTGTAACACATTAATCCCTCTTAAATACAAAATACATCAACTTTCGTCCACTTTAGAATATATTTTGAATTCAAGTGATGTATTTTGTATTTAAGAGGGACTAATGTATTACACTACATTGATAAGAGGGACGAATTTGCTACAAAAAATTTAAGAGGGACGAATATGATATACTACATTGATAAGAGGGACCAATATGCTAAAAAAAATTTAAAAGGGACGAAAATGCAAAAGTTAATCCATAAGGGAGACCAAAATGGACGAATTTGACAATCGATCTCACAACATGCCAATGGCAATTTAGTCGAATAATTTTTTGTTTTTAGGATTTAGTTGTAGAGTGAAATGTGAAAATACTCCTATGTTTTGTTTAATCATAAGAAAAAAATCCTATGTTAATTTTAATATCAAAACTCCTCTCTATTAATTTTTTATTAGCAAATAAACTTTTGCAAGTCAAATCGACAATTATACATTCATCAAAGAATGTATAAACAATCATCTTCACCTAAAAAATCGACAAATAATTTCTCAGTTAACTTTAAAATTAGCAATACATGTTTTTTTAAAAAGTTGACGATAAACTTTCTATGAACACGTGATAATTTTTACTGATAAAAATAATATATGAGTTTTTTTAATAATTAAACAAATCACATGAATATTTTTAATTACATTTAGCTAATTAGTCGTTTGAATAGAGGCACTTCCGTTCTTCAAACTAAAATAAGTTGGGTTCATTCCTCACGCTCACATGAATTGGCTTGAGTGTACTAATTAAGAAAATGTTACAAATTTAGCTATTAATTAAATCTATTAATCCAGATAAATGAAAATAAAACGAAATGTCCTATCTATGTATTTGTCTTTTGATCTTATCCATGATTTAGACAGAGAGATGGATCAAAATACCTAATTATTACAGTTATTAATTAGACTATATTGATATCAGAAAAAATTGAAGTGACTAGTAATTCGTTATATGTACTCTATATAATACTCTTCCTGATTTGGTGTTAGTTCTTCCAATTTTTTTTATTCATCGTTTTGACAACCAAAAAAAAAAATTTTACTTTTACTTATCGTTTTATAAGTTCAATGTAAAATTAATTATTTTCTATCAATTTTATTGTTATTTTAAATCTTATTTATGTGGTCATTTATTTATAGCCTTGTACGTAGGAGAATTAAGCTACTTTTGCTTGACGCGAATTTGTCAAACCCTTACATCTTATCTTTTAATTAATTGTATATAATATATATTTGTGTTATGACTCGAAACCGTGTTTGAATAAAACTTTCCCTTGACATTATTAAATTGCCTATTCTGATTCTTTATGTCGGGTTGCTTAAAATTAGACAATCTTATTCTGACTTTACAAGGTATTACATACAATCTTATCTGTAAAAAAAAAATGAAAATCAGGTCCGCCGACAAATAGGAATGAGTTTAGTTCAAAGTGATGATATTTCTTAGTGTAGTTAATTTGATCTTCCTTATTATTTTTGATACACTTCAAATAAATATTGTCACATTAAAATACAATGATATAACGAATCGATATTTGCAAAAAGGTTGGGCTTGAATGGTATTTGTGTCACACCTTTCAAATATGAAAATGCCTAGCTTCATTAATTACATGGTAATAATATTTACTTAAAAAGTTATCAATATCATATAATTCATATTACTATTTTGTTTTATAATTCAGGTGTTCAAACTTTTTTGTTTTATAATTCAGGTGTTCAAACTTACACTATACTAATCATGTACCTTTAGAACCCTGGCACTAGAATCTCGAAGGATGTAAATCGTGGGGTATGCCTCCACCAAGTCTCGGGATCTCATCATACTGTTGTACAATTTGCGCACAAAGGAGTCTTGACCACAAATGACCCGACTCATGAAAATGTTTCCATCCAAATTTCAAATAGGATTCGAACCCCCACTCTTACAGCTGGAGCAAACCTTATGAATTGTTGGTTAGACAGTTGGAGAAATGCCCCGAGTTAAGCTAAAGTCTAACTTTGAGTTTGTTAAAAAAAAGCATAGTACTATTATTTACTTAATAATGTATTTTCCATTCCCTTGTGCTCACTCCAAAAATATGACAATTTAAATGATTTCATCTTTGTATGAACTATATTCTTGCATTTCTAGGCATTATACAATTTATTATAATGTGCCAACTAATTGTAAACAAAGCGTGAATATATCGAACACATAAAGAGACGAAAATTACACGAGTTGACATAAATTGATTAATGATATTATGTCATTGTAAAGGCAATAACAAAATACAAATTTGGTCAATAGTCAAAAACCTACACACTTCTGCATTCATTGAGTTGTCATCAATTAAAATACGCATAAATGTTGGCATTGGCATATCCCCACGAATTATTTAACTTATAAATAGAGGTGTCTCATACCATCAACAAACACACACCATTTCCTCTACCAAGAATGGCATCCTCTTTAGGACTATTTCTTTCCTCTTTGCTCCTATTAATCTCTGTCACTCATTCTCAAACCTCATTTCGACCCGACGCTCTTGTTCTTCCCGTGAGAAAAGACGCTTCCACCCTCCAATATGTCACCAGAATCAACCAAAGAACCCCTCAAGTATCCGTAGACCTCGTTGTTCATCTTGGAGGTCAATACTTATGGGTGGATTGTGAAAACAACTACGTTTCATCCACCTACCGACCTGTCAATTGTCGCACGGCTCAATGCTCATTAGCCCAATACACGAGCTGCGGGGATTGTTCCAACGGACCAAGACCGGGTTGTAATAGGAACACGTGCGGTGTCTCGCCTGATAATCCATTCACCCGCACAGCCACAGGTGGTGAGCTGGCTCAGGACGTTGTAACCGTCCAATCAACCGATGGCTCGACTCCTGGTAGGTCAGTCACAGTGCCTCGATTCATATTCACTTGTGCCCCAACGTTCCTTGTCCAAGGCTTGGCCAATGGCACAACAGGCCTGGCTGGTTTAGGTCGGGCGAGAATTGGAGTCCCTTCACAATTTTCATCTGCATTCAGTTTTGGACGTAGATTCGCCATATGTTTATCGTCTTCAACTTCAGCCAACGGTGTTATCTTTTTCGGTGACGGCCCATATACTCTCCTCCCAAACATTGAAATCTCACAATCCCTCAGGTACACTCCACTCTTTATAAACCCCGTCAGTACCGCATCGGCTTACCTTACAGGAGAGCCTTCTACTGAATACTTCATTCGGGTAAACACAATCAGAGTGAACAATAATCCTATTGCAATAAACACAACACTGTTAACAATCGACAGTGAAGGCAATGGAGGAACCAAAGTCAGCACTGTCGATCCTTACACTCTCATGGAAAGTTCTATTTACCAAACATTTACCACGGCTTATATTCGAGAAGCTGCTGCAAGAAACATCAGTCGAGTAGCTGGGGTCGCACCTTTTGACGTGTGTTTTAGCAGCACTAACGTGTTTGGAACGAGGTTGGGGCCAGCAGTTCCGTTCATTGACCTGGTTTTGCAAGGACAGAACGCTGTTTGGACAATCACGGGCTCGAACTCGATGGTGCAGGTTAATGACAATACTTTGTGTTTGGGATTTTTGGATGGAGGATTGAATCCTAGGACTTCGATCGTGATTGGAGGGAAACAATTGGAAGACAATCTTTTGCAGTTCGATTTGGCAAGTTCGAGGTTGGGATTCAGCTCTACGCTTCTTGGAAGGCAAACTACCTGCGCCAATTTCAACTTCACATCCTCTGCATAGACATGTTCATCAGTTTGTTAGCAATATATATTCCATAAGTTCATATATACCTCATATAGTAATTCAAATAATCAGCTCATTGGCTGGATACTAGTTTAATAGAGCCTGCTTTTATAAGTCATTTTTTATTTTCACGAACAGAACAATCTCAATCCGGGACGCATAATTTTTCAATAATCCATAATCAATTCATATAACTTTCATCTTCCAATTAATAATAATAATATATAAAAAGAAAACGAAGCTGATTACCGTAAATAAGGAAAAGTATGCCCACGAAATCTATAATTTCCACCGAATGTTAAATACTTTTGGATCGTAAACATAGAACAAAACAGAACAAATTTGGGATTTACCTTTTTTTTGCTCAAGCAGTAGTGGCAATAAAATCATTGACAAGCGAAGAATACAATTTCAGAAAAATCCAGGTCGTAACCAATGGGTTCCAATAATTGAAATTCCATTCTTGTCTTAAATTTTCGTTTTTGAGTGGATGTCAGAGGAGAACAAGGAGAATAAGACCTTGAAGCTATAGTGACCGGCAAGAAACATTTCTTCACAAACAAAGAGGCAATTACAAAATTAAGAATTGGGGAGAAATTCTAGGGATTTGACATTTTGTCCAACAATAACATTTTGAATTTGGCTTTGGGTGAGTTTGCCCTGATTGCATAATTATTTTCAGAATAATTGATTTTAGTATAATTCCTTTTGAGAAATTTGCTTTTGAAAAATTGATTTAGCTTTCGGTTTCAATTTTTTTGTAATTGATCCTAGATGTTTATATAATTTACAAAAATAACCTTATTCATATGCTAAGCTGGATAATGCTCTTTAACTATCACAAACCAAGAGAAAATTATAATAAAAACTTAAGATTTTTGTTAGTTTCGCATAACATAAGGGCGGGTTTGTAGATTGTAGACTTTTAAAATAATTGATTGATCGTTGAAATTAATTGTAAAATTATTAATTCTAAGAAAAACTAGAAAATAAATATCTTCATTAAGAACACTTTAAAATTGAAACATGAAAACTACAATAGAAATATTTGAACATATTTCTAATATGTTATGTTCATCTTTAAGATTTAATCATGTAAATTGAAAACATCACTGAAAATCCTTATTTGATTTAAAAAAAAAAAAGGGGGGGGGGGGGGGGGGGACTTTCTGAAATTTAAAAAGAACAATAAAGTAAATGAAACATAAAATTAATAGTGATATTATTATTTATTATGAGACTTATGCTTTATGATATTACTTGCATACAAGAAAATTGGCATAATTTATTTGAAAGTGTGCTACAGATACGTGAGGCTAGTCAAAGGACAAAATTGGAAATTTTTATTATTTAAATATCACGGTCATCAAAAGCTCCCATAGGGCAGTTTCTATGCAACGTGACAATCTCAAAGTTTCAAAATTAAAATTGCATAATTAGAAGTAGGGCCAAACGACGGGAAAATGATGTTAGAGTTGCAATCGTAATTTTCAGCAGTTGAATCGTGGGGCCAAGCTGATTATAGCTGGACCCAAATTAAATGGCTCAGTAACCCAACAAACCCAACAAATTAGGGCTTTTGGCTTACTTAGGTGGTGTTTTCAATTGCTTGAACTTTTACATAGATTAGAGATTCTTGAAAAATCACTTAAAAGTAGTTGAGAATAAAAAGTGGGTAGTGTTTGCATTTTAAGAGAAAAACTATTATAAGTGGGTAGTGTTTGCAAATTAAGAGGAAAAAAGAACACTAGAAGCTAAAAGCTACATTTCATCAGCTTTTGCTTTTCTGTCCTTTTTAACTTATTTTTAGAGAAGTTAATCCATAAGCTGGTTTTGAAAACACCATTATAAACACTTTTGAAAGAAAAAAACAGAAAAGTGATTCTTTTAAGTTATTGAAAACACCACCTTAATCAATTGGGCTCCAAGAATTACATGAGATAGAATAAATATACTATTGAGCATGTGTAAAAATAGAGCGAATTCAATCTAAGAATTAAGGGTGTTTAGGGCATCTCCAATGCTTAAGGGGAGGGGGAGTGAGTGAGAGAGGGGGAGAATGGAGTGATCTCCATTGATGAGGGGGAAGGGGAGAAAGGTGGGTGGGGAGGTCTCCCACCTCCTAAAGGGGTGGGGAGTTGGGTGGCTAGACCTTGCTGCCTACCCTCGGTGGGTGGGCAGTGGACGACACATGTTTTCTTTATTTTTTTAATTTGACTTTCTTTTGTTATTTAATTAATTTATTTTATAATAAATATTTATTATTATTTTATTTTTAAATTAATTTTATTTGATTACTTTTATAATTGTAAATTTTATTTAATAAACTTAACATTAAAGTTAGAAAGCTAATAACACTGTAAGAAAATTTAATTCGTCTATTATTTTAAATTTTGAAAATTTAACTTTAATTTGTTTTAATTTAGAATAACGTAATTAAAAATAATTTATGAAAATTAAATACGATTTATTATTATTATTATTAAGAAATATAAAAATTGTAATTAATTGAAATGAGAAAACTGAATAACTGGAGACGAGTATGAAAAGAGGACTGGAGGGATGAAGGGGTGGAGAGAGATCACTGGAGATGGCCCTACTAACTAACGAAAATTTTATGTTTTTTGCAGGATTTTCAAAAATACAAAGAAGTTTGATGCAAAAAAAATCAACAGGATAGTTTCGTATAAGTTTCGCATAACACAAAGATAGTATCATGCATTTATCTTGGAATTTTTAGTTTTATACTCACTACATACTCAGTATGATTATCATAAAGAATTTTGCACAAAAAATCCTTATTTCGATACATTTAATACGGTTAAATATAATATGATACGGTTTTAAAAATTACTCACATTCTTAAAGATATAATAATATATTCGATCTGGAAAATTCTTCTCCAAGCCTGGCTTGGCCAAACCCATCCAACCACCAAGCAAGTGTATTACACTTGCTTTGTGATTGGTCACTCTCTTGGAAGTTACATCCAATCCCAAAGCAAGTGTATTTCACTTGCTTTTTAGTTAATTTGGGTTCGGCCAAACCCGGTTTGGGTAAGAATTTCCCATTCGATCTACAAAGTAAATTTGTTTTTAAATTCAGCCGCATGCTAGTTTCTTTTTACTCAAATAATTTGGCGAAACTCATTATTGATTTGAGATATAAAGCTTTCTTCTAATTCCCACTAGGCCATTACATTATCATCATTAATGGCCTGTTTTTATGAGATTTGATAGAGTAGTAAGTGAGAGTGCTAAAGGTTTGTGAAATAATATCAGTTTGCGTAATATTATTTGTTTGGATTATGAGAGAGCGGTTTGAGAAATAAGACGAGTGTAGTTTTTTTTTGGAAGAGTTTACGTTATAGATGCAAAACGTGTAAGATTTTATGTCAAATTATATTTGTTATGTGATATAAGTTGTGTAAGAGATATATTACTGTAGAGTGAATTGAAGATTAACTCCATGTGTTATTCTTAACAGACAATTTAACTCCATATGTTAAATAAAAGGGCAAAATACCTCCATGTGTTTTTACTTTTTATACAATAAGCACACTGTCTCCCTCTTGATTTTTACATTTTTACAAGGGGGTAAAATGCCCATTATGTAATATCATAGGGGGTTAAAATGCTCATTTATGCATATCAGAGGCAGGTAAATTGTCTATTTATGCATATCTCAGGGGGTTAAAGTGAGGTGAATATATTGTCTAGGGTAAGGTTAAATTGATCATTTTTTACATGAAAAATAAAGTCTTAGCCGCATTATAGAGTGTATGTGCAACACTTCCACTAGCAATGAGGTCAATTGCTCATTATTTCATATCACATGGAAGTAAATTACTCTTTGTTTGCTAATAATTTTGGCCCTGTTATGCCTTGATGTCATCGAGGGATTGGCATCAGACCATACATGGCATCAAGGAACTGTTTGCATATAAGTTCAGTATCGAGGAACACCTCGACGACATCGAGTGACCATTGACATCAAGAAGTACCAAAAATATTGTTTGCGGTAAAACTGATATCAAGGGATGCTTGGCATCGAGGGGTCGACATCGAGGGGTTATTGGCATCAAGGTGTGCCAAAATATTGTTCGTTGTAAACCTGTCAGTGAATCCCTCGACGAGCCAAAGGCTCGATGCGAAATGCCTCGATATGATATAAAATAATGCGGGCGTGCCAATGTTTGTGCGTGCAAACATAACGATTTGAAAAATAGACATGTTGATATCGGTAAATTGATAAAGTAAATGTCCTGACAGAGACACGTTGATATCAAAATAAGTTGTCCTGATAAGGCTGACTTCTAAACGATTGCGACAGAGTAGGCAAACACTACCCCTAGTTCTTTTCTATGCCTGCCTGGCCGCAGGACTTAAATAATTTCTGAAAATCTCTCTTTGAGTGCCAAAAACTTATGACCAATCGATGGCCTGCTTAACATATCAGCGGATTTGAAAATCAGCAAGTGCCTTGACAATCAATCAATTTAAATAAACACCTTGACAGAAAACATGATCTTGACAGAAAACAGCATATCAATGGAAATCAATTGACGTAAAGTATATTTATGTAAAAGAGTCAAGACGTACGAGCCAAACGACTTCCATTAAAAATAAAAGAGTATTGGCAAGTTCCCCGATGTACAAACATTACAAAAATATACAAAACGACGAGTCTCCTGTTTCGGCATAATCTGCCAGATGAGTTGATAAACCTTTTAAGTTCTGAAAATTGGCTCCTTGATCGGCAGGTAAACCCGCCGATGAGCTGATAAGGCATGAAAAACGACTTGTTGACAGAAAGTAACATTGACGACGGGAGACCCACCGTCAATGGTTCGCCCAACCTTGATGGGTGGCCATCAATCGGGCTCCTGATCAGCGGGTGGCCACTGACCAAGGCATCGACGAAGCAGATGGCTACTTAGCCGATAGCCGTCAAGCAGATGGCTACTTGACGACGAGCTCATCAGGCAGATGGCTACTTGATGAGTTTGTCATATAAATACGTGGGCACTTACATGACAGTTACCAGCGAGCTACTTGCTGATATGAGTGGTTTCGCTCGAGTCAGTGTCAGCTGACGGCGGAAGTGAGCGGCGGCGGCGGCGGCGGCAAGACTTCAGGCTGTCAGGGATCACTGGTGGCTGAGGAGGGACAGACTGATATCGAGGAGTTGGCAGGCTGATAACTTGACAGAAAACAGCTGTTAACTGCCTGCTATCAAGGGGTTTCGCTCGAGACAGCGTCTGGACAGCGGAAGCAGCGGCGGCGGCGGCTTAATGTCGGCGGCGGCGGCAGACTATTTTTAGTGGCGGCGGCGGCGGCGGACCTTGGGCGGCGGCGGCGGCAAGACTTCAGGCTGTCGAGGGTGGCTGGTGGCTGAGGAGTGACGGTTGATATCAGGGGTTCTACAGGGTGTTTGCTGAAAAAGAAGCAGCGGAGCGCTGGACTTCCGGAGAGGCGTTGAGCCGATCAGTGTTAGACTGAGAATTTGTTGATTGAGTTGTGTGTCTTGCGCGGCTGACAGTATCAAGGTATTTATAGTTGCTGGATCTGGAGAGCTGATGGCCAAAACTGATGCCTTGACAGCCACTATTCCACTTTCTCCACTACTTGAAAAACCTTCCACTACTTGCACTACTTTGATGGCAGTTCTTTTGTGCTGAAAATTAGTGTTAGTGGTGGTTTAGAGAAGAAGATACGTTATGTTTGAAATTGAATTAATAATAACTAATTAAGAGATTTTTAAGGACTTAGTGTTTTAAGCCAACTACTTAGCCTAATCCTTATCCCTTAATTAATTAATCATTAATTAAATAACAAAGCAACAAGTGGGCCCCAAAATAGGAGAATGGCCGATCTGGGGTGGGCCATGGCCGATTTGGGCTGCTCGGACCATGGTTGGTCCTGGGTCGAGCCCTGTTGTTTAATAATTTATCCAATTAATTACCCCTTTAAACCCTTAATGGCCTTTATTTATAAAAATAGGCCAATTAATTAGACTTGGCCCAATTAACCTTAATTAATCAGTCCATAATCTTTATTAACCAAAGCCATCAAGTGGGTCGAACCCGTTTGAAATTAATCATTATTTGGCTTTAATTAGTAATTAATTAACTTTAGCCTATTAATTAATTTTATCAATTAATTAATATATTTTTGGCCCAAATGTTAATTAATTGCGGAATTGGGTCGAGTTTTGAAATCGGGCTCGTAGCCAACCCATTGGCTCGATTGGACCCATTTTCGGTCCAAATTGGATCCGATTTGGTCTGATCCGTTTTGGAGTGAATTGATTCGGCCCATATGCCATTTGTGGCTTGTTACATCGAGCCGTCGTTCCTCGATTAGTCGAGGGTAATTTTTTGGGTACAAACAATGCCCCCTGTAAGTCGTATCTGATAAATTTTATCCGGAAATAAAATTTTATCGGATAGACTTAGTTTTAAGAAATTCCCCTTTTTCTCACTCCTCGATTGGCATTTAATTTTATCATGCTTTGATAATTAAAGTTGGCCATTTTTAGCCAAATAAATTATATCAGCATTTTTGGGATTTTTGGAATTTTTCCCAATCTGATAATTCCTTTGCCAGGTGTCAACTCCCTAACTCATTCCCAACTCCCGGGTAAATTCAAATGAAGCCTGACATTTTTTATAGCTTCTAAATTAATTAGAAGTCTATTCTACACACACTTTCCAACATATCTACTTTATTCCTTTTCAAATAAAACTCTTCTACTTCCCTGGGCCCCACAACCTTTTTCTCTACTTCTCCTTCTCTCTTTCTTCTTCACGGCCGACTTCATCTCCTACACAACTCCATAGCCGTTTTTCTTCTTCCAAAATTGAGCCCCTTGCTTCGATTTTCTTCCTCCAAAATTGTTAAAATCGAATTCTCCATTACCCAAGGAATCCAAAGCTACCACCATCTCCCCCAAACACCCTAAAATCCGAAAAACCCACTCAAAGTTCACCATAGCCAAAAAGCTTCGAAGCTTTCGGAATCGGGCTGCCCATTTCGTCTTCTTTGCTACCCACTGCTTCTCCTTCGTCCAAGGTACGTAAAAACCGAGCTCAAAGCTCCCCAAGTCACCAAATCGGAAATACTCATTACAAGAAATCCTCCATAACCGAAAAGCTTCGATTTTTAGCCACTTACTACGAAATTTTTGTTTCTTTTGCAGTGTTACTATGGCTGGGATTAAACGGAAGGATGTTCGGATTATTACTCAAGCACTCGAAGACACTTCCTTCGGGGTTACAATCGGCCCCTACCATACCCAAGCCGATTTGCCTTCGCCGGAGCAGCACCCACTTATACGTTCGAGAGAGTCACTCCCATTTGTCACGGGAGCGAAGGAACTTTCGTCCACCACTCGTGGGTGGCCGTGGGCCGGTTCCGTTACACACTCCGATTGGCTTGTTTGGTGCACCCGAGTTGAGAAGACTTACGCCTCAACTTGGCGGAATTGTGGGATTTATGATACTATTCAATTTTGCAAGAAAGGAGTACCTCTCAATCTTCCCTTGATCCGTGCGGCTGCTCAATTTTGGTCCAAGGAAGACAACACTTTTCACTTCGCCCATGGTCCGATGACACCAACCCTTTTAGATATCAAGGCCATCAGTGGCCTCGGTCCAATGGGGCACTATGTTGATCCAACTCCGTCCGCAAACGACGATGCTTTTCGTTTCCCAGCAGCCGCAGGTGGGGGTGATAAGGCCGTGTCATACGGCCCTGTGATTGGTCGATATAAGGGTTTGTCCGATGCTGTCGAGGTGACGCACACGGAGCACGTACATTTTCTGACTCTATGGTTATCAAGGTACCTTTTTTGCCATCCAGCTTTATCAGTTACGAAAGAGTATAATGCCCTCGCAATCTCCCTTGCCGGGGGTAATCGAGTGGCACTTGGTCCTGTTGTTTTCTCTACTTTTTGTACTGGCATGGAGGGGTTTTTGGCCTCGAGTTGTACTTCGCTCCAGGGGCCTATTTGGTTGTTACAAATTTGGTTGCTTGCTTACTTTCCGGATTTTCGTATGTTTGATGGTTATCCTGCTGATGGTGAGATTTATGCCTCATTCGTGGCTAGGCAGAGAGCGCCACCTTGCAATTTTTATTACTTTTTCAGCAGGTTTTATAGCCTTGAGAAAGGTCTCGCACCGGACTTTTCAGTGTTTTATCCGTCGGTGTTATCGACCTATGACCCCTCTATGTCGGCGGAAGCTTTTAAGGAGTATCAACGGCTGTGGGCCAGTTTTTTGACGCCTAGGGACCTTCCGTCAGGGTTCAAAGTTACTGGGGCTAGAACTCCGACGAAGCGCAAACCTTACAAGTGTTCAGTCCGCTTTTACCCTGCGCATTACGTGGCTCGTCAGTTTGGGCTAGTGCAGATGATACCTCGATATGGTGACTCCTTGTCCGAAAGGAATGATAAGTTGATGGAGATGGAGGATATGGATGGTTATGATGAGCTACGGCGATGCTGGCGGGCGGCCCGTGACGCTTTCGTCTTTCGGCCCTTCGCTCCCACGCCTGTAGCTTCTCCGGAGTTCGTTAATTGGTGGGGGGATTATATTACATCGACCCGTCGGGAATCTTTTCATGCTGTCATCGCTCAGAACGAGGTCCCTAATCATCCGGAGGTTATCTCTACCGATGGCCCTTTCCTTGACCAATCAGCAGCTGCCACCGTCAAGGCCTCTCAAAAAGGTACATTGTATGTTGTTTCTCGTTTTGAAAAGTTTTACAATGTGATTTGGGACCCTGATTGTAGAGATAGGGTGTATGAACAAGCCATTGCCAATTTTGAGTCGATCAAAAATATTAGAATAGGAAAAGCCATGTTAGCCCACGCTAAATTAGCCAAAAAACGGGGAGGTCCCGGCGAGGTTCCTCCTTGGCATACTTTTTACAAACCTTTTGGCCTTTCTCTTCCGTTACTCCCTGATTTCATCGAGTCGTCGGGGTATGTAGTTCCCTCCGTTGAGTCTAGCACAAGTATTAAATCACAGCCTCGTAGTCATCAAGGTACCTCCCAAGTTACTTTTACGGGGTATCAAGCTGATGACTTGCGAGACATGTCGACGATTTACCTTTTATGTGACTACAAGGATGGGGGCACCATTACCCTTGACGACCCAGGTAGCTTTCCATTGTTTTCTTTGTTTGATCGTCTCTAATGTACTAACACTTTTGTCTGTTTTTGGCAGGGAAAAAATCGGCAGCCCCTTCTGCTGACAAGAAAAGGAAGGTTGTCAAGGAACCGATTATCCCCATGGCCATTCCGCTGCAGGTCATCAGTCCGTCAGGACCCTCGCCCGCCGCTTCTCAGTCCTTGCAGACATCTGAAGCTCAATCTTCTGTCGACAAGGTAACGGACCCCCCTGTCGTATATGTCCGACGCTCTCGTCGGCTCTTCTATCAGCGAGGTGGCACGAGTGCCATAATCGTGAGCAGTTCCGACGAAGAGGTAGTCCTTGTCTGACTTATTTATCACATTTTTCAACTAACATTGATGTCTCGCTTTCTGTCAGGAAGCAAGTTCTAAAGGAAGGCGTCAAGCTGCTAAGGATGACCTCCCCCCTCGAAAACGAGTTAGGTCGATGGCTGACAGCTCGTCTGACAGTGAGGACGATGGGTCGCGTTTTCAACGAGTGGAGATTCCATTCCATCCGCCACCTTCAGTACATGTCGAGGAACCCCTCGTCGACACTGTTGTCGACGGTGCATTAGGTGATGCGGCCGCAGCCCATCGAGAAGTTGAACCTTCTGTCCACAAGTCTATCCCTGTCAAGGAGGCTCCCGTTTCAGTTCCTCTGCCTCGTCGAGAGGTAATTTTCATTATTGAGTCATTCGGAACCCTTTGCTTATTTTGTACTTGGCTAATTATGTTTCTCTTTTGTTTTCGCAGATCCCTTTGTCTAATCAAGCCAAAGATACCTCTCAACGACTCTCCCAGATGCTGGCTCGATTTGCTGGTACTCACGCTCCGTCGATGAGCTCTTCCTCTCAAACCCTGTCAGCAGCATCGGATCAATCTACTCAAACCCCTTTTACTCCCGAAGAGCTTGCTCAATTCGAGGGGCTGCTGTCGAGCCATCAGAGCCAGCCGTTGGAGGTCCTAATGATCAATATGGGACCGTCCCTTGATGGCTTAATGAGCCGGCTGTCCTCCGCCAAACTCCCTGACGATAAGGTGCCTTTTTATTCTAACTTCGCGAGGCAGTTTGCGAAGATGAGGGGTGATTTCAAGGAAAATGACAAAGCTATCAAGGCGAGGACAGCTTCTGCATCCCCTGTCGAGGCCCTTCAGTCTCGATTTAACGAGTTATACGTTCAGGGTTCCGGCCTCAATGATTCGCTCACCCATCTCCAAGATACAGAAACCGATTTGGTTGCGGCTATTGCCAAGCTGCAGATGGAGTTGGACTCGGTCCGAGGTAAGATGGCGGATGTTGTAAGCGAGGCCGAGTCAGTTACGGTGGAGTTGTCCAACACCGCCGATCTGCTTGACGAGGCAAAAGCTGCTGAAAATGAAGCAATCGCCAAGGCAAACGCGGCAGCAGCTGATCAGGCCAGAATCGAGACGGCCCTCAAAGGATTTCTCACCAAGTTTACTCAGGATTTCTTGCGTTGACTGTATCGGCCTGCGAGCCATTTGATATGGCGCATGTGCCTTAGTACTTTGATTACTCAGACTTAGTTTATTTCTCTGTTTATGCATTGGCCTGATGGCCACAGACTTACTTATTTTTCTATCGATGTATTGGCTTGACAGCCATAAACTAATTTTCTCTAGTAGACTTTTCTTTCGGCTTTATATCGTATTGTCTTTATATCAAAGCCAAATAAACTAAGTACTTACCCTCCGGTCGATTCGATCCCTTGATGGACCATTTCTCGCAAGTGAAACATAACTTAATTGCCAATAAAATCAAACCAACTTTTCAAACTTAAACGAAATGCCTTGATGTAAAAGATTTGTAACTCGGGAAACAAATATTTAAAATAAAATGGAAGTGTTTGAACTAAAATCGAAAGTAAATACATCTAACAATACTAATTCAAAGATTTTTAGTCTAAATAAACGAAAAACGAAGTAAAAAACGAAAGCTTAAAGTAAATCCTACTTATATTTACAGAGGTATCGGCGCGCTGAAGTACTCTTGACGCCGTTCGATTTCCATTTCCAAGGCTTGCTGATGTTCCAGACACATCGATTCCCAAAGAGTAGGCCTAAACTTTTTCAAGTATCTTCCATTAATGGGGTCTCGACAGAGATTCCCATCTGGCTTTTTCAAGATGTAGCCCCCTCCTCGGGTTATCGAGTAAACTTCATATGGTCCTTGCCAAGTTGCGCTCCATTTGCCATACTTTTTCTCGCGCTGATGAAGTGGCAACACAACTCTCCAGACCATGTCCCCGACGTCAAAGTGTTTCCTGCGTATCTTTTTATCGTAGCATCGGGCAACTAGCCTTTTTTGTGCCTCGATCTTGTCTAACGCGGCCACCCTGATCTCGTCGAGCTCGTCGAGCTGCTGGAACATATTTTCAGTATACTCTTCGGGCGTCAGCTCGTTCTGCTGCATCACCCGCAGAGATCGGACGTTGATCTCCATCGGTAGAACGGCTTCCTGTCCGTAAGTTAGTTTATACGGGGTGGTGCCTGTACTTGTCCGTTTGCTCGTCCGATAAGCCCACAATGCCTCTGACAGCATCAAGTGCCAAGCTCTTGGGTTCTCCTCGATCATTTTCGAGATAATGTCCTTGAGGACTCGATTAGAAGCTTCTGCTTGGCCATTCCCTTGTGCATAGTACGGTGTTGAATGGACCAATTCGAAACCCATTGATCTGGCAAACTCCTTGATTTCTTGACCGACGAACATCAGTCCCCTGTCAGTGACAATGGTCTGTGGCAGACCAAACCTGTGAATGATTAGGTCCTTGATGAACTTCATCACCTCGGCCTGATTGGCCTGTTTGAGTGGTTTGGCCTCTACCCACTTGGTAAAATAGTCCGTGGCCACAATAATGTATCGATGGTGTTTGGAAGACGAAGGATGGATCTCCCCGATGATATCGATGGCCCAGCATCTGAAAGGCCATGGCTTGATTATCATGTTCATTTCCTCGACGGGCATCCTTTGGACTACCCCGAAGCGTTGGCATTTCTCACAACCCCTTGCCAATTGAATACAGTCTCCCACCATCTTTGGCCAGTAATAGCCATATCGGCGCAGCAACCATGCTAACTTGTGACCATTTTGATGGGCCCCACAAATTCCTTCATGAGCTTCCCTCATAATCCTCATGGCCTCTTGCTGATCGACGCATAACAGTAGCACGTCGTCATGGCTTTTTCTGAACAGTTGATCGCCTATCAAGACATAATTGACTGCTCTGAGCCTCGTCTGTCGAGATGCTCGGTCCGACGGATCAGCCAGATATTTTCTGATCGGCTCTCTCCAGTCATCAGGGTCCTGAAACACACTCAAAACAGTCAGGACATTGTCTCGATACATAAATGAAGGACAGTGTCGTCTCCTGACGACATAGAGGGATTCCTCGATGTCATCAGGGAGTTCAACACCAGTCGCCAGTTGGGCCAAACTGTTGGCCTCGCTGTTGTTTCCCCTCGTCACATGGTAACATGTAACGTCAACAAACTCCGACAACAAAGACATCGCAGTTAAATAATACTTGTCAAGTGTTGGGTTTCGGCATTTGTAAGTACCTTGTATTTGCCTGATAACCAACTGCGAGTCCCCGACGATGATGACAGACTTGCTGTCGAGCTCTCTAAGCATTTCCAGACCAATTATCAAGGCTTCGTATTCGGCCTGATTGTTAGTACATTCAAAATCAAATTGAATTGATAACTTAGTTTTTACGTTTGACGGGGAAATCAAGACTATACCTGCTCCAGACAGCCTGTCGGTTCTAGACCCATCGAAGGCCAGTGTCCATGGCCTGATCTCTACTGTCATCGAGTCCAGTTCCTTGAGAACGGCTTGATCGATATCGAGACATGGATGGTCAACCAGAAAATCAGCCAATACTTGGCCTTTGACTGCTTTTTGCGGTACGTACTGTAATTGATACTCCATCAGTTGGATGGCCCATCGACCAATCCTTCCCCTCATTACAGGCTTAGCTATCATGTACTTTATCACGTCAATACCAGAAATAACTAATACTTTTACAGGCAACATATAATGACGTAATTTCTTGCAAGAGAAAAACAGCGCAAGGCATACCTTTTCTATCGGGGAGTACCTTTGCTCTGTTTCTGTCAGGTGTCTGCTCAAATAATAGATAGCTCGTTCGAACCCGTTTTCATCGTCCTGCGCCAGAAATCCGCCGACGGTGTCTTCCGTGGCAGATATGTATAATTTCAAGGGCTTTCCCTTGACAGGCGGCATCATCACAGGCGGCGTTGTCAGCTTATCTTTGATATCCTGAAACGCCTGCTCATGCTCCGTTTGCCAGCAGAACTCTTCTTTGTCCTTCAGCTTTAACAAAGGCGAGAAGACCTTCGTTTTTCCAGCCAAGTTAGAGATGAACCTCCGTAAAAAGTTGACCTTGCCAAGGAACTGCTGTAATTCCTTTTTCGTCGACGGAGGTCTGGCTGTCAGGATAGCCTTGGACTTGTTTTTATCGATCTCAATCCCCTTGCGGTGTACTAGAAAGCCAAGAAAATTGGCTGACGCCACTGCAAAAACACATTTTAAGGGGTTGAGTTTCAACTTATGTTTTCTCATTTTGGCAAACGACTTCGCCAAATGTATTAGATGTTCGTCGTAACCAGCCGATTTAATAATAATGTCATCGATGTAAATTTTTACAAAGTCATCGATGTACTCACTGAAAATGCAGTTCATGGCTCGTTGATAGGTTGCTCCGGCGTTTTTGAGTCCGAATGGCATCACTTTCCATTGGAAGGTGCCTATTCCGCCGGGACATTGAAAGGCCAGTTTTGGCACATCGTCAACTGCCACAAAAATCTGATTGTAACCTGCACTTCCGTCGACGGCTGTCAGGAACATATTGCCAGCGGCAGCATCGATTAGCATGTCCGCCATTGGCATCGGATACTCGTCTTTGGGAGATGCAAGATTTAGGTCCCTGAAATCAATGCATATCCTTATTTTCCCGTTCTTTTTCATTACGGGGACTACGTTCGCTACCCACTCCGGATATCGGGCCACCTCGATAAAACTGGCCTTCAACAGCTTCTCGATCTCCTCCCTGATCAGTCTGCAGACCTCGACAGACATCCTCCGCAGGGGCTGTTTACGGGGTAGGTACCCTTCAAGTATCGGAATACGATGTTCCACCAACTCCCTGCTTAACCCCGGCATCTCGTCGTAGTTCCAGGCGAAACAGTCTTTGTACTCCGTCAATACTTGGATCAATCGATCCTTCTGGCCATCATCAAGCAATGCGCTGATGTAAGTTGGCCTATGATCTTCCTCGCTGCCTAACTCAACCTCGATAACAGGATCCTGTACTTGGATCTTGATGTCGTCAAGCTTGGCTGGCGCCGTTGCTAACTCCTCTAATTGAATTTCATCGCCGACCGACGGTGGCGTTTCCTCCTCGAAAATGAGATCGCCTGTATAACATTCGGCCACATAGGCCCGAAACCTCCTGATTAAATCGGAACATGCTTCCTGCTGCGGCCCGATAACAACAATCTCATCAATTTCCAGTCTGTCGGCCTTACAGGCCGATGGTCTTTCGTCATCAGGACAATTCATTAGTCCTGACAGTGCTTTTCTTGCGGCCCTGACTCCTTGACGTTGCAGGGCCGACTTAGTTCCTTGGCTAAACAAGCCATTTCCAATTGCGTCAACTTCTTGCTTGAAGTGACTTCCCTCGGTCGCCCGTATTTGTCCTGCCCGATAAATCGATAAGGACCTACATCATCTCGATAATATGCTGCCTCGACAGCGTTGACCTTGGCGGTGAATGGCCTGTTGTCGGCCATAATAATTTCAGGTTCGGGGGAGTCTCCCCAAATTAATAAGCATTGATGAAGAGAGGATGGCACACAAAGGGCTGAGTGAATCCAGTCCCTTCCCAACAATGCGTTGTAAGAGGTGGCAGCATCTACCACGAAAAATGCAATTTTTAAGCTGGTTTTTCCGATTTTCACCTCGACAGGCAAAATTCCTAGTGTGTCAGCCTTTCCCCCTGTAAAGTTGCTGACAATTACTTTTGTCTCCAGCAGGTCCTCGCTGACTTTGCCCAGCTTGTACATCGTCGATGAAGGCATTACATTGACGGCTGCCCCATTATCGACCAGCATTCTGTCAATGGGTTTTCCGTCGATATGCCCTGATACATACAATGGCCTGATATGCCTGGCCATAAAAGATGGTGGCTTTTGGAATATTGTCTCGATTTTTCTGTCCCAATCGGTCTCTTTTTCGTCGTCAACCGATAGCAGCTCTAGGTCTTCTGCCATTTGTACAACCGGCATACCCTCATCCCAAAAACCGTCAGTGGAATATTCCAACTCCTCGTTGACGAATTCAACAAGTTCTGAATCGATAGCATTGCATTCCATCATTGTCGAGCCGTTCGTCGGCTGACTCGTGGTAGCATCTTCTACTGATTTTGTTTCTGTTTCATCAATGGGTTGTTTCTCGACGGGCTGTTTTTCAGCTTCCTGTTTCTCAGTAGGTCGATCGACCTGTTTTTCGATTTCCTGGCCAGCTTTGGCCTCGACGGTCTGACCAGGTTTGGCCTCATTTTCCTTGTTGCCTCTGTCATCGTCGAAAATCTCGGCAAGCTTTGCCTCGAGATCATTCCCATCCTCGTCATCGAACAGTAAGTCGTCCTCTTCCATATCCTTTGTCAAATCGATAGTACCGAATTTAACTTTCCCCGGGGTCCACTTGGAAGTATCCATCCCCATCGAGGTCTTGGCCTTACTGTCGACCCCTTGGCCAGATTTGGCCTCTTTCATTGCTTGTTTCAGTTTCTGTTCCCCTGACGGTGAAGGTTTCTTTGCTGACTCCTCCTTCATCGGGGCTTTCCCCTTAGCAATTTCCAGTCCTTTCCGTTGACGTAAGAAACGCCTATATTGAGTCCGGGTCATTTGGTCAACCTTTCGGTCGCCAGGGAACTTCGGGTGCCTGACAGGAACCCATCGATCCACCGGTGTGTCGGCGGGAGTATGAACAGTCCGCGGCCTCGATGAGCCTGGCGGAGTAGTCTTGGGTGACGGACCATGTGCCCTTTCTCTACGACTGGCGGTCGATCTGACCTGCCTGACTGGTGTCTTGTCAGGGGATCTCTCCCTGATTCTGCTGTTTCGGTTAGTACCTTCCTGATGCCGTCGAGGCATCATGGTTTTAGCCTGTTCCCGGCGTTGTTCCGCCGATGATGTTGCGCGTTCAGTATTTTCCATCGGGGTTGGGACCGGATACGGCCCCATGGATCGAGGTGGTGGCGGTGGTGGTATCGCCTGCGGCTGCGGCGCTGTTTGAGGGTTTGCCTGCGGCTGCGGCATCACCTGATAAGGATACCCTGACGGCATTACATTTGGCCAAGGCATGTATGGGCCATATATCGCCGGGTTGATGAACAGCGGGACTGTCGCCAATTCGTTTTGGCACCTCGCACACAGGCCCATTTGTTTGTTTCTCATGTCATACTCCGGATCATCATCTGAATACAGTTTCTCGCCTGTCGGTAGTTCCGTGATTGTTATGACATTTATCCCTACTTCATTTTGTTGGAATGGGTTGGTGTCAACCGTCATCGGTTTCGTGATCTTCCAATCCGGGGCAAACTTCAAGATGCCCTTGTCAAGGTGGTCCTGCACCATCCACCTGAACACTAGACACTCGTTCGTTGTGTGAGTCCAAACATCATGATACTTGCAATACATTTTACCTGATATTTTCACTGATGGTGGAATCACGTGGTCTCCTTTGAGGCGAAGGATCTTGTCGGCCAACAATTGATCAAATATGGCCTCTGTCTTCGAGACGTCGAAAGAGTATCGTCTTTCCCTATCAGTTTTATATTCAGCGTCTCGTCGCACCAAATTATTTGGCACCTTGATAGTAGGTTGAGGTTCTTTCGGCTTGGCAAGAGCCGTACAGACGGTGTTCTTAGGGCAGACCACTTCTGCCAGCCCGATCTCGATACCCTGTTGCTCAATCGGTCTGCTGACCTGATTGATCTGCTCCTCACTAGAGTCGGCCATCCCCACTTGATAGTAACTTCCTCTGGGCTGTCGGCCGTTCTCGTCTCTCAATACTCGTTCAT
Source organism: Penstemon barbatus (assembly GCA_003313485.2). NCBI lineage: Eukaryota > Viridiplantae > Streptophyta > Magnoliopsida > Lamiales > Plantaginaceae > Penstemon > Penstemon barbatus. The sequence continues at coordinate 15,248,032 of CM064877.1, read as the reverse complement.
AACGGACCGCGTGATCGGTCAGTTCAAACAAGTCCTCGTGGTACTGTGCCATCATGATCTTTCGTAATTCGAAATGCATGCCATGGATGGCAATTTTGATGCATTCCTTTTCTGGCAGCGGGATGGCGCAGAATCCTCTGGCCCTAATGAACTTCTTCATGTATTCTTCGACAGTCTGTCCTGTCAGCTGCCTCATGTTCGACAGCTCGATGACGGACACCTCGAGAGGGGCCTGATAGTGGTTCATCACAAAAACTTTTTCCATGGATGGCCAATCGAGGACCGATCCAGGCTTTAAATTGGCGTACCAGTGGAACGCCATTCCCGTCAAGGAGTTAGGAAACAGTTTCAATTTTAACTCATTTGTCATGTTGCCACATTCTAGAGAGAATCGAGCCAGATGCTCTGTGGCAGATTGTGAACCCTCGCCTGAAAACAGTGTGAAATTCGGCGGTCTGTAGTTCAACGGGAACGGGATCTGATCGATATATTCCGGGTGAGGTTTATTATACCTTGCTGCCCTGTTTCCCTGCCTCCTGACGAACATTTCTTCAGCTTGGTTCACTGTCAAGAGGTCTTCTGGACCCTCCCCTGCTCGATGAGCAGTCCTGTCATAAGCCATTGAGTTGGCTTGATATCCTTCCTGGCCGTACCCAGCGGCCTCAAATCGGTCCTCTTCGGACCTGCCCCCCGAGTCTTGACGGGTGTTCCTTGTTTTGGAAGTGCTTCCTTTGTTTCTTTCCTGGACATGGGATTGTCCGTTGCCCTGTCTGCAAGGCGTCTCGTCTTTTGACGAACTTCCCCCGATATGGATTGCGGGGCCTTTTCCTTTGTCAACGGCAGTCTTTGGCGGCCCAGTCCAAGCCTGCGTTTGGATGCCATTGGCGAGCATGTTAATGCTTTCAGTGAGCGATGTCAACTTTGCCTCCAAGTGTATCAAGGCATTATTTACAGTGTGGCTGGCTTCTGTACTGGCCTGACTAGCAGCAGTGGCCGAGCCCAGCATATGTTCAAACTTGCTGACAATGTCAGACCATTCTCCTTGTTTGGTCTCAAGGTCCCTGGTAAAGTTGCGGACCTCTGTTGTCAGCTCTTCGATTCTGTCGGTTCCTTCCATAGTCAGTGGAACCGTTGATAAGTTTTCCAAAGTATGCGTTAAGTCAGACTGTGTTCTTGTTAAGGTTGATCGAGTCCTGCGTGGTACCTGTGATGTCATCTGTCGATAACAAAAAAGCAACCACTTAGTATCAACTGATTGACCGTTTGGCAAAGAGATAATCAAGCTGTCAGCTAGCCAGAATTGGCTGATAATCGTTTTATGGCAACTTAATTAAAACACAAAAATCATGTTTATGCCCCCCGAGCCATAAACTGTTTGGCTGGCGGGTTTTTTTTTTTTTTTTTTAACAAAGAGACATTCATGTCCCACCGGGCGTGCCAAAATATTGTTTGCTAATAATTTTGGCCCTGTTATGCCTTGATGTCATCGAGGGATTGGCATCAGACCATACATGGCATCAAGGAACTGTTTGCATATAAGTTCAGTATCGAGGAACACCTCGACGACATCGAGTGACCATTGACATCAAGAAGTACCAAAAATATTGTTTGCGGTAAAACTGATATCAAGGGATGCTTGGCATCGAGGGGTCGACATCGAGGGGTCGACATCGAGGGGTTATTGGCATCAAGGTGTGCCAAAATATTGTTCGTTGTAAACCTGTCAGTGAATCCCTCGACGAGCCAAAGGCTCGATGCGAAATGCCTCGATATGATATAAAATAATGCGGGCGTGCCAATGTTTGTGCGTGCAAACATAACGATTTGAAAAATAGACATGTTGATATCGGTAAATTGATAAAGTAAATGTCCTGACAGAGACACGTTGATATCAAAATAAGTTGTCCTGATAAGGCTGACTTCTAAACGATTGCGACAGAGTAGGCAAACACTACCCCTAGTTCTTTTCTATGCCTGCCTGGCCGCAGGACTTAAATAATTTCTGAAAATCTCTCTTTGAGTGCCAAAAACTTATGACCAATCGATGGCCTGCTTAACATATCAGCGGATTTGAAAATCAGCAAGTGCCTTGACAATCAATCAATTTAAATAAACACCTTGACAGAAAACATGATCTTGACAGAAAACAGCATATCAATGGAAATCAATTGACGTAAAGTATATTTATGTAAAAGAGTCAAGACGTACGAGCCAAACGACTTCCATTAAAAATAAAAGAGTATTGGCAAGTTCCCCGATGTACAAACATTACAAAAATATACAAAACGACGAGTCTCCTGTTTCGGCATAATCTGCCAGATGAGTTGATAAACCTTTTAAGTTCTGAAAATTGGCTCCTTGATCGGCAGGTAAACCCGCCGATGAGCTGATAAGGCATGAAAAACGACTTGTTGACAGAAAGTAACATTGACGACGGGAGACCCACCGTCAATGGTTCGCCCAACCTTGATGGGTGGCCATCAATCGGGCTCCTGATCAGCGGGTGGCCACTGACCAAGGCATCGACGAAGCAGATGGCTACTTAGCCGATAGCCGTCAAGCAGATGGCTACTTGACGACGAGCTCATCAGGCAGATGGCTACTTGATGAGTTTGTCATATAAATACGTGGGCACTTACATGACAGTTACCAGCGAGCTACTTGCTGATATGAGTGGTTTCGCTCGAGTCAGTGTCAGCTGACGGCGGAAGTGAGCGGCGGCGGCGGCGGCGGCTGACTGTGAGCGGCGGCGGCGGCGGCGGCGGCGGCAAGACTTCAGGCTGTCAGGGATCACTGGTGGCTGAGGAGGGACAGACTGATATCGAGGAGTTGGCAGGCTGATAACTTGACAGAAAACAGCTGTTAACTGCCTGCTATCAAGGGGTTTCGCTCGAGACAGCGTCTGGACAGCGGAAGCAGCGGCGGCGGCGGCTTAATGTCGGCGGCGGCGGCAGACTATTTTTAGTGGCGGCGGCGGCGGCGGACCTTGGGCGGCGGCGGCGGCAAGACTTCAGGCTGTCGAGGGTGGCTGGTGGCTGAGGAGTGACGGTTGATATCAGGGGTTCTACAGGGTGTTTGCTGAAAAAGAAGCAGCGGAGCGCTGGACTTCCGGAGAGGCGTTGAGCCGATCAGTGTTAGACTGAGAATTTGTTGATTGAGTTGTGTGTCTTGCGCGGCTGACAGTATCAAGGTATTTATAGTTGCTGGATCTGGAGAGCTGATGGCCAAAACTGATGCCTTGACAGCCACTATTCCACTTTCTCCACTACTTGAAAAACCTTCCACTACTTGCACTACTTTGATGGCAGTTCTTTTGTGCTGAAAATTAGTGTTAGTGGTGGTTTAGAGAAGAAGATACGTTATGTTTGAAATTGAATTAATAATAACTAATTAAGAGATTTTTAAGGACTTAGTGTTTTAAGCCAACTACTTAGCCTAATCCTTATCCCTTAATTAATTAATCATTAATTAAATAACAAAGCAACAAGTGGGCCCCAAAATAGGAGAATGGCCGATCTGGGGTGGGCCATGGCCGATTTGGGCTGCTCGGACCATGGTTGGTCCTGGGTCGAGCCCTGTTGTTTAATAATTTATCCAATTAATTACCCCTTTAAACCCTTAATGGCCTTTATTTATAAAAATAGGCCAATTAATTAGACTTGGCCCAATTAACCTTAATTAATCAGTCCATAATCTTTATTAACCAAAGCCATCAAGTGGGTCGAACCCGTTTGAAATTAATCATTATTTGGCTTTAATTAGTAATTAATTAACTTTAGCCTATTAATTAATTTTATCAATTAATTAATATATTTTTGGCCCAAATGTTAATTAATTGCGGAATTGGGTCGAGTTTTGAAATCGGGCTCGTAGCCAACCCATTGGCTCGATTGGACCCATTTTCGGTCCAAATTGGATCCGATTTGGTCTGATCCGTTTTGGAGTGAATTGATTCGGCCCATATGCCATTTGTGGCTTGTTACATCGAGCCGTCGTTCCTCGATTAGTCGAGGGTGATTTTTTGGGTACAAACACTCTTTAATTCATTTCATAGGGACGTGAATTGCTCACTAGACATATCACTTGAACTTAAGTTGCCACAAATCTTATTACTTTATATCAAATCAAAGTAGAGTTTGTGAATTTTTTATTAAATAAAAAAATTGTTGTTTATCAGACTTTTCGGAAAATAGTTTTAATAAATTGAGAGTGGATAAATTTATTTCAAAAAGTAAAAACTATTTTTGTCTCGCTTTTTTCAAACACAAATATTTTTGGGACATGCCAAACAAACATACCCTTGGACTCTCTCTCATTTATGTCTTATTCTTCCGTCTTCAGCCCTTACTTCTTAGTATATTTCAATTAAACACTAAATTTTGACCCCGAAACCGTGTTTGTTTGAATAAAAATCTTCATTTGACCACGAAGTTTGATTATTAATATTAAATATCCTAATCCGACTTTTTTTCTTGCGGTATCAGAAATTAGATAGCATTTGACATTGTATAGTAAATACAATCTAACATGTGATCAGATCATGAGAAAAAGAATCAGGCTCGTTTACAAATGAATTACAAATTGCTATGCTAAAAAAATGCAACTCTGATTAGATTTGAACGTAACTATATAAGCAACATATGATTTCATAATCAAATAATGTTTTTTATAACAATTAAATCCACTAGTTTTATTTTTATTAGCACACAAAAATAACCATGTGATTATTTTTATTAGCAAAAGAAAAATCCTTTCAAAGTCGAAATAATAATTATATCCCCACCAAAGAATATAAATTAAACTTTTTAACCAAAAAAATTATCAATAATCTCCCTATTAATTTTGCTAATAAAAATAACAAAAGGTGTCTTTTTTATATATATTTAGGCAAACAAAAGAGATGTTTTTTTGATGAGAATCCTCTATATCACGATTGTGTACCACTAATAACTAATTGTCACATGTAATACTTATTTGACATGCTTTACACTAGATTATTTCTCCTATCATCTTCTATATCTCCACCTTCCAGTTTTAACATCTAATTTTCATTCTTGAGATCCCTATATCCATCAAATTTTAATTTTAACATCAAATTCTCTATATCCACTTGAAAGCCAACGAAAATTAGAAAACTAATTTAATTTTCTTAAATTTTGGATTTTTGAATTCATGAATGTTGTTCCGTACAAATTTACGCCCTCCGTTTTTTTAATTGTCGCTTTGAAGGATTACACACAAATTAAGGAATGTCATAAATAATTTTTTTTTGAAGAAAAAATCCAAAATACCCTTTAATCAAATAAGCTTAGCATTAAATAGCGTTAATGACAAGTATTAGTACGAAAGGTAAAATTGGTAAAATAACATTAATTTTACATCGAAATTCTAAAAGCGACAAATAAAAATAAACAAGAAAATTTTGTCAAAACGACACATTAAAAAAAAAAGGGAGGAAGTAATTGGTACTTCGTCCATACTAATCGATTAAGATATGTTCAAAAACGATGCTGTCCACAATTGCTGTGTCGGAAAAACATCGCAAAACAGTACATATAAATGTACAAGAAAAATATTTATTGAATAAAGTATCCAGCAGAATTTCCAATAAAATATCATACATGGATTCATGGACTCCAAAATCATTTTTAAATTATTAGTTTGAGTATGAAAATAGATTAATTGAATTGAGGATTTTTCAATGGAACATGGTACAAGAATTGAAGATCCAAAAGTTACTTCAAATTTCTAAATAATTAGTTTCAATGATAATAAACTTATTTAATTAAGGTGCCCAGCAAAATTTTAATGAAACATTCAAGACCCAAAAATCAATTTAAATTTGAATAAATTGTTAGGCCATCTCCAGCCGAAGGGGGGAGGCAAGCAACAGCCCCCCCGTCGGCTGGAGAAGAGCTCCCCCCGGATGGGCAAGCAGGCATCCGGGGGGAGTTGCTTGCCTGCGGGCAGGCAAGCAGGCATTGGTTGCCTGCTTGCTTGCCCGCAGGCAGCAGCTGCTGGACGCGCGTGTGCAGCGCACTCGCGCGTCCAAGCTTTTTTTTTTAATTGTTTTAAAAGTTATTTAATTTAATTTAAATATGTAAAAATATATTAAAAAAATTAACACTTATTAATTATGGTTTAATGTTCTTTAAAAAAAAACTTGACCGCAATTTTAAAAGATATAATGTTTTCTCCTTCATATTTATACTAACAGAAGACCACTCAAACACTATTTTCAAATCAATGTGGGATAAAAACTTAACTCTCCTTATCCCACATTGGATTGAAGATAGTTTTTGAGTGACATTCAGGTAGTATAAATATGAAAGATAAAATATTATATCTTTCAAAAATGAAAATGAACATAAGTTCAAAAAATTCAATCGAACTAAGAAATACATTATTCATCCAAAAATATAAAAGTCATTAATACATATAGATTTTTTAAGAAATTTATATGTAAGAACGAAATTAAACTTTCCTCATGGTCAAATATAACGATATTTCTCAATCTAATGGATTAATTCAATTAATATTACTTCATAAAACTACTACATTATTCGTAAAACTATTGTTGTTATTTTCCATTAATTATGTTTACTCATTTTTTTATTTTTATGAATCCTTTATTATTATTGTTGTTGTTGTTGTTGTTGTTAAGTGAGAGTGGGGAAAGTTTGAGATTGAAATAAATGTTTTGGATTGTTGGTTCGGTTGGAGATGACTGACTTGACAAGGCAGGCAGGCAAGTAGGCAGGCAGGCAAGCAGGCGGTCATGAGGGGGCTATTGCCTGCTTCGGCTGGAGATGGCCTTAGTTGAGATTGACATGTTGAATTATGATGTAGAGGATCCTGAGCGGATGCTTTTGCATTTAGCTCTAACTTTTGATCTGTCAATAGTCAAAACATGCACACTTCTGAATTCATTGAGCTGTCATAAATTAACATATAAATACAAGTATTCCCTCGATCCAATATTCATAATCCATTTTCTTGAAGGAATAACAATTCATCATCCATGGCTGCACTATTTCTTTCCTCTTTGTTCCTATTAATCTCCGCCTCTCATGCTCAAACCTCATTCCGACCCCACGCTCTAGTTCTTCCCGTGAGAAAAGACGCTTCCACCCTCCAATATGTAACCAGAATCAACCAAAGAACACCTCAAGTATCCGTAGACCTTGCTGTTCATCTTGGAGGCCAATACTCCTGGGTAGATTGCGATAACAACTAAGTTTCATCCACTTACCGACCAGTTAATTGTCGCACAGCTCAATGCTCACTAGCCCGATACACGGGCTGCGGGGATTGTTTCAACGGGCCACGACCCGGGTGTAACAACAACACGTGCGGTGTCTCACCCGATAACCCGGTCATACACTTAGGCACAGGCGGTGAGCTTGCGCAGGACATTGTAACCGTCCAATCAACAGATGGATCAACTCCTGGTAGGTCAGTCACAGTGCCTCGATTCATATTCTCTTGCGCCCCAACTTTCCTCCTCCAAGGCCTGGCTAGTGGGGCCTCGGGCCTGGCTGGTTTAGGTCGGGCTGGAATTGGACTCCCTTCACAATTTTCCTCGGCATTCAGCTTCCGAAGGAGATTCGCCATTTGTTTATCGTCTTCAACTTCGGCCAACGGAGTTATATTTTTCGGCGACAGACCATATAATCTCCTCCAAAATGTTGAAGTTTCCCGATCGCTGAGGTATACTCCGCTCATCACAAACCCCGTCAGCACTGCAGGTTCTTACAGCATGGGAGAGCCTTCCACAGAATACTTCATCCGTGTAAACACAATTAGAGTGAACAATAATCCTATTGCAATAAACACAACGCTGTTAACAATCGACAGTGAAGGCAATGGAGGAACCAAAGTCAGCACTGTCGATCCTTACACTCTCATGGAAAGTTCTATTTACCAAACATTTACCACGGCTTATATTCGAGAAGCTGCTGCAAGAAACATCAGTCGAGTAGCTGGGGTCGCACCTTTTGACGTGTGTTTTAGCAGCACTAACGTTTTTGGAACGAGGGTGGGGCCAGCAGTTCCGTTCATTGACCTGGTTTTGCATGGACAGAACGCTGTTTGGACAATCACGGGCTCGAACTCGATGGTGCAGGTTAATGACAATACTTTGTGTTTGGGATTTTTGGATGGAGGATTGAATCCTAGGACTTCGATTGTGATTGGAGGGAAACAAATTGAAGACAATCTTTTGCAGTTCGATTTGGCAAGTTCGAGGTTGGGATTCAGCTCTACGCTTCTTGGAAGGCAAACTACCTGCGCCAATTTCAACTTCACATCCTCTGCATAGAGAAGTTCATCAGTTTGTTAACAATATGAATTCCATATGTTCATATATACCTCATATAGTTATTCAAATAATCAGCTCATTGGCTGGATACTAGTTTAATTGAGCTTGCTTTTACAAGTCACTTTGTTATTTGCACGAACAGAACAATCTCAATCCGGGATGCTTAATTTGTTAGTAATACATAATCACTTCATATAACTTTCATCTTCCAATCAATAATAATTAGAAAGAAAAAAAACGTATCTGATTACCGTAAGTCTGCCTTTCATTCCTGATCCAAGCACATTGAACTTTATTATCCGCTCATCAAATCTCTTTTAGAAGATGGGGACACATGGAAAAGCTCAAGAATTGGGGCATAAACTGTTTCTAAACTGAACTTATGCTCAACATCAATTGGGCTCCAAAAATTACATGAGTTAGAATAAATGTACTATTGATCATGTGCAAAAATAGACCGAATTCAATCTTCAAGTAAGAGATTGTTAAATAATATCCCTACCAAATTATAAGTGTTGGTGCAGGTCATGAGTATGAACACAAGTTACAAATGACTCATGTTCTATAAATATGACTCATTCCAATTTGTATTAATCCAACTACAGGTCATAGACCAACTACAAATTATCTGAGAGCAATTAATATACAACATGCAATAATTTAGATAGTTAAATTGTTTATTTTTAAAAATAAGAGTGTAATATTTTTGTCCATAAGAAATGGTGTTGTAGTTTTGCCTGGTTTTTGTTTCGGAAAATGTTGTCGTTCAAATATATGATTTGGACTGGGCTTTTATGTTATATTTTATGAGATGCGAAAATTTGGGATACGATTTGAAATGAGTCTGCAGGGAAAAGGAAAAATCAGTGTACTTTCCTTCACTATATTTTTGTTTTTTGTTTTTTATCTGTGTCTATAAAATCAGAGCATTCCAAATAACAATATAGCTGAATGTTTAAATAAGTTTTCTTTTGTTTTAAAAACGTTTCCCTCCTTTTATATATATATATATATATATATATATATATATATATATATATATATATATATATATATATATATATATATATATATATGTATATATATATTGTTAGGCTGCATTTGGCTTTCTATATTTTGCATTAACCTGAAATCTGATTTTCAGGTTAATGCAAAATATGGGTTAAACGCAGCCTTACTTCTTTTGCATTAACAAGAGGATAAAGGCTGCATTTAATTGAACCATTTTTTGCATTAACAAGTTTTCAAGCTAATGCTGAAAATGTACTCAACACAATCCTGAAATAATATAAAATTTAAAAGGTAATTTATTATTATATTTAATAAATATTAAATATATATCATTATTATCAATATATAAATATAAATTAAATTTAATTTATTAAAATATAAACGAGTTGTTGGAGTGAAGTGGTGTGCCTGTTTAAAAATAGAATTTTAAAATATAAATTAGTTATTGAAGTATAGAGTAAAAAGTAAGAATATATAAACACTGTTCACATCTTAAATTTTAAAATAAAAGGCCTAAATTTAAGAGTTATGTTGAAAACTACCTACTTAAATATATAACTTCCAAAAATATTGAGGGGACCAGGCCCCCAAGAGTATGAGTGGATCCACCCCTGGATACCGCTATAAAGCTTTCTTTCCCACTACACCTTTAGCATCATTAAGATCTCCACTCATTTATATCTTCTTCTTCCGTCAGCCCTTTCACCTCATCTTTCAATAAAGGGTTAATTATGTTGTGGTTTGGTGTATTTCGTGTCCAATCCCTCGTAGAATTATAATTATGTTTGCAAAACCCTAACGGATAGTAACGGAGGTGGACGGAAATTAGAAAAATGAGTTATGCCGGGGAGTTGTGTTTAAGTATGACCATTGCCAAACTAACGGAAATTAAATACAAGGAGACCAAGGATTAGATTATTCATAAATAGGGCTGAAAATCAAACCAAGCTATTCGATACTCGGCTCGAGTTCGTTCGATATAAGTTCGTTTGAGCTCGGTTCGTCAAATAAATCAAACAAGCTTGAACAAGATTTCTCGTTCGATAACTTTTGAAGCTTGGCTCGAGCTCGACTCGATAAGCTAAAAATTGAAAAAACACATATAAAATACCAAGCTACTCGATACTCGGCTCGAGCTCGTTCGATAAAAGCTCGTTTGAGCTCGGTTCGTTAAGAAATCAAACCAAGCTCAAACACAAAACTTCAAGCTCGATAAAATTTAAACCAAACTTGAACAACGTGTTGTTCGATACTGCTCGGCTCGTTTACACCCCTATTCTTAAACCACGTATGCATTAGTGAAAATGAGATTTATTCCCTCATTAAGTGACATTATAGATTGGGGAGATAATAGGAAAGCATGTATTTGGTCAATGGTCAATACATTACACCTTGTGGATCTAATGAGCTGATGGAGACATATAAATAGAAGATACCCTTGATACAATCAGCAACACTCACATGTACACCATTTCTCCTACAATGGTTATGGCATCCTCTTTGGTACTATTTCTTTCCTCTTTTTTCCTCCAATTAATAATTGCCTCTCATGCTCAAACCTCATTCCGACCCCACGCTTTAGTTCTTCCCGTAAGAAAAGATACTTCGACTCTTCAATATGTCACCAGAATCAACCAAAGAACACCTCAAGTATCCGTAGACCTTGCTGTTCATCTTGGAGGCCAATACTCCTGGGTAGATTGCGATAACAACTACGTTTCATCCACTTACCGACCAGTTAATTGTCGCACGGCTCAATGCTCACTAGCCCGATACACGGGCTGCGGGGATTGTTTCAACGGGCCACGACCTGGGTGTAACAACAACACGTGCGGTGTCTCACCCGATAACCCGGTCATACACTTAGGCACAGGCGGTGAGCTTGCGCAGGACATTGTAACCGTCCAATCAACCGATGGATCAACTCCTGGTAGGTCAGTCACAGTGCCTCGATTCATATTCTCTTGCGCCCCAACTTTCCTCCTCCAAGGCCTGGCTAGTGGGGCCTCGGGCCTGGCTGGTTTAGGTCGGGCTGGAATTGGACTCCCTTCACAATTTTCCTCGGCATTCAGCTTACGAAGGAGATTCGCCATTTGTTTATCGTCTTCAACTTCGGCCAACGGAGTTATATTTTTCGGCGACGGACCATATAATCTCCTCCAAAATGTTGAAGTTTCCCAATCTCTGAGGTATACTAAGCTCATCACAAACCCCGTCAGCACTGCAGGCTCTTACTACATGGGAGAGCCTTCCACGGAATACTTCATCCGTGTAAACACAATCAGGGTCAATAATAATCCTATTGCAATAAACGCCACACTATTAACAATCGACAATGAAGGCAACGGAGGAACAAAAATCAGCACTGTTAATCCCTACACTCTCATGGAAAGTTCTATTTACCAAGCATTTACCTCGGCTTATATTCGAGAAGCTGCTGCGAGAAACATCCGTCGAGTAGCTAGGGTCGCGCCTTTTGACGTGTGTTTTAGAAGCACTAACGTTGTTGGAACGAGGGTGGGGCCATCAGTTCCATTCATTGACCTGGTTTTGCAAGGACAGAACGCTGTTTGGACAATCACTGGCTCGAACTCGATGGTGCAGGTTAAGAATAATGTATTGTGTTTGGGATTTTTGGATGGAGGGCTGAATCCTAATACTGCTATTGTGATTGGAGGGAAACAATTGGAAGACAATCTTTTGCAGTTCGATTTGGCGAGTTCGAGGTTGGGATTCAGCTCTACTCTTCTTGGAAGGCAAACTACTTGCGCCAATTTCAACTTCACATCCACTGCATAGAGAATTTCATCAGCCTTTGAATAACCGGCTCATTGGCTGGATATTGGTTAATTGAGATTGCTTTTACAGCTCATTTTGTTATCCACAATATCACACTAACAGAAAAATCTCAAACCAGAGGATTCTATTTTTTGCAGTAACCCACAATCAGTTCATATTATTTTCATCTTCCAATAAATCAAAATCCGAATCCAAATAAAAATAATTAAGGAAAAAGCTCCCAATAGATAAGTAAAGCTAGAACAAAACAGAGCAGGTTTGAGCTTACCTTCTCTTTCCCTCAAGCATCAAAAGCCAATAAAATTCTTCACTTGAAGAATAATCTTGGCCATTGGTTTCCGATAATCGAAATTCCATTCATGTCTCAACTTTTCGATTCTAAATGAATTCATATAAGCGGAAGAAGAAGATCAAATGCTACAGTAATCCACAACAATTCAAATATTTCTTAAAGAACGAAGAAGCAATTAGAAAGTCTAGAATTGGGGGAGAAATTTTAGGGTTCTGTCAACAGAAGAGGTGGTTTTCTGGGCACCGGAAATTTGGGGGACAAATTTTAGGTGATTTAGGCTAAACCAGTAAACCTATAATTTAAATCCAAGACTCAATTTTCTCAAAAAAAAAAAAATAAAAAAAATCCAAGACTCAATTAAAATTTTCAATGCATTTTAGGCCAAATTATAAGATGATTTAAATCTAGTCTAATATTTAAGACCTATTTTGAATTTACATAAAAATGCATAAAGAACAACTTATATAAAGAGATGAGAAAATAAATTATTTTCTTTTGTGTGAATAAAATTTTCACATTTTTTTATGAGTTTTACACTTTTACATCATTTCTGTTATAAACGTTTATGTATATAAATATTTCACACACATGTATTCTACTCTTATTCTTATGTCAAGTTCTTTTCTTTTCTTTTTTTTTATTATTTTTTTATTTTTTGTCATTATGAAAATGTTATTACTATGTAGAAAAATATGATATGATATAAATATATTGCCGAAAATAACATTGAAATATGCAAAAAATAAATAAATAAAATAAATAAATAAGAAAAAAAAATAAGAATGTCTAACAAGAAATAAACTTTAGAAAAGTTGAGCAAAACAGGTATTTCACAAAATATTTAAACTCGGAATCCTAAAAACGTGAAATTTGAATTTTAGGTGTTGGGGTGAAATCCTTGGGTATAAATCTGATATGTTCCCAACCATTAAAGAAAGTCTTATAAGGGAAAATTCTTACCCATACCGGGTTTGACCGAACCCAAACTAATTACATGGCAAGTATAATACACTTGCTTTGAAATTGGTTATAACTTTCAGGAAAGTGACCAATCACAAAGCAAGTACAATACATTTGCTTGGTGATTGGATGGGTTTGACCAAATCAGGTTTGGACAAGAATTTTCCGTCTTACAAGTAACCAAGCCCGCAAATTATCCTATGATTAATCTGGGCCTAGTAGTATAAAGGTTCATCATCATTCATGGTTCGTGGGTGTTATTGCTCATGCTCTATAGTATAAGGTTCATGTGTGCAATTGTGGCGGGGTAGCTGGATTTTCAGATGGCCAGAACCGAGAATGGGTAGTAGTATCAAGGTTAAAAAAAATGAGTTGCTTGAAAACTTTATCTTGTGATTCCAACATGCTTTGCCAGACAGTTCCTTCTTGTGCTTATGAGTTATGAGCATGACAAAACCATCATGTACTTTGGGGTTAATGTCAATTTAAGATTATCATAATGTTAAATTTACTTCCCTATAATTTAAAAAAAAATTAATTTATCTCTTTGTGATTTTAAAAATAATTCACGCTGTTTCTCTAGAAATTTTAAGTCTTCAGAAAAATTTGAATTGACAATAATAACCCCCCTTTTAGCCTTTCAAAAAATTGAAGTGACAAAAAATGAATTGAAAAAATTTGTAGCAATTTATCTCTCTATGTTATTATAAATATGATAATTTACCTTATTGTATTATAATAAATGTTGCATTTTAACCCTCCCCCCCGGGTAATTTTATCTTTTTACACAATACATTTCACTCCCACTTTCATATTTGAGCGAGTGAGATACACTCTTCAATTCAGAGAGATAAATTGCTCCGTTGAGGTAAATTACTTTTTTTTCAAATTACAGAGGAATAAATTGAACATTATGATAATCACATGGGGATAGATTGTCATTAACCCTTTAATTTGATATACTTCTACTGTAGGGAAAATCTAATATTTTCAACGAATAACACGGGACAAACATTATTTGGATCCAATAAGATTTTTCCAAACCAATGGTCAACTTGTGTTTGCGGAAAGTATTACTTGTAGCGCCCCTTCTCAAAATAAGATGCAAAATGGAAAGAAAAAGGTGATATGCCCTTTCTCTTGCACACCAAAATGCTGTGCCTGTTTTCATTTAAACAAAATCAATTGTGAAATTTTTGTTATATCGGAAATGCCATGCCATGTTTGATGACCTAACAATGGCTTCCGTGTCCATCTCTTTTGTAGACCTCTGTAATGCCTTATGGGGCGTGGTCGAGGCAGGGGTCGAGGTTGAGGTCGTTAAATTGGCTCGAACCATCATCTTTTTTTTGTAGCATTTGGTTATGTAACCACTAACATCCAATTTGAGAAAGATCTAATTAATACGTTTATGTTCCTAACTAGCAAGTGAATTGATCTTTTCAAATGGAAATATGTGATCAGTGATCATACTGTGTGCCCTAAACCAGTTGATACTTTCTTAGAGCAGTAGACTTTTAAACAATTCTAGTAAAGTAGGTCGAAAATTGCAATTGAATCCTCTTCTCATATAATGCAATTTTTAAGGCTTAAGGGATTGGAAACTTGGACAATTAATCATTAATGAATTGATTGGGGTCGTGTAAAGTTATCAATGAAAACGTAAGTATCCATATTTAATATTTTGCGGTCAACTTTGAGAGGCTTCTTTATCTAATTAAAAAATTGGCAATTGAAAGGAACTATTCCAATTAATTACCAAAAGAATTTGTGGAAGCAACTTAAACTCTATGATCTCAAAATATTCGTTTTCGATTTAACTTATCAATTTTAATTTTTATTTATATCATTTTAAATTATTTGAATATATAAATGTGATGTTATATAATATTATTATTATATTATAATCAAAATAGAACTAAATTAATTTTTACAATTTTTAAAATTTAATCGAACTCATCGCTCAATAATATATACGAAGTAATAAAAGTTATGGATCTAATATTTTCATAATTCCTAATATTACATAAAAAATGTACTTCCAAAATTAGATAGACCATAGCTTTTGGCCCAATTCAAACCCAAATTTGTGGCACAAGTTACACACTAACTAATATTTTATTCCCCAAGAAAAGTGCCAAACAATATATGAACCCCTCCCCTCTTTCTTTGTAACACCTCCTAAAAAGTAAAAACCCACAATAAAATTCTAAAATCCTATATATAATTGACTGGCTTAAAACGAAGATATGGCGAAATCAAGCCTGAAATCGACAGCAATTGTGTTCGGAGCCTTGGCTTTCGGCTGGCTAACTATAGAGCTGGCTTTTAAGCCCTGGCTCGTCAAGGCTCGAGCCGCTATCGACAAATCCGACCCGGCTCGCGACCCGGATGACACCGACAAGCCTCCATCGGACGCAGAGGAAGACAAGTTATCAGCACAGGAGGCTGCCGCTGAAAAGAGTAATTAGCTTTTAAAATTCTAAAGTCAATTGTTAGTTTTTTTTTTTAGTTTTATGCTAATATTTAGACCCCAAAAAAAAAAAAAACAAAAAAGACCTAGTTTCTAAGTTATCAATTTTCAAGTAATTATATTTGGATAATAAGAGTGGTTGTCCTTTTTTTTTTCCCCTTAATTAATTAATCGTTGTGAATGTTGATTTGATCGATTTTTATGATTTTCCGGATTTATTTTTGATCGAGGATGGAAAGTATGTAAAAAAGAATTCGAGTAAATCACTTAATTATGTATTAAATTCAGGGTAATATGCATTTACCTCCCCTGAATTTAGATCATTGGCAATCAGATCCTAAATATGTGAATCGAAAGTAATATTCAAAGTTTATGTCGTGAATTAAAATATAAATATATAGACAAATTTATATATCAAAAGATTGATTTCTTTGACATACTTATGAAGTTTAAATTTGATGTCTTTGAAAAAATTCACGTTTAAATCACAATATTTAAATCCTTTTTTTTTTTTTTTTTATAATTCACAATATTTTAAATCCTTAAAACTTATAATTTGTTCCATCTTTGTTGAGGGCCGACATATGGACAAAATTTAAAATTGGGGTTCTATATCAAAAAAAAATATTAATATAAAATTTACTTTTCTTTTGTTTTAGTGGATTCAAAAGAATTGATTAAATCTTCACAATTTAGTTTTTCTATTCTATCTATTCTATCCTATCTATACTATTATAAAAGCATGAATATTTTTGAACTTTTTTGTGAAGACTAATATACTCCTATTTAAATTGTAAAGTGGTATATAATTAAATAGTAAATATATAAAAGAGTAAAAGTAATTGAAGAAGTATATATATGCATGAAGTCTTATTATATTTATCTTCTATATAAACTCTTAAAATTTATAAATTCTCTTTTAATGAATTTTTGTAATTTTAATCTTAAGAAAACACTATAGCCCCTAAAATATATATAAAAATTATTATATTTTATAGTAAATATATAAAATAGTAAAAGTAATTGAAGAAGTATATCTAGACATGAAGACTTATTATATTTATCTCCTACATAAACTCTTAAAATTTATAAATAATAGACAAAATAAGGTGAAACCGATATAAAATTAGTTTAAAACAATTAAAACAATAGAACAAAATTGTAAAAACAATGAAAATAAGTTATAATTGATAAAAATGGGTAAAACGGTTAAAAAAAACTAAACCGGTAAAAATGAATAAAATCGATTAAAAAACAGATTAAATCGGTAAAAATGAATTAAATAGGTGAAAACGGATTAATTTACTTTATTTTATGACATAATAAAATTAATTTTACTCTAACTTACAAAAAATACCAATGAAATTAACTAGACACGTACAATGTAAGTGCACTTTCCTAGTGTAGATAAAATAATCAATGCACTTCTGTATTGTAAGAAAATCTATCGGAATATGATTTTAGCAATTTTAGTTTTGAAAATCTTCTTTCAACCAAACAATCATTTTAGATATAATGAATAGAGTAAATAGCATTTTTTGTCTTCTTTATGGGTAATTTTTCTCTTAAATTTTTCGTAGCAGATTTGTTCCTCTTATCAATGTAGTGTAACACATTCGTCCTCTTTAATTATCGTCCAATTTAGAACGTATTTTGGTTTATTTTGGTACCAAATGATGTATTTTGGATTAAAGAGGGACGAATGTGTTACATTATATTGATAAAAGGGACGCATCTGCTATGAAAAATTTAAAAGAGACAAATGTGTTACACTACATTAGTAAGAGGGACAAATGAGAACGGATTCCCTGTCACATACATGGATCAAAGTTTCGTTTTCGATATATGTTTCGGTCAGCTTAATATAAGAAACTTTTCGAAAAGTTTTTGGAAACGTTTCGGAAAAATTCGGAAAAATTAGGAAAAATTATGAAAAAAGTTACTAAATTAAGAAAAAAAGAAAGTTTCATGACAAATATTGAGTTTCAAAAATACATCTTATTTTTGTTTCGATTGATTCAAAAACACAAATTTTTCGATGTTTTCGACGGAAAAGATGAAAATTTTGATCCATGGTCACATATTGGTGTCACACTTTTATGTCACACCAATGTCTTATTGACACGTGTCGCTCTATCAAAACTAATAATATACCAGAGTACATACACCAAATTTTAAAATTTTAAATAGAATGTAACTAAATAAGAAAGGTTTGTAAATTAAACAAGTAATTAAGGAGAAAAAAAAAAAAAAGAAAGGGAAACAATATCTCTACTATTTATGGTGGAGACTGGAGAACATGTCTCCTTCTTCTCAAACCAAAATTCTATCCAAGTTGTCGATTAGTTCCTAATTTCCTTCATCCTTTTTTTTTTCTAAAATAATTTCCTTCATCCTTTTGCTTTAAAATACTTGCATTTGCATTTTAATGGAGATTCTTCAAACGCTTTCTATGAATTTCAAGAGGGATCATGAAAGTGGAATCGAAGAATCAAACCATTTCGCCATTTAAAATGATATATTGTTACTTACTTTCATATTTAATTTGTTCAAATAACCTCGAATCGAGCAACAAGAACTATCAAAAGATAATTATTAAAATTCAATTTGATATATAACAAGCTACTTAAAATGAATTTTTTATTTGAACTCGAACTATGATTAAAACTAAAATCAAAAGCAATTCATAATTCTATTAATTCACTGCACGAAATTTACAATGTTTATTTGGAAAAACAATTAAAATAGGCCAACGTTGGAAGATACTAAAAAACTAAGGTAGACATAAATTTTTTGGAAGGACGTGAGAAATAGCCATAGTTTCTGCCATGTAATATGCAACGATTTCATTTCCTTTGTTTGATTAAACCCTTTCCTAGTTTAATTAAAGGTTTTTCTTTATTTAATTAGCACATGTTTTAGCATTCATTTGTGTGAAATTATTTGGTATATAATTAATTTTGATAGGGAGACTATATCAATCATATATTGGTGTGACATAAAAGTGTGACACCAATGTATGATAGAAAATCTGTTCCCGAACAAATATGTTATGAAAAATTTAAGAAAAACTAATGCGCAAAAAATTGTCCATAGAAGAACCAAAAGTGCTATTTATTTAAAAACTTCAATGAGTATTATTTATAGCAAATTCACATAGTTGAATGAGAATCAAATAGAAGGATTAACTCTTTGAAAATTTGTCAAAGAAATTGAAATTTCTTTTGCATATATAATCAAAGGTTAGCTATATTGTCATAACAACTATTAGAGTAAAATTTTGAAATTTTCTAAAATGCCCCTCAATAATTATGCTCTTTACTTAGCTAGTCATTCGTCTAACTAATCTCATTTTTTTGCTTTCTATAGACAACACTTTCTTTCTCTGTTTATAAGCTTATTCTATAGACAACTATTAGAGGATCTATTGCCCTCAATTACGGGATCTCCTTCCCCATTTGCCCAAACCAGACCACAATTTTATTTTATTTTTTCTGGGAAAAGATACTAAGCTAGCAAAATTAAGATTATATTGGCTCTTCTTTCTCTGCAATTAAGATTTTGATACAAACTTGTAATTTCTGAGTGACATGTTTTTCCTTCCCTAAAAGAAATGGAAACTTATAATCTTTGAAAAGAAATAAAATAATTATTCGTTAAAGTCAACTGCATAAAAGATGTTACAAATTACAATCCAATACAAACTAGATTAATGTTGAATATACATACTGGAAGAAAGAAAAAAAGAAAAAAACAAAGGAAAAACTATATAAAGAAAACATTATAAGGAAAGTCAAGATCAGAGATAAATCAATATAACTCTTAATCAGCCTAAACTATAGTGTACATAATATTATGTTATATTGTAAAAGATACTTTGTCAAAGAGTCTTTAGTTTAGAAATATTCTGTCAAGGAGTGAGTCCCTCCTAATATCTTGTAATTGATTACATGTACTGCTGTATAATGAATACAATGCAACCCTTAGGGGTATGCAAAACATTTACTATCATTTCTGTATTTCTACAAACATATTCGTTAGACGGAGGACTAAGTAATCAGTTTTGACTATGAACATTAAAGGGTATTTTAGGAAATTTTAAATTTTTGCTCCGGTAACAATAATTGTTGTTTTGACAATCTGGCCATAATCAAAATACAAAAATAAATTAGTAAAAGTACAAATTGAGTTTCTTTCATTATCATTGCTAGCTTGTTGGCTTTCCCAAGAACATCAAGCAAAATTCCATATACTCTTGATAAATAAAAAGTCATTCTAAAAATCAATGTTTTTCGAAAAAATAAATTATAAGTTACAAGTCATGAATATCTTGTTTCATAGTCTAAAAATCAATGTTTTCCGAAAAATAAGTTATAAGTTACAAGTCATGAATATATTATTTCATAGAGGTGATGTTCTTTGGTACATGGTTGTTACTTATAATGATGTAAACCTACAATTATGTTCTCATGAATTGAAACATTTATTTGCGTAAATAAGTTTTCGTATGTTGGATTGCTTATAAAAGAGTGAATTGCATTTTTGGTCCTCATGGGTCAAATTTTTCATTTTCGTTCTTCTTAAATTTTTTGTAGCAGATTGGTCCCTCTTATCAATGTAATGTATCACATTCGTCCCTCTTATAATACATTTGTCCCTTTTAAATTTTTTGTAGCAAATTCGTCCCTCTTATCAATGTAGTATAACATATTAGTCCCTCTTAAATACAAAATACATCAATTTTCGCCCACTTTAGAATATATTTTGAATTTAAGTGATGTATTTTGTATTTAAGAAGGACTTATGTGTTACATTACATTGATAAGAGGGACGAATTTGATACAAAAAAAATTAGAGGGACGAATGTGATATATTACATTGATAAGAAGGACCAATCTACTACAAAAAATTTAAAAGGGACAAAAGTGCAAAAGTTAATTCATAAGAGGACCAAAAGTATGAATTACTCCTTATAAAAATATAGTACTAAAATAATATTTGTACTCTACTCGGTGATGTTCATTAATTATACTATGACATGTCATGTGTACTATTTAACAACTTCTTCTTAACAAAATCATCCGGAAAAAGAAAAAAAAAATGATTTTGGATCATAAATATTGTTAATGACTTTTGGTTAATATTAGACCAAACCATATTTTCTTGAGACTTTTAAAAGTGTTATCAGTGACACGGAAAAATTATCATTATTTTCATTCCTAGTACTACACTAAATTCGGAAAGTAAAACGCATAATATTTACATATATTCCTTATATATAAATAGTTTGTTGGGATGAATACTTGTAAACAATAGGCGTATTAGTTTTCAAATTTAATTAGTAGTGGTAGGGGTTATAACAGGAAAATATAGTTCCATCTAATATTGTGTTATATTGCTAGGTTGTATGGATGAGTTTTAATTTCTTGAACTTGGGCATCCCATAGAACAAACTTGTTGATTATTTACAACTTTTAGTGCCATATCTTCCAAAACCAAGTTGTGTACCGTCCGGTTTGCAACCTCTACTATATTTGCCTTTACGATATTTACTATATTTCGTACGTTTTGGATATAGCACGCCCCTTTATTGACTATATGAAAATTCATTTATTTGTCAAAGACCCTTTTTTTCTTTTTAACTAGTTTATATTTGTTACTATTTTCATTATGAGAATAAGCATGCATTCTCGTCCAAAATGCATGTTGCTTTATGTTGATTACCTTTAATTGATCCTCTCTTGTTTTAAGAAATTCATATATGATGATGAGGTCCTCATATTTAAAAATAAAATAAAATACACGTTTTAACGTCGTTATTTCAGTTTATTTCACCGCGATAGTTGATTGCTCAACTCCTATGTTAATTGTCGAACAAAATTTGCTGCACAATTTTATCATCATTATTGTACAACATACTTGAAATACCATATGTTCTCTAAATTCATATTAATAAAATATCAGTTAAATTTATCAAAAAACAAAAACAATGAATAAAAAAGGTATCATTTTTACAGTAACGCATATTAACAATGTCTTTACAAATTATTAATACAACATATATCAACATTGTAATTAGCAAGTTTAGTCATTATCAAATAAAGTGAAATAGACAAGTTAAGAGACGTAACGTACATCGATTATTAATAAGTAATTAAATAAGGATGAACTTGTAACATATTTAGTTAGGTGTTCTTAAAAAATATGCAAGACCCGTGAAGATAAGATTTTGCTATTTTCATACAATTCCAAGAAAATAAAATTTAAAATCGGCAGATACACGGTCACAATTCACAAACCATTGTAAAACTCGTATGTGGGCTCCACAAAATTGCTTCTGGAAGCCTTATTATGTGTCCACAAAATTTAAAGTTGGGTAAATACCACTTTTGGTCTCTCTCATCATGAACTTTTTACAGAGTGGTTCCTCTTGTGTTTTTTTTTCATTTTAGTCCCTACTATGAATTATTTGTTTCAATTTAGTCCCTACTATGAATTATGTGTTTCACTTTAATCCTTATCAGGTGGTTCCGATAACACGTGACATGCATATGAATATTTTTTAGGGCATTTTCGTCCGTTCACTATTGAGACTATTTGAGATATTGTTTAATTGGTGAGCAATTTCGGT
Organism: Penstemon barbatus; assembly: GCA_003313485.2. NCBI lineage: Eukaryota > Viridiplantae > Streptophyta > Magnoliopsida > Lamiales > Plantaginaceae > Penstemon > Penstemon barbatus. The sequence continues at coordinate 15,225,546 of CM064877.1, read as the reverse complement.
GTTTGAAAAAGATTTAAGGAAAAAACTTTAGTTTGGAACGAAATGTACAATTGAGTTGGATTGGAATGAAAGCCTAGTTTGGAAGAGATTATATATTTAGTTTTTTTTTAGATAATTAGAAAGACGAAAATATCCATGTTATTTTACTTGAAATGACAAAATTGCCCTCATGAGCATATCACATGTTATCGGAATCGCCTTGGACCACTTGAAAAGGACTAAAGTGAAACAAATAATTCATAGTAGGGACTAAAGCGGGAAAAAAAACATAAGAGGGACCACTCTGTAAAAAGTTAATGATAAGAGGGACCAAAAGTGATGTTTACCCTTTAAAGTTCATGGAACTGTCTAGGGGTTAGCCCGGTTCGGTCAACCGACCGAGCCGAACCGGACCGACTGAATCGATCCGGACTGAGTACCGAACCGGAAAATCGGTTCGATAGCCGGTTCTTTGAACCCATTCGAACGATTTATCGCGTCCCTTAAAACTCGACCATCTGCGACCGATCATTCCCAACCAACTAATGCATAACTGAAAGCTCCTTCAATGTCACATGCAGCTAGGACATTCGTGGAAATTGCACATTTTCTCGATCTATACCGTGGTTTGTCTCTGTTCGGAACTTGGACATTCACGTACGTTACGTCCAATGCCCCAATGCAACCCTAATGCAAATGGAATAATAATCAAGATACAGCGAAAAACAAGAAACCATTACGGGGGATAATAAGTTTAATACTCACCGGAAAACAATTCCACCTTGTATCCGCGCAATCAAGAGCAATCGGTTTGGGTTTGGATAGTAAGATCGGATGTAAAGTTAGCAAATAATTTAGTACACGATAGAAGCATTTGCTCACGGTGTCACCTGACCGTTTGTAATCTCCTCCAACAATTCGGATCTTCTTGTGGTGAGCAAGGACCGACAAAAACATTGCAACTTGTTCTCTAACCGGAACATATTTAGTATCCCTCAACCCACCCGCGTTATGTAGCAAACAACAAAACTTTTCAAACGCATTCATAGTTAGACGTGTGTTATTTCGGCAAATAACATTCTTTTCCTTGGTGATTTCGATTAAATAATCGGTTTGCGTCTGCCTTCTACGGATTAGGCTATAACGAATGGGTTTTTTCAAAGTCCGGGCATGATGTGCAATCACACGAAAGCAAAAAAATAAACTACCATCCAAAAGAATTGATGAAACATAATTAACAATAGCTGTTTGTGTCGTTCATCCATTTGAAACGTGCTCCTAAAATTTTTTAAAATCCCAAACAAATTATATGAACCGAACAATGGAAAAAACATTGAACTTACGAACTTATGGGTATAATCAAAACCATAAGCGTTCTCTAATAGCGAAAGACAATCAACGAATACTATGAACAACCTATAAACATAATTTAAGTAATAACATTCAACAATAGACCAAAGCATTATCCTTAACAACATATTACAACCAACGAACTTGAAGCAACATAAACCCACGTACACCAACACTTGACATATAGTATCATAAACTCAGCAAGCTAATGGGGTGTTCTTTATTTCATTCAACCCACAATTGAATAAATTATCCGGTTAAAGCTTATGTTCATACAACAACAAAAAATACCAATCTTGAACCAATGTAATAAACAGCAAATCCACCAAACAAGCTTAAAAAAAAAAACAAAAAAAGCAAAAAAAAAAAAAATCATCAAACCTAGCTTTCAAATGAACTGTTTTTAATTTCAATACTTCAATAAACCTACACCCACGTACTACAAACCCCAAAATAGATATTATCTGAAGCATAAACATGAGGGAAACACAAATGTGTACCAGATAAGGCCGGATTCAATTTGAAGCACTTCGACTGCTTCTTCACACCTTCGCGAAATTTGCTCCAACAACCGAGCAATATGCAAATCGAGCTTAGTATTAGTTAAATCCGTGGCAAATGATACGAGTATGCAAGAAAAAAAAAGATTACGAGGAAAAAAAACAGCTGAAGATGGGATGAAATGCTTGGTCTCTGGGCGCGATAGTGAAATGGGGGGAAATAAAATAATTGCTTCTTTTGTTTATTTTGAGTAGGTACAGCCGTAATATGTTGAAAGTCCAGGGGCATTTATGGGTTAAAAATTAATTATTGGGCCACATAATTATAATTGGACCTGGGAGATCCAATTATAATTTGTCCAATAAGAGGGGATGGCCCACAAAACCGGGAGATTATTACGGGCAGCCCGGGTTTTTATCTGCCAAGCCGAACAAACAATTATCGGCCCATTTGAGATAAATAAAAATAATAGCTACCTAATATGTGCCTTATACACCAATCCGAACGCAGCCGTAGCATCAAACAAACCAGCTGTCACCATTCAATAAAAGGATTTAATAAAAGGCAACATGAACAATTAATAAAAGGACCACGCGGAGGAAACATGAACAATTAATAAAAGTGCAACAGGAACACTTGATAAAAGTGGCGTGAGGCGGAGGCAGCCGAGCTACCAGTAGCAGCCGGCGCATCACTGGATTTGTTGCTCCAAACAAGGAAATAGTCGTTATTGTCATATTTTTGTGGCATGGCAAAATCAAGTAAAAGTCTTAATTGTGATTGCAATCCATCTCTATATGAAGTTTCATATTGGATTTTTTATTTCGACTTAGCTTGTTTTAATTTCAGGTAATCAATTTCTCTATCTCTCACACAAACATTTTTTCTATGCTTTTTTCAGGATGTGGCTCATGTATATTTTCAGTTGTGTTGCTAAACTAATGGCCATTTGGGTGGCCGGAGCTGATGTTTACGAGGAATTGAATAAAAGAAATGGTGATGGAGGCGGACCTGGTGGTCGAGGCGGAGGCGGAGGTGATGTGGATTTCATATTTTTTTTACAGGGTTCCTCTATTCTCGAAAAATCGAAGTTGAATAAAAGAAATTGAACATACTAGAACATAGTCGCGAGGATTATACTCACATCTCCAATATATATTAAGCTTATGACGCAAATTGCAATCACATAATCAATAAATTAAACAATATCTTAACATAATCACCCTTTTGTATCACTAATAAAGAGCAACTAACTCTTGGGATGTAATGATTTATCCATAATACCTTAACTTTGGGCATCATATTGGATGTTCAAACAGTCAAATACATATGGCAAGTTCTGAATCTAAATTCACTTTAAACATATTTTGCTTCAATTCTCACCGACAATTACAAACAACTTCATCATTTCACCAAAAAATGTTCCATCTAACAAAACAAAACCCTAACCAATTCACATTTCTAGGTAAATTTAAAACAATAAAATAGCCCAAAAAAATCCATCGAGAGAAAATTTCTTAGTCACCTTATCTCAAATGTTCTTCCAGCTCATTCCAAGTTCTTACCGGTGGGTACTTTGAACACATTCGAACGATTTATCGCGTCCCTTAAAACTCGACCATCTGCGGCCGATCCTTCCCAACCAACTAATGCATAACTGAAAGCTCCTTCAATGTCACATTCAGCTAGGACATTCGTGGAAATTGCACCTTTTCTCGATCTATACCGTGGTTTGTCTCTGTTCGGAACTTGGACATTCACGTACATTCCGTCCAACGCCCCAATGCAACCCTATTGCAAATGGAATAATAATCAAGATACAGCGAAAAACAAAGAAACCATTACGGGGGATAATAAGTTTAATACTCACCGGAAAACAATTCCACCTTGTATCCGCGCAATCAAGAGCAATCGGTTTGGGTTTGGATAGTAAGATCGGATGCAAAGTTAGCAAATAATTTAGTACACGATAGAAGCATTTGCTCACGGTGTCACCTGACCGTGTGTAATCTCCTCCAACAATTCAGATCTTCTTGTGGTGAGCAAAGACCGATAAAAACATTGCAACTTGTTCTCTAACCGGAACATATTTAGTATCCCTCAACCCACCCGCGCTATGTATCAAACAACAAAACTTTTCAAACGCATTCATAGTTAGACGTGTGTTATTTCGGCAAATAACAAATTTTTTAAAATCCCAAACAAATTATATGAACCGAACAATGGAAAAAACATTGAACTTATGAACTTATGGGTATAATCAAAACCATAAGCGTTCTCTAATAGCGAAAGACAAGCAACGAATACTATGAACAACCTATAAACATAATTTAAGTAATAACATTCAACAATAGACCAAAGCATTATCTTTAACAACATATTACAACCAACGAACTTGAAGCAACTTAAACCCACGTACACCAACACTTGACATATAGTATCATAAACTCAGCAAGCTAATGGGGTGTTCTTTATTTCATTCAACCCACAATTGACAAAATTATCCAGTTAAAGCTTATGTTCATACAACTACAAAAAATACCAATCTTGAACCAATGTAATAAACAGCAAATCCACCAAACAAGTTTAAAAAAAAACAAAAAAAGCAAAAAAAAAAAAAATCATCAAACCTAGCTTTCAAATGAACTGTTTTTAATTTCAATACTTCAATACACCTACACCCACGTACTACAAACCCCAAAATAGATATTATCTGAAGCATAAACATGAGGGAAACACAAATGTGTACCAGATAAGGCCGGATTCAATTTGAAGCACTTCGACTGCTTCTTCACACCTTCGCGAAATTTGTTCCAACAACCGAGCAATATGCAAATCGAGCTTAGTATTAGTTAAATCCGTGGCAAATGATACGAGTATGCAAGAAAAAAAAAGATTACGAGGAAAAAAAACAGCTGAAGATGGGATGAAATGCTTGGTCTCTGGGCGCGATAGTGAAATGGGGGGAAATAAAATAATTGCTTCTTTTGTTTATTTTGAGTAGGTACAGCCGTAATATGTTGAAAGTCCAGGGGCATTTATGGGTTAAAAATTAATTATTGGGCCACATAATTATAATTGGACCTGGGAGATCCAATTATAATTTGTACAATAAGAGGGGATGGCCCACAAAACCGGGAGATTATTACGGGCAGCCCGGGTTTTTATCTGCCAAGCCGAACAAACAATTATCGGCCCATTTGAGATAAATAAAAATAATAGCTACCTAATATGTGCCTTATACACCAATCCGAACGCAGTCGTAGCATCAAACAAACCAGCTGTCACCATTCAATAAAAGGATTTAATAAAAGGCAACAGGAACAATTAATAAAAGGACCACGCGGAGGAAACATGAACAATTAATAAAAGTGCAACAGGAACACTTGATAAAAGTGGCGTGAGGCGGAGGCGGCCGAGCTACCAGTAGCAGCCGGCGCATCACCGGATTTGTTGCTCCAAACAAGGAAATAGTCGTTATTGTCATATTTTTCTGGCATGGCAAAATCAAGTAAAAGTCTTAATTGTGATTGCAATCCATCTCTATACGAAGTTTCATATTGGATTTTTTATTTCGACTTAGCTTGTTTTAATTTCAGGTAATCAATTTCTCTATCTCTCACACAAACATTTTTTCTATGCTTTTTTCAGGATGTGGCTCATGTATATTTTCAGTTGTGTTGCTAAACTAATGGCCATTTGGGTGGCCGGAGCTGATGTTTACGAGGAATTGAATAAAAGAAATGGTGATGGAGACGGACCTGGTGGTCGAGGCGGAGGCGGAGGTGATGTTGATTTCATATTTTTTTTTACAGGGTTCCTCTATTCTCGAAAAATCGAAGTTGAATAAAAGAAATTGAACATACTAGAACATAGTCGCGAGGATTATACTCACATCTCCAATATATATTAAGCTTATGACGCAAATTGCAATCACATAATCAATAAATTAAACAATATCTTAACATAATCACCCTTTTGTATCACTAATAAAGAGCAACTAACTCTTGGGATGTAATGATTTATCCATAATACCTTAACTTTGGGCATCATATTGGATGTTCAAACAGTCAAATACATATGGCAAGTTCTGAATCTAAATTCACTTTAAACATATTTTGCTTCAATTCTCACCGACAATTACAAACAACTTCATCATTTCACCAAAAAATGTTCCATCTAACAAAACAAAACCCTAACCAATTCACATTTCTAGGTAAATTTAAAACAACAAAATAGCCCAAAAAAATCCATCGAGAGAAAATTTCTTAGTCACCTTATCTCAAATGTTCTTCCAGCTCATTCCAAGTTCTTACCGGTGGGTACTTTGAACACATTCGAACGATTTATCGCGTCCCTTAAAACTCGACCATCTGCGGCCGATCCTTCCCAACCAACTAATGCATAACTGAAAGCTCCTTCAATGTCACATTCAGCTAGGACATTCGTGGAAATTGCACCTTTTCTCGATCTATACCGTGGTTTGTCTCTGTTCGGAACTTGGACATTCACGTACGTTCCGTCCAACGCCCCAATGCAACCCTAATGCAAATGGAATAATAATCAAGATACAGCGAAAAACAAAGAAACCATTACGGGGGATAATAAGTTTAATACTCACCGGAAAACAATTCCACCTTGTATCCGCGCAATCAAGAGCAATCGGTTTGGGTTTGGATAGTAAGATCGGATGCAAAGTTAGCCAATAATTTAGTACACGATAGAAGCATTTGCTCACGGTGTCACCTGACCGTGTGTAATCTCCTCCAACAATTCAGATCTTCTTGTGGTGAGCAAGGACCGATAAAAACATTGCAACTTGTTCTCTAACCGGAACATATTTAGTATCCCTCAACCCACCCGCGCTATGTAGCAAACAACAAAACTTTTCAAACGCATTCATAGTTAGACGTGTGTTATTTCGGCAAATAACAAATTTTTTAAAATCCCAAACAAATTATATGAACCGAACAATGGAAAAAAACATTGAACTTATGAACTTATGGGTATAATCAAAACCATAAGCGTTCTCTAATAGCGAAAGACAAGCAACGAATACTATGAACAACCTATAAACATAATTTAAGTAATAACATTCAACAATAGACCAAAGCATTATCTTTAACAACATATTACAACCAACGAACTTGAAGCAACTTAAACCCACGTACACCAACACTTGACATATAGTATCATAAACTCAGCAAGCTAATGGGGTGTTCTTTATTTCATTCAACCCACAATTGACAAAATTATCCAGTTAAAGCTTATGTTCATACAACTACAAAAAATACCAATCTTGAACCAATGTAATAAACAGCAAATCCACCAAACAAGTTTAAAAAAAAACTAAAAAAGCAAAAAAAAAAAAAAATCATCAAACCTAGCTTTCAAATGAACTGTTTTTAATTTCAATACTTCAATACACCTACACCCACGTACTACAAACCCCAAAATAGATATTATCCGAAGCATAAACATGAGGGAAACACAAATGTGTACCAGATAAGGCCGGATTCAATTTGAAGCACTTCGACTGCTTCTTCACACCTTCGCGAAATTTGCTCCAACAACCGAGCAATATGCAAATCGAGCTTAGTATTAGTTAAATCCGTGGCAAATGATACGAGTATGCAAGAAAAAAAAAAGATTACGAGGAAAAAAAACAGCTGAAGATGGGATGAAATGCTTGGTCTCTGGGCGCGATAGTGAAATGGGGGGAAATAAAATAATTGCTTCTTTTGTTTATTTTGAGTAGGTACAGCCGTAATATGTTGAAAGTCTAGGGGCATTTATGGGTTAAAAATTAATTATTGGGCCAAATAATTATAATTGGACCTGGGAGATCCAATTATAATTTGTCCAATAAGAGGGGATGGCCCACAAAACCGGGAGATTATTACGGGCAGCCCGGGTTTTTATCTGCCAAGCCGAACAAACAATTATCGGCCCATTTGAGATAAATAAAAATAATAGCTACCTAATATGTGCCTTATACACCAATCCGAACGCAACCGTAGCATCAAACAAACCAGCTGTCACCATTCAATAAAAGGATTTAATAAAAGGCAACAGGAACAATTAATAAAAGGACTACGCGGAGGAAACATGAACAATTAATAAAAGTGCAACAGGAACACTTGATAAAAGTGGCGTGAGGCGGAGGCGGCCGAGCTACCAGTAGCAGCCGGCGCATCACCGGATTTGTTGCTCCAAACAAGGAAATAGTCGTTATTGTCATATTTTTGTGGCATGGCAAAATCAAGTAAAAGACTTAATTGTGATTGCAATCCATCTCTATATGAAGTTTCATATTGGATTTTTTATTTCGACTTAGCTTGTTTTAATTTCAGGTAATCAATCTCTCTATCTCTCACACAAACATTTTTTCTGTGCTTTTTTCAGGATGTGGCTCATGTATATTTTCAGTTGTGTTGCTAAACTAATGGCCATTTGGGTGGCCGGAGCTGATGTTTACGAGGAATTGAATAAAAGAAATGGTGATGGAGGCGGACCTGGTGGTCGAGGCGGAGGCGGAGGTGATGTTGATTTCATATTTTTTTACAGGGTTCCTCTATTCTCGAAAAATCGAAGTTGAATAAAAGAAATTGAACATACTAGAACATAGTCGCGAGGATTATACTCACATCTCCAATGTATATTAAGCTTATGACGCAAATTGCAATCACATAATCAATAAATTAAACAATATCTTAACATAATCACCCTTTTGTATCACTAATAAAGAGCAACTAACTCTTGGGATGTAATGATTTATCCATAATACCTTAACTTTGGGCATCATATTGGATGTTCAAACAGTCAAATACATATGGCAAGTTCTGAATCTAAATTCACTTTAAACATATTTTGCTTCAATTCTCACCGACAATTACAAACAACTTCATCATTTCACCAAAAAGTGTTCCATCTAACAAAACAAAACCCTAACAAATTCACATTTCTAGGTAACTTTAAAACAATAAAATAGCCCAAAAAAATCCATCGAGAGAAAATTTCTTAGTCACCTTATCTCAAATGTTCTTCCAGCTCATTCCAAGTTCTTACCGGTGGGTACTTTGAACACATTCGAAAGATTTATCGCGTCCCTTAAAACTCGACCATCTGCGGCCGATCCTTCCCAACCAACTAATGCATAACTGAAAGCTCCTTCAATGTCACATTCAGCTAGGACATTCGTGGAAATTGCACCTTTTCTCGATCTATACCGTGGTTTGTCTCTGTTCGGAACTTTGACATTCACGTACGTTCCGTCCAACGCCCCAATGCAACCCTAATGCAAATGGAATAATAATCAAGATACAGCGAAAAACAAAGAAACCATTACGGGGGATAATAAGTTTAATACTCACCGGAAAACAATTCCACCTTGTATCCGCGCAATCAAGAGCAATCGGTTTGGGTTTGGATAGTAAGATCGGATGCAAAGTTAGCAAATAATTTAGTACACGATAGAAGCATTTGCTCACGGTGTCACCTGACCGTTTGTAATCTCCTCCAACAATTCGGATCTTCTTGTGGTGAGCAAGGACCGACAAAAACATTGCAACTTGTTCTCTAACCGGAACATATTTAGTATCCCTCAACCCACCCGCGTTATGTAGCAAACAACAAAACTTTTCAAACACATTCATAGTTAGACGTGTGTTATTTCGGCAAATAACATTCTTTTCCTTGCTGATTTCGATTAAATAATCGGTTTGCGTCTGCCTTCTACGGATTAGGCTATAACGAATGGGTTTTTTCAAAGTCCGGGCATGATGTGCAATCACACGGAAGCAAAAAAAATAAACTCCCATCCAAAAGAATTGATGAAACATAATTAACAATAGCTGTTTGCGTCGTTCATCCATTTGCAACGTGCTCCTAAAATTTTTTAAAATCCCAAACAAATTATATGAACCGAACAATGGAAAAAACATTGAACTTATGAACTTATGGGTATAATCAAAACCTTAAGCGTTCTCTAATAGCGAAAGACAAGCAACGAATACTATGAACAACCTATAAACATAATTTAAGTAATAACATTCAACAATAGACCAAATCATTATCTTTAACAACATATTACAACCAACGAACTTGAAGCAACTTAAACCCACGTACACCAACACTTGACATATAGTATCATAAACTCAGCAAGCTAATGGGGTGTTCTTTATTTCATTCAACCCACAATTGACAAAATTATCCAGTTAAAGCTTATGTTCATACAACAACAAAAAATACCAATCTTGAACCAATGTAATAAACAGCAAATCCACCAAACAAGTTTAAAAAAAAACAAAAAAAGCAAAAAAAAAAAAAAATCATCAAACCTAGCTTTCAAATGAACTGTTTTTAATTTCAATACTTCAATACACCTACACCCACGTACTACAAACCCCAAAATAGATATTATCTGAAGCATAAACATGAGGGAAACACAAATGTGTACCAGATAAGGCCGGATTCAATTTGAAGCACTTCGACTGCTTCTTCACACCTTCGCGAAATTTGCTCCAACAACCGAGCAATATGCAAATCTAGCTTAGTATTAGTTAAATCCGTGGCAAATGATACGAGTATGCAAGAAAAAAAAAAGATTACGAGGAAAAAAAAACAGCTGAAGATGGGATGAAATGCTTGGTCTCTGGGCGCGATAGTGAAATGGGGGGAAATAAAATAATTGCTTCTTTTGTTTATTTTGAGTAGGTACAGCCGTAATATGTTGAAAGTCTAGGGGCATTTATGGGTTAAAAATTAATTATTGGGCCACATAATTATAATTGGACCTGGGAGATCCAATTATAATTTGTCCAATAAGAGCGGATGGCCCACAATACCGGGAGATTATTACGGGCAGCCCGGGTTTTTATCTGCCAAGCCGAACAAACAATTATCGGCCCATTTGAGATAAATAAAAATAATAGCTACCTAATATGTGCCTTATACACCAATCCGAACGCAGCCGTAGCATCAAACAAACCAGCTGTCACCATTCAATAAAAGGATTTAATAAAAGGCAACAGGAACAATTAATAAAAGGACCACGCGGAGGAAACATGAACAATTAATAAAAGTGCAACAGGAACACTCGATAAAAGTGGCGTGAGGCGGAGGCGGCCGAGCTACCAGTAGCAGCCGGCGCATCACCGGATTTGTTGCTCCAAACAAGGAAATAGTCGTTATTGTCATATTTTTGTGGCATGGCAAAATCAAGTAAAAGTCTTAATTGTGATTGCAATCCATCTCTATATGAAGTTTCATATTGGATTTTTTATTTCGACTTAGCTTGTTTTAATTTCAGGTAATCAATCTCTCTATCTCTCACACAAACATTTTTTCTGTGCTTTTTTCAGGATGTGGCTCATGTATATTTTCAGTTGTGTTGCTAAACTAATGGCCATTTGGGTGGCCGGAGCTGATGTTTACGAGGAATTGAATAAAAGAAATGGTGATGGAGGCGGACCTGGTGGTCGAGGCGGAGGCGGAGGTGATGTTGATTTCATATTTTTTTTACAGGGTTCTCTATTCTCGAAAAATCGAAGTTGAATAAAAGAAATTGAACATACTAGAACATAGTCGCGAGGATTATACTCACATCTCCAATGTATATTAAGCTTATGACGCAAATTGCAATCACATAATCAATAAATTAAACAATATCTTAACATAATCACCCTTTTGTATCACTAATAAAGAGCAACTAACTCTTGGGATGTAATGATTTGTCCATAATACCTTAACTTTGGGCATCATATTGGATGTTCAAACAGTCAAATACATATGGCAAGTTCTGAATCTAAATTCACTTTAAACATATTTTGCTTCAATTCTCACCGACAATTACAAACAACTTCATCATTTCACCAAAAAGTGTTCCATCTAACAAAACAAAACCCTAACCAATTCACATTTCTAGGTAACTTTAAAACAATAAAATAGCCCAAAAAAATCCATCGAGAGAAAATTTCTTAGTCACCTTATCTCAAATGTTCTTCCAGCTCATTCCAAGTTCTTACCGGTGGGTACTTTGAACACATTCGAACGATTTATCGCGTCCCTTAAAACTCGACCATCTGCGGCCGATCCTTCCCAACCAACTAATGCATAACTGAAAGCTCCTTCAATGTCACATTCAGCTAGGACATTCGTGGAAATTGCACCTTTTCTCGATCTATACCGTGGTTTGTCTCTGTTCGGAACTTTGACATTCACGTACGTTCCGTCCAACGCCCCAATGCAACCCTAATGCAAATGGAATAATAATCAAGATACAGCGAAAAACAAAGAAACCATTACGGGGGATAATAAGTTTAATACTCACCGGAAAACAATTCCACCTTGTATCCGCGCAATCAAGAGCAATCGGTTTGGGTTTGGATAGTAAGATCGGATGCAAAGTTAGCAAATAATTTAGTACACGATAGAAGCATTTGCTCACGGTGTCACCTGACCGTTTGTAATCTCCTCCAACAATTCGGATCTTCTTGTGGTGAGCAAGGACCGACAAAAACATTGCAACTTGTTCTCTAACCGGAACATATTTAGTATCCCTCAACCCACCCGCGTTATGTAGCAAACAACAAAACTTTTCAAACGCATTCATAGTTAGACGTGTGTTATTTCGGCAAATACCATTCTTTTCCTTGGTGATTTCGATTAAATAATCGGTTTGCGTCTGCCTTCTACGGATTAGGCTATAACGAATGGGTTTTTTCAAAGTCCGGGCATGATGTGCAATCACACGAAAGCAAAAAAAATAAACTCCCATCCAAAAGAATTGATGAAACATAATTAACAATAGCTGTTTGCGTCGTTCATCCATTTGCAACGTGCTCCTAAAATTTTTTAAAATCCCAAACAAATTATATGAACCGAACAATGGAAAAAACATTGAACTTACGAACTTATGGGTATAATCAAAACCATAAGCGTTCTCTAATAGCGAAAGACAAGCAACGAATACTATGAACAACCTATAAACATAATTTAAGTAATAACATTCAACAATAGACCAAAGCATTATCTTTAACAACATATTACAACCAACGAACTTGAAGCAACTTAAACCCACGTACACCAACACTTGACATATAGTATCATAAACTCAGCAAGCTAATGGGGTGTTCTTTATTTCATTCAACCCACAATTGACAAAATTATCCAGTTAAAGCTTATGTTCATACAACAACAAAAAATACCAATCTTGAACCAATGTAATAAACAACAAATCCACCAAACAAGTTAAAAAAAAACAAAAAAAGCAAAAAAAAAAAAATCATCAAACCTAGCTTTCAAATGAACTGTTTTTAATTTCAATACTTCAATACACCTACACCCACGTACTACAAACCCCAAAATAGATATTATCTGAAGCATAAACATGAGGGAAACACAAATGTGTACCAGATAAGGCCGGATTCAATTTAAAGCACTTCGACTGCTTCTTCACACCTTCGCGAAATTTGCTCCAACAACCGAGCAATATGCAAATCGAGCTTAGTATTAGTTAAATCCGTGGCAAATGATACGAGTATGCAAGAAAAAAAAAAGATTACGAGGAAAAAAAACAGCTGAAGATGGGATGAAATGCTTGGTCTCTGGGCGCGATAGTGAAATGGGGGGAAATAAAATAATTGCTTCTTTTGTTTATTTTGAGTAGGTACAGCCGTAATATGTTGAAAGTCCAGGGGCATTTATGGGTTAAAAATTAATTATTGGGCCACATAATTATAATTGGACCTGGGAGATCCAATTATAATTTGTCCAATAAGAGGGGATGGCCCACAAAACCGGGAGATTATTACGGGCAGCCCGGGTTTTTATCTGCCAAGCCGAACAAACAATTATCGGCCCATTTGAGATAAATAAAAATAATAGCTACCTAATATGTGCATTATACACCAATCCGAACGCAGCCGTAACATCAAACAAACCAGATGTCATCATTCAATAAAAGGATTTAATAAAAGGCAACAGAAACAATTAATAAAAGTACCACGCGGAGGAAACATGAACAATTAATAAAAGTGCAACAGGAACACTTAATAAAAGTGGCGTGAGGCGGAGGCGGCCGAGCTACCAGTAGCAGCCGACGCATCACCGGATTTGTTGCTCCAAACAAGGAAATAGTCGTTATTGTCATATTTTTGTGGCATGGCAAATCAAGTAAAAGTCTTAATTGTGATTGCAATCCATCTCTATATGAAGTTTCAGATTGGATTTTTTATTTCGACTTAGCTTGTTTTGATTTCAGGTAATTAATCTCTCTCTCTCTCTCTCTCTCTCTCTCTCTCTCACACAAACATTTTTTCTGTGCTTTTTTCAGGATGGGACTCATGTATATTTTCAGTTGTGTTGCTAAACTAATGGCCATTTGGGTGGCCGGAGCTGATGTTTACGAGGAATTGAATAAAAGAAATGGTGATGGAGGCGGACCTGGTGGTCGAGGCGGAGGCGGAGGTGGTGGTGATTTCATATTTTTTATTGTCTCTTTCACCATTTCACCGCCTGGTGCCTCCATCACCATCACCTCTGCCTCCGCCTCGACCACCAGGTCCGCCTCCATCACCATTTCTTTTATTCAATTCCTCGTAAACATCAGCTCCGGCCACCCAAATGGCCATTAGTTTAGCAACACAACTGAAAATATACATGAGCCCCATCCTGAAAAAAGCACAGAAAAAATGTTTGTGTGTGAGAGAGAGAGAGAGAGAGAGATTGATTACCTGAAATCAAAACAAGCTAAGTCGAAATAAAAAATCCAATCTGAAACTTCATATAGAGATGGATTGCAATCACAATTAAGACTTTTACTTGATTTTGCCATGCCACAAAAATATGACAATAACGATTATTTCCTTGTTTGGAGCAACAAATCCGGTGATGCGCCGGCTGCTACTGGTAGCTCGGCCGCCTCCGCCTCACGCCACTTTTATTAAGTGTTCTTGTTGCACTTTTATTAATTGTTCATGTTTCCTCCGCGTGGTCCTTTTATTAATTGTTCTTGTTGCCTTTTATTAAATCCTTTTATTGAATGGTGACAGCTGGTTTGTTTGATGCTACGTGTTCCATTAATTCTCTCTCTAATTTTCTATTCTTTTAATTTTTAGACAAAGCTTGGATTTTAATAAAAGATAAAGCTTGGCTCTTCTCCACCCATTACATGCCTCTATTTTAATTTATCAATCACAAGTTCGAACCGCGTGTACGTATTGGGAAAAATAAAATATATTGCATTTTTAGTTCTACGAAACTGGATCTTTAGCAAATTTTGTTATAAACTTTAAAATTTTATGCTTTTGATCCATGGAAGTGTTACTTTAGATGCAAATAAATCATATCTTATTCTGTAAATTATTTTGATTTTGTCAATCGACCCCTTTTTGTATCCTTTTTTTTTTTGGTGGGATTGAATATTTATTTCAGAAAGGCTTATTCAACATAATCGTACTACGTAATCCTTTTAAAAACATTATAAGTGAGTTATTTAAACTCCATGCCTTCGTTCCTTGATTTCAAGTTGAACCAAGTAAAAAGAATTGCAAAATTGAGATAATTCCTTAGAGATAAAAAATGCCAATTTATAGAATTGGGAAAAAATAGTGCTATTTTATAAGGCATGAGACCAAAAATTGCAAAATGTAGGATCCAAAACATAATTTTCTGAAGTATGTGACCAGAAGTATTGAAAGTATAATCCTATAGAACAATCAACAGAGTTACGCAATTTGGCCTTGTATATTGATGTATATCGATATGAGTTATACTACATAACTTTGAAACTTTTGATACTTTGAAAAATATTAAATTTTTTTTTTTTTTTGAGAAAACTTAATAAGTTATTTCAAACATTAAAAAATACGCTATATGATTTAGCTCATTGTAATTATTTAAGTTTTAAAATTTAATACTCATCTAAACCAATTCTTACAGAAATGAAAATATTTAGTGGTCAAATTATGTTACTTTATCTAGTTGTAAAATTCACCCTAGCCACTATCCTGGTTTCCTATATGGATTGGGCCATACCAAAGGCCTCAATTGTATAACTAGTAATTCCAATGGACAGTTCCATGAACTTTAAATTTGAAATTGTGTTTGTGTTTGATTTGATTTCTTAACGAAGGTAGTTTAAGCGAATTTTTGTTGAGCAAACTCGAGATGAATATCTAATAGTTTGATATTTTATATGTGTTTCTTTAATGTTTAACTTATCGAATGGAGCCAAATCGAGCTTCAAAAGTTGTCAAACAATAAATCTCGTCCAAACTTGTTTAATTTGTGGTACGGCTCTAATTCAAACAGACATTCATCGAACAACATTGAGCATATGGTTTGATTTCTCCCCCTAAATAAAACAAACTAGCTTAAATCCATGCTATATATTAAATTGTGTTATATATTAGTCTAATAAAACACATTAATTAAATGAAATATCATAGTTTTTCTATTAAGAAAATGTTGAATTTCTCCTCTTTCTAGTTTTGTCTTTTTTTTCTTCCTGCTACTGATTTTTGTTGTTCGAATATTTGTACAACTTCTTTGTTTATGTAATTTCAAGTTTTTGGACCAGTTCTTGTATATTTTGTTCCAGGTGTCCTAAGAGTTTGTCCTAGTATCGATCCTTTGATTTCTCTTGTTTGTATTTAATTTTTTTTTTTTTTTAACATTGAATATATATTTAGTTATGTGGGATATAAGAAGAGTTTCAATGTATAAAACTATGGAAAATTGTTTTTTTGGTACCATAGGATAGGCTGACTTGCACTTTTGGTACCATTGAATACGGAAATTCAAATTTGGTATCATAGTGAAAACGTCATGTTTGTGCATACCTTTGGTCAACAAGTGTTGGCTACGTAAAGAACAGCATTTGCTCCATGGAAATTAGGATTGTAAATGAGTCGAGTAATCTAAATTAATCTAGTTTGGTTCATTCATAGCTTGATCAAATTCAAAATGATATAAAACAAACTAAGCTCGAATTGAACATATTTAAGCATAAATTATCAAATAGTAAGCCAAAATCCACATAAATTAAAAACAAATGTCACAAAAATTATTACATTTAAAGAAAATAAGACAAAAAAGAAACAAAAATATACATATCGAAAAATGTTAATAACTCATAAAGATTGAACTAAATTAGAATATGTCAGCAGCTTTATCTTCTAGATATATCAACTAGTTCTGCATTTGCTCTCCTTGCCAAGCCCAAATAATCTCCGCGTGGTCCTTTTATTAATTGTTTATGTTGCCTTTTATTAATTGATCCTATGTTTGGTTCTTGATTCTTAATTAAATGATGAGTTAATGGTTGTTGTTATGCTTGTATACAAGTGTTTGTTAAACTAGTTTGAGCTTTTGTCAACTTGTGGTTTGATCAACCATAAGATGAAATGAATTGATCTTTAATTGCTAGGTATAGTGGATTAAAGATTAGATTGTAAAACTAGGTTGTGATTTGATTTTAGGATAGGAATATACCTAGGTCATTTCATGTTCTAATAAGGCTTGGAATTAATGCATCACTTAGGCTTAATCCTTTTAGACATAAATTGGATAAGTCTACTTTGGTAGGTTCGTACGCTATTCGGAAGATACGTATGAATATTCTACGAAACCTTGAACAACAAACATGAGTGTGGCTGTCAATCGTTGATTCGTTTGTCTTGAATTGAACTAGGTGACGTAAAATCGTAGAAGCCTTTACATATCTTAAGTCAAGTGTTAGTTTCCTTAGTCACCTTAATTGAGTTGTAGTATCAAAACCACCATCAACTCACCAAACTTAACTTACAAATCTAAGTCGAAGTAATAAGATGTTAGTTGGTAATTAATTGAACAATTCAAAGATGTTAGTTGGTAATTAATTGAACAATTCCTCGTGGGTTCGACATTCCTTATCATTTTATTACTTGTAACGACCGTCTACTTGCGTGTTTGCGTATTAGTATTTGGAACGCAACAGAGACCGAGCCAAAACCCATCCAAATAGACCCTAAGAGTCTGTTTGAATAAGTTACGACCGATTTCGTCAAACTGAACCATAATTCTTTTAAGGGCAATTTAAGTAGACATCCCCTTACAATTATTTTAATTACAAGAAATTATCCTTTTATTTGAAATATTATAAAAATACACCCTCAACCAAAAATTATATTACAAAGACACCCCTCAAAACATAAAATATATTATCAATACATTCCCTAAAATATATTATCAATACACCCATCAAAAGGGTATTTTTGTAATATTTCAAACAGAAGGGTATTAGTCAAAGGGTATTTATATAAGTTACCCTTCTTTTAAATAGAACCTAAAAAAGACTAAGGGGTTGTTTGTTTGGTGTTTGGGAAAGTAGTTTGGGAGAGTAGTGGAGGTTTATGAAATAATCTCGATTTGCGTAATGTTGTTTGTTTGAGTTTTGAGAGAGTGGTTTGAGAAATAAATTAGTTGTAGGTTTTTTTTGAAAGAATTAGTTGTAGGTGTAAGATGTGTAAAACTCTATGTCAAATCATGTTTGTTGTGAGATAAATTATATAAGAGATATGTTACTTATGTCAAATCAAAGTAGAGTTTGTATAGGTTTTGTTTAGATATAAGAAAAATGTAGTTTGTTTGGGTTTTGAGAAAGTAGTTTGAGAAAATTGAGAAATGAAAAATTTATTTCAGAAAATCGAAAACATGTTTGTTTGGCATTTCCCAAACACAAAATTTTTTTGAGAAACGCCAACAAACAGGCCCTAAAAGTTCCAAGACTGCCCATTTTTTAAGGTTGTGGGCTGACTTATTTTTATCTTGTCAGCAATCCGTGAATCCTTCTCAATGGTATTTGGGCTTTTAGTATCTCTAATTTTATCGAGCCTATTTCATAGTATTAATGGTATTTGGGCTTTTAGTATCTCTAATTTTATCGAGCCTATTTCATAGTATTAATTATCATTTTTCACCAGAAGGCAACGCATAAGATTTATCACTACAAATTGGCCCATTAAAATAAAAGAAACTACTATCATTGGTAAAATTAAAATTAAAAAAAAAAGTTTCAAACTAATTGTTGACTTTAAATTTTTATCCCAAATTATATTATCTTACTCAATTTCGTTCTGCAATTTAATATTAGTTTGAAATATCGTCCCAAACTAATTACTAATTTTGATTTTTCGTCCTAAACTATATCAACTCACCGAATTTCGTCCCATAATTTACCATTTTGTATGAATTTAGTTTTTCAATATTAAATTTCTAATTTAATGGAAATGACGGTTCAATCTTGTAATTAGTTTGGGACAAATTCTATAATATTATATAATTATTTATGTTAAAATTTACCACATCATGACACGTAAGCAACCATGTGATAATTTAACGGCAAATGCGCAACTTTCGTCTTATAATTAACGGTGGGATGATATTCCAAAAAAAAAAATATTAAATTATGGGACGAAATTCTCCAAGTTGAATAGTTTGGAACGAAAATAAAAAATTAATAATTAATTTGGGATGATTTTTGCAATTTTGCCACTGTCATTTTTAAGAGAGACACACCAGATTAGTTTATATGCATGCATTTATTTTATATATTTTGATTTCACACTAAATTTTTTTGTCTTTTTCAAGAATATTTCTTAATTTTTTTGGGAAGATTAAAATACCCCTATTTAAATTGTAAAGTGTATAACAGTATAAGTAAAGATAGTCCTAATCGAGTTATATCCCAATTATTAAGGGCACTCGCATTGCGAATATATTAATTTAGCATTTTGTTTTGCTTTCAAGAAAAAGGAATACAAAAGCTTGAATAAGCAGATTTTAAAAAGCAAAATGAGTATATACAGATGTACTTCAAAGGAAAAAATATTAAACATATATATATATTTTATATAAAAAAAAAGATTTGAAGGTTAATTTGATCTATTGCTCATGTGAGTTTGATCCAGCGAAGAAAACTCCTAAACTCACTTTTTGGTTTCTTTCATGAATTTGAAGCTCCCTAAAACAAAAATTAACTCCCATTAGTAATAGTTATGAATCTTTGTGGTGTATGATTCAAGTGTCATAATCATTTTCAAATATATTCACCACAAGAAGGCAACATTTCAGAGGTTACAAATTATCCATTATGAGTCCAATTCTACAGAATTAATCTTTTTTCTAATAATTTATTGTAATTATTTTTTTTTTCTCATGAAAATAGAACCTCATATTGCAATGAAATAATTATGCAATGTCAAGGATTGAGTACCACCCATTTCGCAAATACAAAACACGGTAGAACTGATCTTGCTAAAATTATTTATAGCTTGTTTTTTTTAAGGAAAGTGAGGGAAAATTATTGGAAAAGGAAATGAAAGGAAATAAAAAGGAAAAGAAAATCATTTTCCTCTGCATCTTTGGTTGTGAGGATCATGGATCAAAATTTCGGATTTTTCCTAGGAAAAATCCGAAACTTTTCGGTTTTTCAAGGAATCGAAACGATTCCTCAATGTATTTTCGAAACTACAAGGTTTCGAAGGAAACCCACAATTTTTCCGAGTTTTCCACCGAAACAATGGAAACTTGCAAAGTTTCCTTCAACTTCCGAAAATAGCCGTTGCCTCCTTCTAAAAAAACATTCCAAAATTTTTTTAAATCCAGAATTTTGGAAGAAATCCCTTGAAAGAAGGAAAATATATCCCAAAATTATTGACTTACCTACAATTTTTCGAAATTATGTCTTCCAAATCTTCAATTCAAAGTCCAGCAATCTCAAACCTCTTGAGCCCTAATACAAGAGTTATCTTCCAATTAAGAACAAATCCAGCAAACATTACAACTCATCGATTGTGATGCAATTTTTTTTTTAATTATTAACAATCACTCATTCTTGTTTGGTGATGCTGGTTTGCAAGATTTGAAAAGGTCATTATTAATAATTGTTTGCATTTATTTTGCACTTATATTTCAAGTTAAATTATGCTTTAAAAATAAGAACATGATTTTTATGTATTTTTTTTATAACTATTTGTGTGTTTCCAGGTTTTTGTAATTTTTCCTAGCGTTTCCGCAACGTTTCCGAAACGTTTCCAATTTTTGGATACCCGAAACTCACCTACGAAACGAAACTTTGATCCGTGGTGAGGATCACTATTTTCTTGCAATTGTTGGGTTGTTAAGAAAGTTTAGAAACATAACTGATAAATATTTTTGTTTGATTATGAATTGCGTTTTCTTTATTGATAAAATATTGTATGAAAAATCACGTTATCATTATATTAATTTTATTATAAATTAATTTGATGTCATTTTATATTTTTTAGTTACCGAATTTATATCAATCTTCAAAGTTAATAGGGGTTATTGATAAATTTTTTATGTAAAAAAATATTTTTTTGCATCATTTTGGGGGGGATAATTGTTATATGACTTGAGAAAGTACTTTTTTGCTAATAATAAATAAGCACAAATGGACTTTCAGTAAGAAAAAACCACAAATGAGGGATTTTGTAGTTAACAAGGTAAAAGGAGTGTTTTATAAGATTTTTCCAGGATTTACCCATCAAATTGGTGGGAAAATTTTTTCTTCACAAAATTTTCCTGCAGAAAAGTTGAAGAAAAATAATAATAACTTCATTTTCTTATATCCAAACAACATATGTGAGAAAAAAAAAACTGACTTTCCACCAAACAATTTATTACTCTATTTTTTAACTAAAAGATTTCCACCAGTCCAACTTCCACATAAATCGGGGTCTGACATACGACAAAGAGTAGGTACATCCACCGAGCAAGTAACCCATTTTGCCGAACAACCTGCACACACAAAAACCCAAACAAATCTTTCAATATATTATCATTTGCATATATATATATATATAGACTGAATAATGTAATTATGACCAAAAAAATTAGTGAATAACTTGAATAGAAAGATAAAAATGTTATGATTTAATACTTGGTATAAGAGCTAAGCTACACGATGGCTGCAAAAAATGAACCCCGGAGCTTAGCCATTATTGATATTAACTATATTTCGATATTTATCTAGGTATTGAGATTACTATCGGACTAAGGTAACATTATTATGAAAAAAAACTAAGGTAATATTAACTATTTTGAATGGGATGAATGATATGTAATCTAAATACATATCTATTATATAGGAGAATAGTCTTTTAACTTCAATTGGACCACATTCTAATTTATGATATTTTTAATTAATTTTATTTATTAAAATATTATAAGAAGAGTTTCTATTATTTTGCGTTTATCATTGCAATTATATTCTGAGCAGTGAGCACATCTAATTTACGAGGAAATTAATGATTGAAAAAATGGAGAAAATTATCCCGTAACATACATATTTATTAGAATGAATGACACCAATCGTCATTCAAGTTGAACACTTGTAATAACTTGGTCCTTCAAGTTCAAAATGGCTCAATTTCATCCCTCGTGTGAAATTATTTGTCCATTGACCATCCTCTCCGCAGAATCTCGACACATTTCAAGGGTATATCCGTCAATTTATCTTATTTTGCATATACCTATTGTTTGCAAAGCATTTCAGTCCTTTTAATGTTTATTTTGTTTCAATTTAGTCCTTGAACATTTTTTAGACGAAACTTTTCCCCTTGCAAAGTCATTTTCTTCCCCAATATATATATATATATATATATATATATCAACCACGAGATTTTTGCCATCTTGTCTCAACTTCCCGATGTTATGATCGTCTTATTTCAATTTTTTATTCATCACGCCAATAATTCAAGAGCAAAGACCTATCAATTTACAAGTATTTCATGACTTAATCATTGATCGATGGATAGTACTAGGATAATTCTCATTACTGAATTTTATAGTTAATTATTTAGAATTTTAATTGATAAAAGTGCAATGAATTTATCCCTCACAGAAACATGTTACGCCATTCTTAAAAAAAAAAAAGGAAAAAAAGAAAAGAAAAAAAAAAGAAACATGTTACGCCATTAAATATTTTTTTTTACAGTGGGGAACAAAATGAATTTGGCTGAAAAAAACTACTACAATTTATTTCCGTTCAAGAACTAAATTGGAACAAAATAAAAAATAAGGGGAATAAAATGTTTTGCATAAAATTTGAAATCTGCTATGATGATGAATTGACGGAATTACCCTTAAAATGTGTCGAAATTCCCAGAAAAATTGGAAAAAAAAATGATCGGGACAAATAATGGTTTAGGAGATGCTACATGATGGGTATTGCCGATTTAGGAGATGCTACCTGATGGATATTACCTTATGGATTTCTATGAATGACACATGTTCAAAGTGGACTACTTTTTTAATATAAAAGTAGAATGAGTTGATTCACTTTGGACATGTGTCATTCATAGAAACCCATAAGGTAATACCCATCAGGTAGCATCTCTTAAATCAAAAGGTAGTGTTTGCAATATACTCAAATATTTTAGATTGAAAAAAAAGTTTAAATGTTGTGTAGAAGCTAAATTGGTTATAGCTCTATAAAATAGTTGTAACAATTTTTCGAATAAGCTGCATATAAATATTAATTATGAAATTGTGATTTATTAGTGAAAACCCGATTTATTGGAAACATTGTCCTCTCATTTTAAATTCTATAATTGTGTTAAATTTGTGTAACATGTATTTTTAACTCATTTTGACTTCTTTAATTGTGTTACATTTACATAGCCTTTTCAACTCCAAAATCTTTAATTGGTAAATTAGAAGCTTCTCTGTACAAACTGTGGTCCGTTGGGATATATTTTGGTTCAGTTTCATGTACTTTGGAAAAAGAAAAAGAAAAATTGTTTGAAAGTTCTGAAGATTCCTTTTGAAATTGGTGCGAAATAATTGAAAATAGACTTGTATGTATATTATTTGAAATATTTTGTATGTAAAATAATATTAATTAAATGAGTAGATGAATTGAAAATTGTGAGTTATAATTTGGATGTTGGAATTTGAGGATGAAAGTTAGTTGATTAAAAGGTTAAATTTTAGGTTGAAATGATTAGAAAGATAATTGAATAAATATTTTTTATGAGATAAATAATTATGATGTCTAGAAACAAATACAAATTTACAGAGTCTAGAAAGAAAGTTAGAAATTTGGTATTTTTATTTTATTGAAACTTCTAAATGGGTGATTTTGTTTTATTTATTTAAACTACTCTATATTCTCATTTTGGGTAACTCAAATACAAACACGTTTTGGTGTTTTCGATGGAAACTTATTGAAATTTTGATCTATGCTTAGACCCCACCATCCCATATGTCTGTATCCGTCAAATCAATATTTTATAGGTTTCAAAAGTTTGGGTATAAATTTGTGAATAGGTTTTTGATGAATTTCATGAGTTTGGGGAAAACCAATTTGGAAGGATTTTAACACGGTCTAGATAATAATAGATAAAAACCTATTTGGATTTGTTTCCATGTTGCCCAAAAATGGGTTTTGTCAGGAAACATATTTGGGCCTTGAGACTACTGAACAGTTATGACCAATTTTAAAATTCATTAGTTATATCATATTAGCTTATTAAATAATCTAATATAAAATCTTGATATTATGGCGATAAGGACTGAAATTGATGAAGCTGACACAATAAATGTACTTTTATTGTCGAGATACATACAACAATAAAAGGGCCAGTTATGACCAATTTTAAAATTCATAAGTTATATCATTTTAGCTTATTAAATAATCTAATATAAAATCTTGATATTCTGGCGATAAGGACTGAAATTGATGAAGTTGACACAATAAATGTACTTTTATTGTCGAGATACGTACAACAATAAAAGGGCCAGTTTTGTAACGCATCCACTTTGGAGGGTGCATTTCTTCTTCTTTGTTCACATGCTTTTGTCTTTCTGCCTTAAGGAATGGGTAGACAGGATTTTCTTGCCAAAGTTTTAAAGATTTAGGGTCCGATTTGCAAAGTACCAAAGTTGAGCGGACGTTTATGCAATTCACCCTATAGAAGTATGTAGCGTAAATTTGGAGGAGAAAAAAGAAAAGGGAAAATTTATCATCTTTCTGTTTGACTTAACTATCAGTTAGACGTAATCATTGGTTAGTGCTGACCCTTTCAACCCCTATTCCTCGTTTAAGGCCATCTCCTATCTATCCCTCAGCCCAAGTCCACTTCCCCTTACTCGGTCCAGTTTCCCCTCAGAATCCAAGTCCAGCTTCCCCTTTCATTTTCATAAGTCATCTAAAATGTATCAATCTATCAATTTCATTTAATTAAAATTCTCAATTTCCCCCACTCTCACTTATTAATAATAATAATAATAATAATAATAATAATAATAATAGCAATACTAATAATAATAATAGCAATACTAATAATAATAAAAATTAACTCGTATGTGAAATAAATAAATAATTAATAACAATAAGATATAATTTAAGATTGACAATATAATAACAATAACAACCAATATTTTTTTTAAAAAAATACAACAATACAATAATTAAATAGTTGACAACCAATAATTTTTTTTAAATAAC
Source organism: Penstemon barbatus (assembly GCA_003313485.2). Taxonomy (NCBI): domain Eukaryota; kingdom Viridiplantae; phylum Streptophyta; class Magnoliopsida; order Lamiales; family Plantaginaceae; genus Penstemon; species Penstemon barbatus. The sequence goes on along the minus strand of CM064877.1, from coordinate 15,200,201 downwards.
ATAATAATATAACAACTAATTAACTTTTAAAGGAATTTTAAAATTGGTGCACAATAATACAACAATTAAATACTTGATTGACATGATTTGAAAATTATAATAATTTTTTAATATTGACATTAAATTTTCCAACATAATAGTTACATTAAATTTGATTTTATTAAATAAAAGTTACATTTTTATACTAAAATTAACTTTTTAAAAATAGTACACAAATTAAATAAAGTAAGATCAAATAAGACTTACATTTTATTAAATAAGGTATTTAAATTTTTTTTAATTTATAGGATTTTTTATTAAATAAAAACAAAAAAACAAAAAATAATAAATATAAGGGCCTATGCAGGCGAGTGCGTTCACTCGCCCGCATAGGCAAATGATGCCTCTCGATCGGTGAGGCAAGCCAAAGGTGGCTTGCCTCACCGATTCAATTGCTCAAATGACCCCCCAATCCATATTTCTCTTTTCCACCCCTTTATACATTTTTTTTCACTTTTTTTCCCTTCTAAATCCAAAAACCCTCAAATTCACATTCCCCTCTTTACATAGGAGATGCCCTAAGGGCCTGGACATTTTTAGCTTGGGCCGAGACGAGGTCCATCGGCAAACATGATTTGGCCCAGTTTTGGAATATCATTTTTTTTTAGAGACCCAGCTTGAAAAATTCAATGCTATATATATAGGGGTGAAACTCGAATCGAGTAACTCGGTACTCGATTCGGACTCAGCTCGGCACAGGCTCGATCGAACCCGTTCGATACCTTGCCGAACCGAGCTTGAACATGAAGCCAGGCTCGTCTTAATTTTCGAGCCAAGTCTGACCATATGCTGAACATGTTAGGATATCAAAAAAAGAATTAGATCTGTTCTTGAAATATAGCAATGGCGGAGTCTCAAAGAATATGGAATAGTTGGAGAGGCAGCAGGAAAATAAGGAAAATACTTACATAGACCAAGTTTATAAGGTTACTAGTAGACCTTGTGGTCTAGATTTTGCCACATTATTTATAATTACTTAAAATTCAATTATTAGATTTAACTAACCGAACTAGATTAAACTAGAGTTAAATAGAAATAAATAATTAAGTGTGAGCCTTTTTTTTAATTATCATAAAATTAAAATTAATTAGAATTTAAAATTCCTTGGTTTTTCCTTGGTTTAATTAATATTAAAATTCTTTGGTTTTTCACACAAAACTTAAATATACAGTTATGGTAAAGCCTTACTTTAGAAGTGGAAGAACAGATTTTGAAGTAGACCTTAAAGTTACCCCTTACATCAAAGTTATTTATTTAACAAAAATACAAAAACGGTTTTATTAACAGAAATAAATTTTCAATATACTCGTTAAGTTTTGTTTCTAGGAGGGAACTTCAAAATTCTTCAAGAGTACGTTTTGTTTCCATAATTGAACCCTATTAAAATTTCTTGGTTAATTATACAGTTAATGGTGTTTTAAATTCTAGTTAATATTAATTTTATGATAATTAAAAAAATGGCTCACACTTAATTATTTATTTCTATTTAAATCTAATTTAATCTAGTTGGGTTAGTTAAATTTAATAATTGAATTTGAAGTAATTATAAATAAATTGGTAAAATCTAGATCACAAGGTCTACCACTAAGCTGACCTGATCTATGTAAGTATTTTCTGGAAAAGAAAGACATTAAGGCCCCGTTTGGATCGGTTTTGGTTCTGTTTCGCCCTGTTTCGGTGTTTCAAATTGGTTTGAATGAGTTTGAAGAAACATTTGAAACACGACTTGAATTGATTTTGGTTGGAATATTTTGATAGTAATATATTAGTAAAATAATAGTTCGTGGGTTTTAAGAAGTTGAGATATGATTTGAATTGGGCTTGGATTTGGTGTTTGAATGTGAAAAGTTAATGACAACATGTCACATCATAGACTTTATAAAAGTTGAATATATTTAATTAATGTGTTTTGTTAGTAATTAATAAAAAATATTAATTTGACAATATTATCATGATTGTAATAATAATAAATGTATTTGGTTAATAATTAATAAAAAAATTAATTTTTTTTATTACATATAATATTTTGAACATAAACAATTTATAAATATATATATATATATATATATATATATATATATATATATATATATATATTAATACTAATAAGATCATATGACTTGTGGAACAGTACACTTCAATTTTATTTTCCTTTTTGTTTAATCGTTGTCCACCCAAAACAACGTCGTTTTGAGTTAATTTCGGCCAACTTACACTACCTTTTAATTTATTTTCCACTTATATTTGTCATGTATTGACCATGTTCTTCACTACCCATGGGACCCACTGATATTTTTCATTTTCTTTTTGCGGCTTCTTCTGTTTTAATGTCTTAAATTATAGTAGCCCTTTACAACTAATTGGTCTTCTTTTTTCAAATTTTCGTCTCGGTCATAATTCCCCACTGTAATTCTATCACTTCTGCTTTACCTTCTCTGCAAACATGTCTCCTTATCTTCTGATTCATGAAGACTATTAAACTTTTTCTGTTAGCCTTATCTTCTACAAAGTTTCTCTCTCCTGCAGAAAGTCTCTTCGTTTTATCTTCTTCCCCCAAAGAGTTTCTCTCTCCTGCAGTCCGAGACGTTTGCCCTACCAAGGTAAATTGATTTCATATATTTCCAAAACACTTCTTTTCGTCATCACTTATTTCTTCTTTGAAATTGCAGCTGGTAAAGCCCAGTCGAGAGGAAACAAAGCTTGACTTCAGTGTCCCATTTAATTTTCTTTTTCAAAGGGCAAGGGGCTCAATGAGTATTCGATGCTATTCAATTTTCAGGGTTCCCCTGAATTGCTGCAAAATGGAATTTACATGGTATGTGGTGATTTGATTTAATTTTGAGTATGTTGCTGGTGACCGTGTCTTTTGATCAAGTGGGGGTTGTTTCTTTTTATTATTCCTAGCTGTCCTTTTTTTGGTTTTTTTGGTGTTTTTTGGATTTCCTTATGGTTTAATTGTTCCTATTCGGGTTTCATAATTCTCTGTAGCTATTTTGCTTTTCACTCTGTAATCATCTTATGTGATCTGTTTTTCATTGCAGATTTTTTACTGCGGCTTTGTAAATATGCATCTTCATTCAGGTTTGTGCTATATATATTGATTTACATTTTCTTTTTCATATTGCTCTTGTTTATTGGGTATTTATTTTCTAACTGACATGCTCCCTTTTTTGTAATTGAATAATCATACCATTTTCTTGCTTAATTTTATCTACCCGTTTACAAATTTATATTTCTGCTTGCCTTGGTGTTTGTTCCGAAGAGAAAAGGCATTATACTAACTTTCTTTTTGGATTTAAGATAATCATATAATTTGTCCCTATTTATTTTCATTTTCAGAGTTTTATATCCGATTGCGATTTCTACTCTGTATGAAGTGAAAAGGTATTTTTCTTTATTCTTCTTTTATTTTACTTAATTTCGATGTTAAATAAGACAAGCTTTGTTTGTTCCTCTCCAATATTTCTTTTCTTTTCTTTTTTCCTAATTTCAAACTTGCTTCAATTTTTCTATGACTTTACTAGGTGGGTCAAAAGATTAGAGGAATTTTAACTTCTCAAGAAATGGGTCCTAAGATTGGAGAATGATTGTACCTTGTTGCCCAAAAACAAGGTATGATTTTTTCGTATTTTGACAATAATGTTCTTAAATGTTCTTATTTTCCTTGGTTTCAGTAGGCGTTATTAATTTCAGCATAGAATGGTGGTGGAAAATTAGTTGTTTCTAAGAAGCAAGACCAGAGCTGAAGTGCTAAATACCAAAACCACTTGTTGATTTGTTTGTGAAAATTGGTAGCGGCAACTTCCACTTCCTTGGTGGCCACCGTCGTCTAGATGCCCTGTCCCCCCGCCGCCAAACAGGTTGTGCTCTTCTCAACCTTACCCAACTGTCAATCCCTTTCCTCAACTCAATTCATGCAATTCATTTTATTTTTTCTTTTGTTTCCTTTTTGTCTAAATCATGTGATAAATCAACTTGTCAAAAATTTCAGTGTTACGGATACAAGGATTCTTTTAGTTGCTTTGCTGTCTTGAAGCTCCCAATTGTTGTTATATCTTCATAAAGTTCAACTTGAGTTGGTGATATATTGGTTAGGTGAATGGTTTTAATATATCATAGATTCATATAACTGATTATGAAAGGGAATTTGGCATCAGGAGGTATGATACTTGGTAATGGTTCATTGTGAGTCCATCATCACCAAGTATTTCATGATGTACTAAACTGAAGTTTTTCATCTTTTGCAAGTATCTATCTTATGTTGTTATTTTTTATACATTGGTGCAACATGGGTATTTCTCTTTATTTATTTATAAATTTTCGACAACCTATGCTTGTTTGTTACTTTTACAATGTACTAAAATTTCTTATATTCTACTCAGGTACTCCTCTCGTATGCCTTTCTTTTTCATGATTTGTTATATTTTATGTTCTTGGTGTTCTGCTGAAGAAAAAAATATTTTATCCAACTTTATTAAAGAAAATTGATTATGGTATGGATGTGATTCAGAATTGTGTTTTCTGAGATGGACATGAACATGAAGCTTGGCAGTATTATTTTGACAATTTTCTTGTAATTTGTAGTGAATTTATTTCTGAATTTGGGTTCTTTTTCTACTTTTTTTTAGTATTTTTTTGTGGAAAAGTATGATTTGGTGAATTTTATTTAGCTGGTGTAGAAAGCGAGGTTTTTTGTAAATCTTAGAATTGTTCTCTATGCTTGTGCTAGATAGAACTCTGGGTAATTTTGCAGAAAAAAGATGAAATGGATTTTCTATAAAGACAAAAAAATATTTTTTTTTGTACATAATTCTATAATTACTGATTTTTTTGTGTTGTTTGGATTTCAGGGGTTTTCCAGTTGGAATAAGTCATTTTGATTCGTCTCAATTTCATAGCACAGAGTTGGGATTCCGTATGATCAAATGTAACTACAAGATTCGTTACTTTAGAAAAATTTAATTACTTTGTTTTACAATTTCGATATAAAACTCTACACAAAATCTTAACACCTAAATATGTACATAACATAATTAGTACATAGAAACTGGGCACAAAGCGCATATATATATATATATATATATATATATATATATATATATAACACCTCCCAAAAAGTAAAAAACACAATAAAATTCTAAAATCCTATATATAATTGACTGGCTTAAAACGAAGATATGGCGAAATCAAGCCTGAAATCGACAGCAATTGTGTTCGGAGCCTTGGCTTTCGGCTGGCTAACTATAGAGCTGGCTTTTAAGCCCTGGCTCGTCAAGGCTCGAGCCGCCATCGACAAATCCGACCCGGCTCGCGACCCGGATGACACCGACAAGCCTCCATCGGACGCAGAGGAAGACAAGTTATCAGAACAGGAGGCTGCCGCTGAAAACAGTAATTAGCTTTTAAAATTCTAAAGTCAATCCAAAAAAAAAAAAAAAAGACCTAGTTTCTAAGTTATCAATTTTCAAGTAATTATATTTGAAGTAATTATATTTGGATAATAAGAGTGGTTGTCCTTTTTTTCCCCTTAATTAATTAATCGTTGTGAATGTTGATTTGATCGATTTTTATGATTTTCTGGATTTATTTTTTGATCGAGGAAGGAAAGTATGTAAAAAAGAATTCTAGTAAATCACTTAATTATGTATTAAATTCAGGGTAATATGCATTTACCTCCCCTGAATTTAGATCATTGGCAATCAGATCCTAAATCTGTGAATCGAAAGTAATATTCAAGGTTTATGTCGTGAATTAAAATATAAATATATTGACTAATTTATATATCAAAAGATTGATTTCTTTGACATACTTATGAAGTTTAAATTTGTTGTCTTTGAAAAAATTCACGTTTAAATCACAATATTTAAATCCTTTTTTTTTTTTTTTTTGATAATTCACAATATTTTAAATCCTTAAAACTTATAATTTGTTCCATCTTTGTTGAGGGCCGACATAGACTTTTTGAGATATTCCTAGACAAAATTTAAAATTGGGGTCCTATATCGAAAGAAAATATTAATATAAAATTTACTTTTCTTTTGTTTTAGTGGATTCAAAAGTATTGATTAAATCTTCACAATTTAGTTTTTCTATTCTATCTATTCTATCTATCTCTATCTATTATTATAAAAGCATGAATATTTCTTAATTTTTTTGTGAAGACTAAAATACTCCTATTTAAATTGTAAATTGTAAAGTGATATATAATTAAATATTAAATATATAAAAGAGTAAAAGTAATTGAAGAAGTATATCTAGACATGAAGTCTTATTATATTTATCTCCTATATAAACTCTTAAAATTTATAAATTCTCTTTTACATGAATTTTTGTAATTTTAATCTTAAGAAAACACTATATCCTCTAAAATATATATAAAAATTATTATATTTTATAGTAAATATATAAAAGAGTAAAAATCATTAAAGAAGTATATCTAGACATGAAGTCTTATTATATTTATCTCCTACATAAACTCTTAAATTTATAAATTCTCTTTTACATGAATTTTTGTAATTTTAATCTTAAGAAAACACTATAGCCCTAAAATATATATAAAAATTATTATATTTTAGCATCAATATTTATTTAAGTAAGAAAATGTTAATTTAAAGATTTAGTACAATATAAGTCATAAACACTCTAAATATAAATATTTAAAATGAAATTCTCATAAATATATGTTACAAGAAAAGTTAAAATTGAACGTCATCTTACTATGAAAGAATAAACATTACTTATAACTTGGAAAATTATGTAATTTTACTTTGGCTAGAATATAAAATATGAAGAATATTCAATAATTTCAAGATGCGCGTAACTTTTATGTAGGACTGTCAATTGAGTCGGGCCTACCCGAAGTCCGATGGCTCAACCCGATTAAAGAGGGACGAATGTGTTACATTATATTGATAAGAGGGACGCATCTGCTATGAAAAATTTAAAAGAGACAAATGTGTTACACGACATTAATAAGAGGGACAAATGAGAACGGATTTCTGTCAATATTGGTGTCACACTTTTATGTCACACCAATGTCTTATTGACATGGGTCGCTCTATCAAAATTAATAATATAGCAGAGTACATACACCAAATTTTAAAATTTTAAAATTTAAAATTTATTGTAACTAAATAAGAAAGGTTTGTAAACTAAACAAGTAATTAAGGAGACAACAAAAAAAAAAAGGGAAACAATATCTCTACTATTTATGGTGGAGAACATGGCTCCTTCTTCTCAAACCAAAATTCTATCCAAATTGTCGATTGGTTCCTAATTTCCTTCATCCTTTTTTTTTTTTTTAAATAATTTCCTTCATCATTTTGCTTTAAAATACTTGCATTTGCATTTTAATGGAGATTCTTCAAACGCTTTCTATGAATTTCAAAAGGGATCATGAAAGTGGAATCGAAGAATCAAACCATTTCGCCATTTATAATGATATATTGTTACTTATTTTCATATTCAATTTATTCAAGTAACCTCGAATTGAGCAACAAGAACTATCAAAAGATAATTATTAAAATTCAATTTGATATATAACAAGCTACTTAGAATGAATTTTTTTATTTGAACTCGAACTATGATTAAAACTAAAATCAAAGTAATTCATAATTCTATTAATTCACTGCACGAAATTTACAATGTTTATTTGGAAACCAATTAAAATAGGCCAAGGTTTTGACGATACTAAAAAACTAAGGTAGACATAAATTTTTTGGAAGGACTTGAGAAATAGCCATAGTTTCTGCCATGTAATATGCAAAGATTTAATTTCCTTTGTTTGATTAACCTCTTTCCTAGTTTAATTAAAGGTCTTTCTTTATTTAATTAGCACATGTTTTAGCATTCATTTGTGTGAAATTATTTGGTATATAATTAATTTTGATAGGGAGACATATATATGTCAATCATATATTGGTATGACATAAAAGTGTGACATCAATGTATGATAGGAAATTCGTTCCCGGAACAAATCTGTTATGAAAAATTTAAGAAAGACGAATGTGCAAAAAATTGTCCATAGAAGAACCAAAAGTGCTATTTAATTACAAACTTTAATGAGTATTATTTATAGCAAATTCACATATATAGTTGAATGAGAATCAAATAGAAGGATTAACTCTTTGAAAATTTGTCAAAGAAATTGAGATTTCTTTTGCATATATAATCAAAGGCTAGCTATATTGTCTTTTTTTTTTTTTTTTTGACCAAAAGGCTAGCTATATTGTCATAACAACTATTATTAATGTAGAGTAAAATTTTGAAATTTTCTAAAATGCCCCTCAATAATTATGCTCATTAATTAGCTAGTCATTCGTCTAACTAATCTCATTTTTTTGCTTTCTTTAGACAACACTTTCTTTCTCTGTTTATAAGCTTATTCCCAATTACGGGATCTCCTTCCCCATTTTCCCAAACCAGACCACAATTTTATTTTATTTTTTCTGGGAAAAAAAAACTAGCAAAATTAAGATTATATTGGCTCTTCTTTCTCTGCAATTAAGATTTTGATACAAACTTGTAATTTCTGAGTGATATGGAAACTTGTAATCTTTGAAAAGAAATAAAATAATTATTCGTTAAAATCAACTGCATAAAAAATGTTACAAATTACAATCCAATACAGACTAGATTAATGTTGAATATACATACTGGAAGAAAGAAAAAAAAAGAAAAAAACAAAGGAAAAACTATATGAAGAAAACATATTCGCTATACGAAGGACTAAGTAATCAGTTTTGACCATGAACATTAAAGGGTATTTTAGAAAATTTAAAATTTTTGCTCTGATAACAACAATTGCTCTTCTGACAATATTGCTAGCCATAATCACAATACAAAATAAATAAGTAAAAGTACAAATTGAGTTTCTTTCATTATCATTGCTTGTTGGCTTTCCCAAGAACATCAAGCAAAATTCCATATACTCTTGATAAATAAAAAGTCGTTCTAAAAATCAATGTGTTTCGAAAATAAATTATAAGTTACAAGTGTTGAATATCTTGCTTCATAGATAAAAAGTCAGTCTAAAAATCAATGTTTTTTGAAAAAATAAGTTATAAGTTACAAGTCATGAATATATTATTTCATAGAGGTGATGTTCTTTGGTACATGGTTGTTACTTATAAGTAAACAAACTTCTTCTTCATATGATGATGTAAACCTACAATTATGTTCTCATGAAAACACTTAATTGCGTAAATAAGTTTTCGTATGTTGGATTGCTTATAAAAATATAGTACTAAAATAATATTTGTACTCTACTCGGTGATGTTCATTAATTATACTATGACATGTGATCATGTGTACTATTTAACAACTTCTTCTTAACAAAATCATCCGGAAAAAGAAAAAAAAATGATTTTGGATCATGAATATTGTTAATGACTTTTGGTTAATATTAGACCAAACCATATTTTCTTGAGACTTTTAAAAGTGTTATCAGTGACACGAAAAAATTATCATTATTTTCATTCCTAGTACTACACTAAATTCGGAAAGTAAAACGCATAATGTTTACATGTATTCCTCATATATAAATAGTTTGTTGGGATGAATACTTGTAAACAATAGGCGTATTATTTTTCAAATTTAATTAGTAGTGGTAGGGGTTATAACTTATAACAGGAAAATATAGTTCCATCTAATATTGTGTTATATTGCTAGGTCGTATGGGTGAGTTTTAATTTCTTGAACTTGGGCATCCCATAGAACAAATTTGTTGATTATTTACAACTTTTAGTGCCGTATCTTCCAAAACCAAGTCGTGTACAGTCCGATTTGCAACCTCTACTACATCTGCCTTTTCGATATTACTATATTTCGTACATTTTGGATATAGCACGGCCCTTTATTGACTATATGAAATCCATTTATTTGTCAAAGACCCTTTTTTTTCTTTTTAATTAGTTTATATTTTTGTTACTATTTTCATTATGAGAATAAGCATGCATTCTCGCCCAAAATGCATGTTGCTTTATGTTGATTACCTTTAATTGATCCTCTCTTGTTTTAAGAAATTCATATATGATGATGAGGTCCTCATATTTAAAAAACAAAAAAATATACATGCGTTTTAACGTCGTTATTTCAATTTATTTCACCGCGATAGTTGATTGCTCAACTCCTATGTTAATCGTCGAACAAAATTTGCTGCACAATTTCATCATTATTGTACAACATACTTGAAATACCATATGTTCTCTAAATTCATATACATATTAATATAAATATCAGTTAAATTTATCAAAAAAAAAAATAATGAATAAAAAAGGTATCAAAATTTTACAGTAACGCATATTAACAATGTCTTTATCAAATAAAGTGAAATAGACAAGTTAAGAGATGTAACGTACATCGATTATTAATATGTAATTAAATAAGGATGAACTTGTAACATATCAACATTTCCCTAAAAAAATATGCAAGACCCGTGAAGATAAGATTTTGCTATTTCCATACAATTCCAAGAAAATAAAATTTAAAATCGGCAGATACACGGTCACAATTCACAAAACCATTGTAAAACTCGTATGTGGGCTCCACAAAATTTCTTCTGGAAGCCTTATTATGTGTCCAGATAAAGAAGAGTTTTATTGTTCATTCATTAATACACGGGTCTAACATGAACTATAAATCCAAAAAATCCAAAATAAATTATCTTCGCATAAATTAATTGAATATTTCTGAAAGTGACACCTTAACCCATTTCTCTCTGTCTTCAACCATCATTTATCCGATTTCTCCATTCCAAATTAATTAATAATTCAGAGCTAAAGACCCTAGGCGTAAATTAATTTCCCTTTTTCTTCGACTCCATGAGGTGTGTTTTCTCTTCTCCTTTTCTTTCTCATTGTTCTTATTTGTCGTATAATAGAAAAGAAATTTGCTCTCGATGGATTTTTTTGGGCTATTTATTGTTTTAAAGTTACCTAGAAATGTGAATTGGTTAGGGTTTTGTTTTGTTAGATGGAACACTTTTTGGTGAAATGATGAAGTTGTTTGTAATTGTCGGTGAGAATTGAAGCAAGATATGTTTTAAGTGAATTTAGATTCAGAACTTGCCATATGTATTTGACTGTATGAACATCCAATTAACAATGAATATGGAAATTATACATTGGAGATGTGAGTATAATCCTCGCGACTATGTTCTAGTATGTTCAATTTAGCATAAACTTCGATTTTTCGAGAATAGAAGGACCCTATAACAACCCAATTCCTTACAACTGAACATTAACAAATCAGTGATAAGAACACTTTGGGGTGAATCAGTTCTTAGAATGCTTTAGCAATTAACAATGAATATGGAAATTAACACTAAAGTAGGTCTACTCCTGACTGAAGCAGTGAAGGAGAATTATAGAAAAAAATGTTGAAAATGAAGAAAGACTGAACTAATCCTCAACCCAATTCACACCTTTTCCACGCCATTTTACTGCTTATTTTTTGAGGTTTCCCTTGCCATGTGTCATCCATAGGTTATGCTATATGCCACTTGTCACGATCCCAAACTGTTAGTTATAACACTCTTGGTGGCATTTTTACTCATTTTCTATTCATCGAGTAGCTTTCGAACACGTTTACCCCTTTGGTTGTTAGAGGCCCCCTCTATGATCCTTTGTAGTTCGTTCCCTTGTTTTCTGAGCATAAGGCTTCAGCATCAATCATTTGTTCATATAAGAAGCAAGCTAGAGTTCCATGAGTATTATTGTGAAGAATTTACTAAAGTCAATTTTATTATCCTCAATAATCTGTCTTGTTAATAAACATGAGTTCTTAAGTTCCTTTCCTCTTCCTTCTTTTTGGATCTTTTGGAGCCTTGGAGGATAGGGTTGGTACACAACATTAAATCATGTAAACCTAGTAACATATTCAAGTAATTTCTTTCCCTCTTTCAGATGTTAAAAAAATCTCCACAATGTCAGTATCACCAGTTCAAAGTATGGCATCATTAAGCAACGATCTCTTCTATGATATACTTAGACGTCTAGATGGGGCTACTCTGGCCAGTGCTGCATGTGCATGTGCAGCACTCTGTTCGATTTCAAGAGAAGAAAGCTTATGGGAAAACGTATGCTGTTCTATGTGGCCCTCTACTAACGGAGAAGATGTAAAAAAATTAATCACATCAATTGGAGGATTCAAGAAATTCTATGCCGATTGTTTTCCCCTCATAGTAAACAAAGAGGTCCCTGAGTTTCATTACAATGACTATAATGAGTATCCTCAAGAATGGACTGAGGCTGAATATTACGGAGACTTTGATGAAGCTGAAAATACTACACCGTCAGATTTTGTCTCTATTGTGGACATTAGATACAAAGATAAGACAATCTGTTCAAAAGTACTCTGGGGTATTCCAAATGCAAATGGCTCTAATTGGTTCTACAATTGTCCGTTTAGGGTCGATCTTGTTTCACAGTCTTCTAGAGAAGATGACCAAATAGACGACATTACCCTGTCTCTATCCGATGGTCTGCCTCGAGTTTTCTCCATTGAAAGAGAAAGGAGAGATGGGAAGCTCTGGCAAGAACTGCGTGATGGGATTAGGCTTAGTTGGATTCTTGTTAACAAAAAAACAAAGAAAGCTGCTAATTTATCGAGTTGGAGTTCGATTGGAGGACAGAGACATTGGCCTACGGATGAGGATTTTCTGATTCGTTTTGGTTCTATTCTTCCTGCTAAAGACATTCTTCAATATTCAGTGGTTGAATGTATTCTTATAATGAAGTTTAGAGTGATATATACTGAGGGCGAAAGGGACAATACGACTCTAAAGTTGATGGAACTTAGCATGCAATTGGGAGATATGGAAGGTTCTCATGTTAATGGAAGAAATAGTTTGCTTGTTTTGAAAGAAGCAGTTAGCTGCCCAAGGAGTAGGAATTACGATGAGGCCCTTGAGTCGTGTCATTTGTATACAAAAGTGCAAAACGAGCTCAAGGAGGAGAAGATAAGATATGAAAACAGGTTAGATAGAGTTTGGATTCTTGGAAGCATTGCTGCATGTGTTACTTTTTGTTTATATTGTTTGTGAAAAGAAAGTGTTTTCTGCATTTCCAAATTCTTGATGCAAGTTCTTTTTTGTGTACACTTTTTCTACAGTCTTTCATTAGAAAGCGCTCTTCAGATTTTGGGAATTCTTCTTCATAAAATGAGAATAGGACTTCATTCTTGTGAAGTTATATAGTTCCTTTTTTGTTCTTGGGTTATTGGATCATTGCCGGTTTTACAAATGTATGACTTTTTAAAAATGGGGTTTATATTACTAAAAATTTGTGTCTTTTTGCTAATCCAATGGAAAATTGACTAATTTGTCTTTAATATGAGCCATCTGGGAATGAATCAAATATTGGAGGGGTCTGATTCGATTTTTTTACAAGATTGTGTTTGTGGTTCTTGTGTTATATTCAGCATTCGGCCACTTTCTGAATAATTCTATAGTTTCAGATGTTGCTCATGTTTGTTGTCATTATGTCTTTGTATTTATTATTATTTACTACTACTACTAATATTATTTGGAAACTAAAGTAATATTCAAAGTGGTGAAGTTTAGACTCAAAACTCTCTAGGTAGGTATTCAATTCATATGGTTTGGTGTCTGTTTAACTTTTGCGTAGTTCTAATTTCGAAAATTGGTTTCACTATTTTTGAAAGTTGGTTTTTGTGGTTTTATTGAACAAAAAAAAAACACAGTTTAGTTTGAGTTTAAATGTTTAGATTTATGAGTTATGAAAATTTGAAATATGTTTTGAGATGTTGAGGTTTGGAGGATAAAATGGTGTGTTAGATTTAGATATCAAATCAAATCAAATCAACTATTTTTGCTTAGATATGGTGTAGATTTGTTGGTTTTAAATCACATCTTAAACCCACCGCTTTATTTATGTATTTCTTGCAAATTAGATTGTACATTTCAACAATAATTGTATTATTCTATATATAAATTGTGTATAAATCGTGACTTTAGTTCGAGTTTATTTGATTCTTGAACTTACAGAACCTATGTGGATGTTCAAACAATTTTACGAAATAGTTAAGATGCTGCACCCCATCCAAAAGGACAAAAAGAAAACTTGTTATAATTTAATTCTTACTTAAAAATAGGGCTGATGATAATACCAAAGCAAACATGTCTAATTTGACACTTATTCCCGTAAAATAAAAATAAAAGATAACAAAAGCAAATGAACAAAGATATCTGGTCTGGCTCAAAACCAAAAAAAGAAAAACCCTGTTTTCAAACTCAAAATAAATTAAATGGAATGAAAACTTTATATCTAGTAAAAATTAAGAATCAATTATAAACTAAAATTTCACTAAAAATTAACATCTATGTTTAAGGAAATACTAAATCAATATATTATCGAATCAAAGTAAAGTTAATCTTTTATTCATAACTCTAATCTAGACCATATATATTACAAGTAAAAAGTATTAAATAATTTACTACTATAAACATACATATTTCATACATTATATATTCCTTAAGAATCAATGGTTTCTCCTCTTAATATGAAAAATTTGATCCCAATTTTTTTTTTTTTGTACTTAATATTTTTGTTTTGCACGTTTTGTTTAAAATAGATTCTTTTGTGAGAATAGAGAAGATGATGAAAGAACGATTGATATGAAATTAAAGAGATTATTGATATATTTGTCATTTATTGGTATAATATAACTTGACAGTGGAAGATTTATATATTCATATTCATATTCAATTGAGAATTAAGGTATTTCACAAAACTAAAGCTTCATGCCTTCTTTATTAAATACACGACATAGGAATATAGGATAGGAGCAGTTTTAATTAGTTTGATTGTTTTTTAATTTACTACTATTATTTAACAAAGAAAATTGTTGCTTTCTTTTCGTGAATGATTAATGAAGTGAGTTCCGAAATTTAGTAATATGTTTATATCGTCATAAATCGTGATGTAGGCAGTTAAATTTTAGTTTGTTATCATATCAAAGTTAAGGTATTAATCCTCATAAATTATTTATTCTAGTTTTGGACTAAATCTTGGGATCAGTTTGGTGTACTAAAGTCTAGTAAATCCAGAGAACTTAAGAGATGGAGTTTTCTCGTTTCAAGATGAGTTATATGTTGTAATAGTTTTGACGTTAATTAAGCCTTTGTATAATTATATGCTTTATTAGCTCTTCGTTATTATATGCTCTGTTTCAAATGGATTTTATTGGATTGTTAAAATTCATCATAAACTTATTCAGAATTTATATTCAAACTCAACTCTTGAAATACATAAAACTTTGATTTGACACCTACTATTCTCCCCAAATTTTATTAAAAAGAGATCGATTTGACACCTAGCATATACTTTTTTCCAAAAGCCCCTACATCCAAACTCAATTCAAGTGGAATTTCAATTTTTTCAAAATCACATAACTCAACATCCAAAACCTAATCAAATGCAGTTTCAAACTTTTTCACGAGACCATCCAATTTTGTTTTGAAACCGAGACCCGCAAAACCAAGTCAAAACCCTTCAAATAGAGCCTTCCATTTACCGAGAATGTGATCTTAAATTCAGCCGCATGGCTGGTTATTTTTTTAGTTTTTACTTAAAGAGCATCTCCAAGATCTATTGTAAAACTTATGTTTTAAGAGATTGAATAAATTTTACTCAAAAATTGCTCTCCAAGAGCTTTTGTATAATTTATGGTTTGGTTAAAAATATGTGTTTGGATGATCAAATACCCAAGGCCAAAAGCAAAGTGTATGTGTAATTATTTGCAGGTTTTGTATTTTCCTGCAAAATATTAAATTATTCGACACAAATTATAACTTCGAAGAAATTAATATTTTAAAAAATTTATTATGCAATTAAATCAACAAATATTATAAATATATCATTATCATATATATAAAATAATAATTCAAAGTAATTCATTAAAATATATATTAGTTGTTGGAGTTAAGTGATGTTAAAAAGTAGTTTCTTAAAATATAAACTAGTTATTGGAGTGTAAAATAAAAAGTAGAATTGTATAACATTGTTCATTACATATATTTTAGGATAAGATACTGAAATCTAAGAGAGGCTTAATTATTTAATTGACAATGCACCATTAGCATCATTACATCTTATATTTCAACGAAATATTGTGTTTTGATTGATGAAGATACAACCATAAAGATTTCTTCTTTAATGTATTTAATTCGCATTACACCATTAGCATCATTACATCTTACATTTTAATTAAATACTGTATTTTGAATGATTGAGATTTGAGACACAGCTATAAAGCTTTCTACTTTAAAGTATTTAATTCGCACTGCACAATTAAATACTGGCGTGAGGAAACAGGAACAATTAATAAAAGTGCAACTCGTGTTTGCATATAAATTTGGCCCTGTTATGCCTTGACGTCGAGGTGTTTGGCATCGATCATGCCAAAAATACTGTTTGTATAAAATTTAGCACCGACGTCGAGGGATTGGCATCGAGGGGTTGACATCGAGGGATTGTCATCGAGGGATGTCTGGCATCAAGGAATACCAAAACATTGTCCGTTGTAAACCTGTCAGCAGATACCTCGACGAGCCAATAGCTCGATGTAAAATGCCTCGATACGATATAAAATAAATACGGGCGTGCCAATGTTTGTGCGTGCAAACATAACGATTTGAAAATAAACATGTTGATATCGGTAAATTGATAATGTAAGTGTCCTGACAAAGACATATTGATATCAAAATAAGTTGTCCTGATAAGGCTGACTTCTAAACGATTGTGACAGAGTAGGCAAACACTACCCCTAGTTCTTTTCTATGTCTGCCTGGCCGCAGGACTTAAATAATTCATGAAAATCTCTCCTAAGTGCCAAAAACTTATGACCAATCGATGGCATGCTTAACATATCAGCGGATTTGAAAATCAGCAAATGCCTTGACAATCAATCAATTTAAACATACACCTTGACAGAAGACATAATCTTGACAGGAAACAGCATATCAATGGAAATCAATTGACGTAAAGTATATTTATGTAAAAGAGTCAAGACATACGAGCCAAACGACTTCCATTAATAACAAAAGAATATTGGCAAGTTCCCCGATGTACAAATATTACAAAAATATACAAAACGATAAGTCTCCTGTTTTGGCATAATCTGCCAGATGAGTTGATAAATCTTTTAAGTTCTGAAAATTGACTCCTTGATCGGCAGGTATACCCGCCAATGAGCTGATAATGCATGATAAACAACTTGTTGACAGAAAGTAACATTGACGACAGAAAACCACCGTCAATGGTTCGCCCAACCTTGATGGGTGACCACCAATCGGGCTCCTGATCAGCGGGTGGCCACTGAAAAGGGCATCGACAGAGCAGATGGCTACTCAGCCGATAGCCGTCAAGCAGATGGCTGCTTGACGACGAGCTCATCAAGCAGATGGCTACTCGATGAGTTTGTCATATAAATACGTGGGCACTTACATGATAGTTAACAGCGAGCTACTTGCTGGAATGAGTGGTTTCGCTCGAGACAGTGTCAGCTGATGGCGGAAGACGGCGGCGGCGGCGGCTGACTTTGAGCGGCGGCGGCGGCGGCAAGACTTCAGGCTGTCAGGGATCACTGGTGGCTGAGGAGGGACAAACTGATATCGAGGAGTTGGCATGCTGATAACTTGATAGAAAACAGCTTGTTATCTGCTTGCTATCAAGGTTTCGCTCGAGACAGCGTCCTGACGGCGGAAACAGCGGCGGCGGCGGCTTACTATCAGCGGCGGCGGCGGCGGACTTTGGGCGGCGGCGACGGCAAGATTTCAGGCGGTCAGGGGTAGCTGGTGGCTGAGGAGGGACAGTTGATATCAAGGGATTGACAATTGTTTGCTGAAAAAGAAGAAGCGATGTGCTGGACTTCCGGTGAGGCGTTGAGCCGATCAGTGTAGACTGAAAAGTTGTTGATTGAGTTGTGTGTGTCCTGCGCGAATGGCAGTCCTGTTGTATTTATAGCTGTTGGGTCGATGAGCTGATGGCCAGAAACTGATTCCTTGATGGCCACTTTCCCACTTTCTCCACTACTTAGAAATCCTCCACTACTTCCACTACTTTGATAGTAGTTTTCTTGTTGCTGAAAATTGATGCTAGTAGTGGTTGGGGAAGAAGAAACGTTTAATTTGAAATTGAATTTATGATAACTAATTAAGAGACTTTTAAGGAATTAGTTATTTAAGCCAACTATTTAGCTTAATCCCTATCTCTTAATTAATTAATCATTAATTAAACAACAAAGACAACAATGGGCCGAAAATGAGTGATGGCCGATCTGGGGTTGGGCCGTGGTCGGCCTGGGTTGGTCGGACCATGGTTGGCCTTGGGTCGAGCCCTTTTAATTGCAATCTATCCCACTAATCACCCAACTAAATAATTAATGGCTTTTATTTATCAAGTAGGCCAATAAATTAGACTTGACCCAATTAATTAATCAACTTGATTGATTAATGAATTATAATAGCCAAGATCATCTCTTAAGTTAATTGGGATCATTTGTACTTAACCATAATTTGGCCTTGATAGTTAATTAATTAGACTTGGCCTATAAATTAATTAACTTTATTAATTAATTAATTTATATTTGGCCTAAATATTAATTAATTGCGAAAATTGGGTCGAATTCCAACTTGGGCTCGCAGCCTAATTATTGCCTCGATTGGGTCCATTTTCGGATCAAACTGGGTCCGATCCGGTCCGACCCGTTTTGGAGTGACTTGGTTCGGCCCTATTGCCATTTTTGGCTTGTCGTCGAGCCGTTGTTCCTCGATTAATCGAGGGTGATTTTTTGGGTACAAACAACTGGCGTGAGGAAACAGGAACAATTAATAAAAGTGGGGCGGTGGCGGCCGAGCTACCAGTAGCAACCGGCGCATCACCAGATTTGTTGCTCCAAACAAGGAAATAGTCGTTATTGTCATATTTTGAGGCATGGCAAAATCAAGTAAAAGTCTTAATTGTGATTGCAATCCATCTCTATATAAAGTTTCAGATTGGATTTTTTATTTCAACTTAGCTTGTTTTGATTTCAGGTAATCAATCTCTCTCTCTCTCTCTCTCTCTCTATCTCTCTCACACACACACATTTTTTCTGTGCTTTTTTCAGGATGGGGCTCATGTATATTTTCAGTTTTGTTGCTAAACTAATGGCCATTTGGGTGGCCGGAGCTGATGTTCACGAGGAATTGAATAAAATAAATGGTGATGGAGGCGGACCACCAGGCGGAGGTGATGGTCGAGGCGGAGGCGGAGGCACCTGGCGGTGAAATGGTCGAGGCGGAGGTGGAGGTGAACCTGAAAATTAGATTATTTAGCTTCTGTTTTTTTTTAATTTAATGAAATGGTGATGGAGGCACCAGGCGGTGAAATGATGAAGTTGTTTGTAATTGTCGGTGAGAATTGAAGCAAAATATGTTTAAAGTGAATTTAGATTCAGAACTTGCCATATGTATTTGACTGTTTGAACATCCAATATGATGCCCAAAGTTAAGGTATTATGGATAAATCATTACATCCCAAGAGTTAGTTGCTCTTTATTAGTGATACAAAAGGGTAATTATGTTAACATATTGTTTAATTTATTGATTATATGATTGCAATTTGCATCATAAGCTTAATATACATTGGAGATGTGAGTATAATCCTCGCGACTATGTTCTAGTATGTTCAATTTAGCATAAACTTCGATTTTTCGAGAATAGAAGAACCCTGTAACAACCCAATTCCTTACAACTGAACATTAACAAATCAGTGATAAGAACACTTTGGGGTGAATCAGTTCTTGGAATGCTTTAGCAATTAACAATGAATATGGAAATTAACACTAAAGTAGGTCTACTCCTGACTGAAGCAGTGAAGGAGAATTATAGAAAAAAATGTTGAAAATTAAGAAAGATCAAAAGAAAGACTGAACTAATCCTCAACCCAATTCACACCTTTTCCACGCCATTTTACTGCTTATTTTTTGTGGTGCCCCTTGCCATGTGTCATCCATAGGTTGTGCTATATTATATGTGTTTGCTATAAATTTTGCATCAGACAATAGACGGCATCAAGAAACATTTGGCATCGAGTCCCACTGGGCATCGGGTCCCACTGGGCGTGCCAAAATATTGTTTGCATAAAATTTGACAGCGAGGGCACCTCGACGTCGAGCAACCCTTGGAATCGAGAAGTGCCAAAATATTGTTGGCGATAAAACTGACATCAAAGGGTGCTTGGCATCGAGGGGTTGACATCGAATGTTTGGCATCGAGGAGTGCCAGAATACTGTTTATTGTAAACCTGTCAGCAGATACCTCGACGAGCCAATAGCTCGATGTAAAATACCTCGATATGATATAAAATAAATGCGGGCGTGCCAATGTTTGTGCGTGCAAACATAACGATTCGAAAATAGACATGTTGATATCAGTATAATAATAATACGAGTGTCCTGATAAAGACATATTGATATCGAAATAAGTTGTCCTGATAAGGCTGACTTCTAAACGATTGTGACATAGTAGGCAAACACTACCCCTAGTTCTTTTCTATGCCTGCCTGGCCGCATGACTCAAATAATTTATGAAAATCTCTCTTAAATGCCAAAAACTTATGACCAATCGATGGCCTGTTTAACATATCAGCGGGTTTGTAAATCATCAAATGCCTTGATAATCAATCAGTTTAAATATACACCTTGACAGAAGACATAATCTTGACAGGAAACAACATATCAATGGAAATCAATTGACGTGAATCATATTTATGTAAAAGAATCAAGACATATGGGCCAAACTACTTCCATTGATAATAAAAGAATATTGATAGGTTCCCCGATGTACAAAATTCACAACAACATGCAAAACGATAAAAATCTCCTGTTTGGGCATAATCTGCCAAATGAGTTGATAAGTCTAATATGATCTGAAAATTGACTCCTTGATCGGCAGGCGAACACGCCGATGAGCTGATAATGCATGATAGAACAGCTTGTTGACAGAAAGTAACAATGACGACGGAAAACCACCGTCAATGGTTCGCCCAACCTTGATGGGTGACCACCAATCGGGCTCCTGATCAGCGGGTGGCCACTGAAAAGGGCATCGACGGAGCAGATGGCTACTCAGCCGATAGCCGTCAAGCAGATGGCTACTTGACGACGAGCTCATCAGGCTGATGGCTACTCGATGAGTTTTTCATATAAATACGTGGGCACTTACATGACAGTTAACAGCGTGCTACTTGCTGATATGAGTGGTTTCGCTCGAGACAATGTCAGCTTACAGCGGAAGACGGCGGCGGCGGCTTACTTTGAGCGGCGGCGGCGGCAAGACTTCAGGCGGCCATGGATCACTGGTGGCTGAGGAGGGACATACTGATATCGAGGAGTTGGCAAGCTGATAACTTGACAGAAACAGCGTGTTATCTGCTTGCTATCAAGGTTTCGCTCGAGACAGCGACATGACGGCGGAAACAGCGGCGGCGGCGGCGGCGGCGGCGGTGTCAAGATTTCAGGCGGTCAGGGGTAGCTGGTGGCTGAGGAGGGACAGTTGATATCAAGGGATTGACAATTGTTTGCTGAAAAAGAAGCAGCGATGTGCTGGACTTCCGATGAGGCGTTGAGCCGATCAGTGTAGACTGAAAAGTTGTTGATTGAGTTGTGTGTGTCCTGCGCGAATGGCAGTCCTGTTGTATTTATAGCTGTTGGGTCGATGAGCTGATGGCCAGAAACTGATTCCTTGATGGCCACTTTCCCACTTTCTCCACTACTTAGAAATCCTCCACTACTTCCACTACTTTGATAGTAGTTTTCTTGTTGCTGAAAATTGATGCTAGTAGTGGTTGGGGAAGAAGAAACGTTTAATTTGAAATTGAATTTATGATAACTAATTAAGAGACTTTTAAGGAATTAGTTATTTAAGCCAACTATTTAGCTTAATCCCTATCTCTTAATTAATTAATCATTAATTAAACAACAAAGACAACAATGGGCCGAAAATGAGTGATGGTCGATCTGGGGTTGGGCCGTGGTCGGCCTGGGTTGGTCGGACCATGGTTGGCCTTGGGTCGAGCCCTTTTAATTGCAATCTATCCCACTAATCACCCAACTAAATAATTAATGGCTTTTATTTATCAAGTGGGCCAATAAATTAGACTTGACCCAATTAATTAATCAACTTGATTGATTAATGAATTATAATAGCCAAGATCATCTCTTAAGTTAATTGGGCTTATTTGTACTTAACCATAATTTGGCCTTGATTGTTAATTAATTAGACTTGGCCTATAAATTAGTTAACTTTATTAATTAATTAATTTATATTTGGCCTAAATATTAATTAATTGCGAAAATTGGGTCGAATTCCAACTTGGGCTCGCAACCTAATTATTGCCTCGATTGGGTCCATTTTCGGATCAAACTGCGTCCGATCCGGTCCGACCCGTTTTGGAGTGACTTGGTTCGGCCCTATTGCCATTTTTGGCTTGTCGTCGAGCCGTTGTTCCTCGATTAATCGAGGGTGATTTTTTGGGTACAAACAACTGGCGTGAGGAAACAGGAACAATTAATAAAAGTGGGGCGGTGGCGGCCGAGCTACCAGTAGCAGCCGGCGCATCACCGGATTTGTTGCTCCAAACAAGGAAATAGTCGTTATTGTCATATTTTGTGGCATGGCAAAATCAAGTAAAAGTCTTAATTGTGATTGCAATCCATCTCTATATAAAGTTTCAGATTGGATTTTTTATTTCAACTTAGCTTGTTTTGATTTCAGGTAATCAATCTCTCTCTCTCTCTCTCTCTCTATCTCTCTCACACACACACATTTTTTCTGTGCTTTTTTCAGGATGGGGCTCATGTATATTTTCAGTTTTGTTGCTAAACTAATGGCCATTTGGGTGGCCGGAGCTGATGTTCACGAGGAATTGAATAAAATAAATGGTGATGGAGGCGGACCACCAGGCGGAGGTGATGGCCGAGGCGGAGGCGGAGGCACCAGGCGGTGAAATGGTCGAGGCGGAGGCGGAGGTGAACCTGAAAATTAGATTATTTAGCTTCTGTTTTTTTTTTTTAATTTAATGAAATGGTGATGGAGGCACCAGGCGGTGAAATGATGAAGTTGTTTGTAATTGTCGGTGAGAATTGAAGCAAAATATGTTTAAAGTGAATTTAGATTCAGAACTTGCCATATGTATTTGACTGTTTGAACATCCAATATGATGCCCAAAGTTAAGGTATTATGGATAAATCATTACATCCCAAGAGTTAGTTGCTCTTTATTAGTGATACAAAAGGGTAATTATGTTAACATATTGTTTAATTTATTCATTATGTGATTGCAATTTGCGTCATAAGCTTAATATACATTGGAGATGTGAGTATAATCCTCGCGACTATGTTCTAGTATGTTCAATTTAGCATAAACTTCGATTTTTCGAGAATAGAAGAACCCTGTAACAACCCAATTCCTTACAACTGAACATTAACAAATCAGTGATAAGAACACTTTGGGGTGAATCAGTTCTTGGAATGCTTTAGCAATTAACAATGAATATGGAAATTAACACTAAAGTAGGTCTACTCCTGACTGAAGCAGTGAAGGAGAATTATAGAAAAAAATGTTGAAAATTAAGAAAGATCAAAAGAAAGACTGAACTAATCCTCAACCCAATTCACACCTTTTCCACGCCATTTTACTGCTTATTTTTTGTGGTGCCCCTTGCCATGTGTCATCCATAGGTTGTGCTATATTATATGTGTTTGCTATAAATTTTGCATCAGACAATAGATGGCATCAAGAAACATTTGGCATCGAGTCCCACTGGGCATCGGGTCCCACTGGGCGTGCCAAAATATTGTTTGCATAAAATTTGACAGCGAGGGCACCTCGACGTCGAGCAACCCTTGGAATCGAGAAGTGCCAAAATATTGTTGGCGATAAAACTGACATCAAAGGGTGCTTGGCATCGAGGGGTTGACATCGAATGTTTGGCATCGAGGAGTGCCAGAATACTGTTTATTGTAAACCTGTCAGCAGATACCTCGACGAGCCAATAGCTCGATGTAAAATACCTCGATATGATATAAAATAAATGCGGGCGTGCCAATGTTTGTGCGTGCAAACATAACGATTCGAAAATAGACATGTTGATATCAGTATAATAATAATACGAGTGTCCTGATAAAGACATATTGATATCGAAATAAGTTGTCCTGATAAGGCTGACTTCTAAACGATTGTGACATAGTAGGCAAACACTACCCCTAGTTCTTTTCTATGCCTGCCTGGCCGCATGACTCAAATAATTTATGAAAATCTCTCTTAAATGCCAAAAACTTATGACCAATCGATGGCCTGTTTAACATATCAGCGGGTTTGTAAATCATCAAATGCCTTGATAATCAATCAGTTTAAATATACACCTTGACAGAAGACATAATCTTGACAGGAAACAACATATCAATGGAAATCAATTGACGTGAATCATATTTATGTAAAAGAATCAAGACATATGGGCCAAACTACTTCCATTGATAATAAAAGAATATTGATAGGTTCCCCGATGTACAAAATTCACAACAACATGCAAAACGATAAAAATCTCCTGTTTGGGCATAATCTGCCAAATGAGTTGATAAGTCTAATATGATCTGAAAATTGACTCCTTGATCGGCAGGCGAACACGCCGATGAGCTGATAATGCATGATAGAACAGCTTGTTGACAGAAAGTAACAATGACGACGGAAAACCACCGTCAATGGTTCGCCCAACCTTGATGGGTGACCACCAATCGGGCTCCTGATCAGCGGGTGGCCACTGAAAAGGGCATCGACGGAGCAGATGGCTACTCAGCCGATAGCCGTCAAGCAGATGGCTACTTGACGACGAGCTCATCAGGCAGATGGCTACTCGATGAGTTTTTCATATAAATACGTGGGCACTTACATGACAGTTAACAGCGTGCTACTTGCTGATATGAGTGGTTTCGCTCGAGACAATGTCAGCTTACAGCGGAAGACGGCGGCGGCGGCTTACTTTGAGCGGCGGCGGCGGCAAGACTTCAGGCGGCCATGGATCACTGGTGGCTGAGGAGGGACATACTGATATCGAGGAGTTGGCAAGCTGATAACTTGACAGAAACAGCGTGTTATCTGCTTGCTATCAAGGTTTCGCTCGAGACAGCGTCCTGACGGCGGAAACAGCGGCGGCGGCGGCGGCGGCGGCGGTGGCAAGATTTCAGGCGGTCAGGGGTAGCTGGTGGCTGAGGAGGGACAGTTGATATCAAGGGATTGACAATTGTTTGCTGAAAAAGAAGCAGCGATGTGCTGGACTTCCGATGAGGCGTTGAGCCGATCAGTGTAGACTGAAAAGTTGTTGATTGAGTTGTGTGTGTCCTGCGCGAATGGCAGTCCTGTTGTATTTATAGCTGTTGGGTCGATGAGCTGATGGCCAGAAACTGATTCCTTGATGGCCACTTTCCCACTTTCTCCACTACTTAGAAATCCTCCACTACTTCCACTACTTTGATAGTAGTTTTCTTGTTGCTGAAAATTGATGCTAGTAGTGGTTGGGGAAGAAGAAACGTTTAATTTGAAATTGAATTTATGATAACTAATTAAGAGACTTTTAAGGAATTAGTTATTTAAGCCAACTATTTAGCTTAATCCCTATCTCTTAATTAATTAATCATTAATTAAACAACAAAGACAACAATGGGCCGAAAATGAGTGATGGCCGATCTGGGGTTGGGCCGTGGTCGGCCTGGGTTGGTCGGACCATGGTTGGCCTTGGGTCGAGCCCTTTTAATTGCAATCTATCCCACTAATCACCCAACTAAATAATTAATGGCTTTTATTTATCAAGTGGGCCAATAAATTAGACTTGACCCAATTAATTAATCAACTTGATTGATTAATGAATTATAATAGCCAAGATCATCTCTTAAGTTAATTGGGCTTATTTGTACTTAACCATAATTTGGCCTTGATTGTTAATTAATTAGACTTGGCCTATAAATTAGTTAACTTTATTAATTAATTAATTTATATTTGGCCTAAATATTAATTAATTGCGAAAATTGGGTCGAATTCCAACTTGGGCTCGCAACCTAATTATTGCCTCGATTGGGTCCATTTTCGGATCAAACTGCGTTCGATCCGGTCCGACCCGTTTTGGAGTGACTTGGTTCGGCCCTATTGCCATTTTTGGCTTGTCGTCGAGCCGTTGTTCCTCGATTAATCGAGGGTGATTTTTTGGGTACAAACAACTGGCGCGAGGAAACAGGAACAATTAATAAAAGTGGGGCGGAGGCGGCCGAGCTACCAGTAGCAGCCGGCGCATCACCGGATTTGTTGCTCCAAACAAGGAAATAGTCGTTATTGTCATATTTTTGTGGCATGGCAAAATCAAGTAAAAGTCTTAATTGTGATTGCAATCCATCTCTATATAAAGTTTCAGATTGGATTTTTTATTTCAACTTAGCTTGTTTTGATTTCAGGTAATCAATCTCTCTCTCTCTCTCTCTCTATCTCTCTCACACACACACATTTTTTCTGTGCTTTTTTCAGGATGTGGCTCATGTATATTTTCAGTTTTGTTGCTAAACTAATGGCCATTTGGGCGGCCGGAGCTGATGTTCACGAGGAATTGAATAAAATAAATGGTGATGGAGGCGGA
The DNA here is from genome assembly GCA_003313485.2 of Penstemon barbatus. NCBI lineage: Eukaryota > Viridiplantae > Streptophyta > Magnoliopsida > Lamiales > Plantaginaceae > Penstemon > Penstemon barbatus. Next base: position 15,173,481 of record CM064877.1, on the reverse strand, counting down.
CCACCAGGCGGAGGCGGAGGTGATGGTCGAAGCGGAGGCGGAGGCACCAGGCGGTGAAATGGTCGAGGCGGAGGCGGAGGTGAACCTGAAAATTAGATTATTTAGCTTTTTTTTTTTAATTTAATGAAATGGTGATGGAGGCACCAGGCGGTGAAATGATGAAGTTGTTTGTAATTGTCGGTGAGAATTGAAGCAAAATATGTTTAAAGTGAATTTAGATTCAGAACTTGCCATATGTATTTGACTGTTTGAACATCCAATATGATGCCCAAAGTTAAGGTATTATGGATAAATCATTACATCCCAAGAGTTAGTTGCTCTTTATTAGTGATACAAAAGGGTAATTATGTTAACATATTGTTTAATTTATTCATTATGTGATTGCAATTTGCGTCATAAGCTTAATATACATTGGAGATGTGAGTATAATCCTCGCGACTATGTTCTAGTATGTTCAATTTAGCATAAACTTCGATTTTTCGAGAATAGAAGAACCCTGTAACAACCCAATTCCTTACAACTGAACATTAACAAATCAGTGATAAGAACACTTTGGGGTGAATTAGTTCTTGGAATGCTTTAGCAATTAACAATGAATATGGAAATTAACACTAAAGTAGGTCTACTCCTGACTGAAGCAGTGAAGTAGAATTATAGAAAAAAATGTTGAAAATGAAGAAAGATCAAAAGAAAGACTGAACAAATCCTCAACCCAATTCACACCTTTTCCACGCCATTTTACTGCTTATTTTTTGTGGTGCCCCTTGCCATGTGCCATCCATATTTTATGCTATATTATATGTGTTTGCTATAAATTTTGCATCGGACAATACATGGCATCAAGAAACATTTGGCATCGAGTCCCACTGGGCATCGGGTCCCACTGGGCGTGCCAAAATATTGTTTGCATAAAATTTGACAGCGAGGGCACCTCGACGTCGAGCAACCCTTGGAATCGAGAAGTGCCAAAATATTGTTGGCGATAAAACTGACATCAAAGGGTGCTTGGCATCGAGGGGTTGACATCGAGGGATGTTTGGCATCGAGGAGTGCCAGAATACTGTTTATTGTAAACCTGTCAGCAGATACCTCGACGAGCCAATATCTCGATGTAAAATACCTCGATATGATATAAAATAAATGCGGGCGTGCCAATGTTTGTGCGTGCAAACATAACGATTCGAAAATAGACATGTTGATATCAGTATAATAATAATACGAGTGTCCTGATAAAGACATATTGATATCGAAATAAGTTGTCCTGATAAGGCTGACTTCTAAACGATTGTGACATAGTAGGCAAACACTACCCCTAGTTCTTTTCTATGCCTGCCTGGCCGCAGGACTTAAATAATTTATGAAAATCTCTCTTAAATGCCAAAAACTTATGACCAATCGATGGCCTGTTTAACATATCAGCGGGTTTGTAAATCATCAAATGCCTTGATAATCAATCAGTTTAAACATACACCTTGACAGAAGACATAATCTTGACAGGAAACAACATATCAATGGAAATCAATTGACGTGAAGTATATTTATGTAAAAGAATCAAGACATACGGGACAAACTACTTCCATTGATAATAAAAGAATATTGATAGGTTCCCCGATGTACAAAATTCACAACAACATGCAAAACGATAAAAATCTCCTGTTTTGGCATAATCTGCCAAATGAGTTGATAAGTCTAATATGATCTGAAAATTGACTCCTTGATCGGCAGGCGAACCCGCCGATGAGCTGATAATGCATGATAGAACAGCTTGTTGACAGAAAGTAACAATGACGACGGAAAACCACCGTCAATGGTTCGCCCAACCTTGATGGGTGACCACCAATCGGGCTCCTGATCAGCGGGTGGCCACTGAAAAGGGCATCGACGGAGCAGATGGCTACTCAGCCGATAGCCGTCAAGCAGATGGCTACTTGACGACGAGATCATCAGGCAGATGGCTACTCGATGAGTTTTTCATATAAATACGTGGGCACTTACATGACAGTTAACAGCGTGCTACTTGCTGATATGAGTGGTTTCGCTCGAGACAAGGTCAGCTTAAAGCGGAAGACGGCGGCGGCGGCTTACTTTGAGCGGCAGCGGCGGCGGCAAGACTTCAGGCGGCCATGGATCACTGGTGGCTGAGGAGGGACAAACTGATATCGAGGAGTTGGCAGGCTGATAACTTGATAGAAAACAACTTGTTATCTGCTTGCTATCAAGGTTTCGCTCGAGACAGCGTCCTGACGGCGGAAACAGCGGCGGCGGCGGCTTACTATCAGCGGCGGCGACGGCAAGATTTCAGGCGGTCAGGGGTAGCTGGTGGCTGTGGAGGGACAGTTGATATCAAGGGATTGCCAATTGTTTGCTGAAAAAGAAGTAGCGATGTGCTGGACTTCCGATGAGGCGTTGAGCCGATCAGTGTAGACTGAAAAGTTGTTGATTGAGTTGTGTGTGTCCTGCGCGAATGGCAGTCCTGTTGTATTTATAGCTGTTGGGTCGATGAGCTGATGGCCAGAAACTGATTCCTTGATGGCCACTTTCCCACTTTCTCCACTACTTAGAAATCCTCCACTACTTCCACTACTTTGATAGTAGTTTTCTTGTTGCTGAAAATTGATGCTAGTAGTGGTTGGGGAAGAAGAAACGTTTAATTTGAAATTGAATTTATGATAACTAATTAAGAGGCTTTTAAGGAATTAGTTATTTAAGCCAACTATTTAGCTTAATCCCTATCTCTTAATTAATTAATCATTAATTAAACAACAAAGACAACAATGGGCCGAAAATGAGTGATGGCCGATCTGGGGTTGGGCCGTGGTCGGCCTGGGTTGGTCGGACCATGGTTGGCCTTGGGTCGAGCCCTTTTAATTGCAATCTATCCCACTAATCACCCAACTAAATAATTAATGGCTTTTATTTATCAAGTGGGCCAATAAATTAGACTTGACCCAATTAATTAATCAACTTGATTGATTAATGAATTATAATAGCCAAGATCATCTCTTAAGTTAATTGGGCTCATTTGTACTTAACCATAATTTGGCCTTGATTGTTAATTAATTAGACTTGGCCTATAAATTAATTAACTTTATTAATTAATTAATTTATATTTGGCCTAAATATTAATTAATTGCGAAAATTGGGTCGAATTCCAACTTGGGCTCGCAGCCTAATTATTGCCTCGATTGGGTCCATTTTCGGATCAAACTGGGTCCGATCCGGTCCGACCCGTTTTGGAGTGACTTGGTTCGGCCCTATTGCCATTTTTGGCTTGTCGTCGAGCCGTTGTTCCTCGATTAATCGAGGGTGATTTTTTGGGTACAAACAACTGGCGTGAGGAAACAGGAACAATTAATAAAAGTGGGGCGGAGGCGGCCGAGCTACCAGTAGCAGCCGGCGCATCACCGGATTTGTTGCTCCAAACAAGGAAATAGTCGTTATTGTCATATTTTTGTGGCATGGCAAAATCAAGTAAAAGTCTTAATTGTGATTGCAATCCATCTCTACATAAAGTTTCAGATTGGATTTTTTATTTCAACTTAGCTTGTTTTGATTTCAGGTAATCAATCTCTCTCTCTCTCTCTATCTCTCTCACACACACACATTTTTTCTGTGCTTTTTTCAGGATGGGGCTCATGTATATTTTCAGTTTTGTTGCTAAACTAATGGCCATTTGGGTGGCCGGAGCTGATGTTCACGAGGAATTGAATAAAATAAATGGTGATGGAGGCGGACCACCAGGCGGAGGCGGAGGTGATGGTCGAGGCGGAGGCGGAGGCACCAGGCGGTGAAATGGTCGAGGCGGAGGCGGAGGTGAACCTGAAAATTAGATTATTTAGCTTTTTTTTTAAATTTAATGAAATGGTGATGGAGGCACTAGGCGGTGAAATGATGAAGTTGTTTGTAATTGTCGGTGATAATTGAAGCAAAATATGTTTAAAGTGAATTTAGATTCAGAACTTGCCATATGTATTTGACTGTTTGAACATCCAATATGATGCCCAAAGTTAAGGTATTATGGATAAATCATTACATCCCAAGAGTTAGTTGCTCTTTATTAGTGATACAAAAGGGTAATTATGTTAACATATTGTTTAATTTATTCATTATGTGATTGCAATTTGCGTCATAAGCTTAATATACATTGGAGATGTGAGTATAATCCTCGCGACTATGTTCTAGTATGTTCAATTTAGCATAAACTTCGATTTTTCGAGAATAGAAGAACCCTGTAACAACCCAATTCCTTACAACTGAACATTAACAAATCAGTGATAAGAAAACTTTGGGGTGAATCAGTTCTTGGAATGCTTTAGCAATTAACAATGAATATGGAAATTAACACTAAAATAGGTCTACTCCTGACTAAAGCAGTGAAGGAGACTTATAGAAAAAAATGTTGAAAATGAAGAAAGATCAAAAGAAAGACTGAGCAAATCCTCAACCCAATTCACACCTTTTCCACGCCATTTTACTGCTTATTTTTTGTGGTGCCCCTTGCCATGTGACATCCATAGGTTATGCTATATTATATGTGTTTGCTATAAATTTTGCATCGGACAATACATGGCATCAAGGAACATTTGGCATCGAGTCCCACTGGGCATCGGGTCCCACTGGGCGTGCCAAAATATTGTTTGCATAAAATTTGACAGCGAGGGCACCTCGACGTCGAGCAACCCTTGGCATCGAGAAGTGCCAAAATATTGTTGGCGATAAAACTGACATCAAGGGGTGCTTGGCATCGAGGGGTTGACATCGAGGGATGTTTGGCATCGAGGAGTTCCAGAATACTGTTTATTGTAAACCTGTCAGCAGATACCTCGACGAGCCAATAGCTCGATGTAAAATACCTCGATATGATATAAAATAAATGCGGGCGTGCCAATGTTTGTGCGTGCAAACATAACGATTCGAAAATAGACATGTTGATATCAGTATAATAATAATACGAGTGTCCTGATAAAGACATATTGATATCGAAATAAGTTGTCCTGATAAGGCTGACTTCTAAACGATTGTGACAGAGTAGGCAAACACTACCCCTAGTTCTTTTCTATGCCTGTCTGGCCGCATGACTTAAATAATTTATGAAAATCTCTCTTAAATGCCAAAAACTTATGACCAATCGATGGCCTGTTTAACATATCAGCGGGTTTGTAAATCATCAAATGCCTTGATAATCAATCAGTTTAAACATACACCTTGACAGAAGACATAATCTTGACAGGAAACAGCATATCAATGGAAATCAATTGACGTGAAGCATATTTATGTAAAAGAATCAAGACATACGGGCCAAACTACTTCCATTGATAATAAAAGAATATTGATAGGTTCCCCGATGTACAAAATTCACAACAACATGCAAAACGATAAAAATCTCCTGTTTTGGCATAATCTGCCAAATGAGTTGATAAGTCTAATATGATCTGAAAATTGATTCCTTGATCGGCAGGCGAACCCGCCGATGAGCTGATAATGCATGATAGAACAGCTTGTTGACAGAAAGTAACATTGACGATGGAAAACCACCGTTAATGGTTCGCCCAACCTTGATGGGTGACCACCAATCGGGCTCCTGATCAGCGGGTGGCCACTGAAAAGGGCATCGACGGAGCAGATGGCTACTCAGTCGATAGCCGTCAAGCAGATGGCTACTTGACGACGAGCTCATCAGGCAGATGGCTACTCGATGAGTTTTACATATAAATACGTGGGCACTTACATGATAGTTAACAGCGTGCTACTTGCTGATATGAGTGGTTTCGCTCGATACAATGTCAGCTGACAGCGGAAGACGACGGCGGCGGCTTACTTTGAGCGGCAGCGGCGGCGGCGGCAAGACTTCAGGCGGCCAGGGATCACTGGTGGCTGAGGAGGGACAGACTGATATCGAGGAGTTTGCAAGCTGATAACTTGACAGAAACAACGTGTTATCTGCCTGCTATCAAAGGGTTTCGCTCGAGACAGCGTCCTGACGGCGGAAACAGCGGCGGCGGCGGCTTATTATCGGCGGCGGCGGCGGCAAGATTTCAGGCGGTCAGGGGTAGCTGGTGGCTGAGGAGGGACGGTTGATATCAAGGGATTAACAGGTGTTTGCTGAAAAAGAAGCAGCGAGGTGCTGGACTACCGGTGAGGCGGTGAGCCGATCAGTGTTCGACTGAGAATTTGTTGATTGAGTTGTGTGTGTCCTGCGCGAATGGCAGTCATGTTGTATTTATAGCTGCTGGATCGATGAGCTGATGGCCAGAAACTGATTCCTTGATGGCCACTCTCCCACTTTCTCCACAATTTTGAAATCTCTCCACTACTTCCACTATCTTGATGGTAGTTTTCTTGCTGGAAATTAGTGTTAATTGCGGTTAAGGGAGAAGAAACGTGTCTTTTGTTTTAATTTGAATTCCAATCTGACATGGTAACTAATTATGAGAAGATTAAGGAATTTGTTATGCCAACTAAATTAGCATTTATCCTTCTCTCATAATTAATTCAAATTAATTAAAACACACTAGTGGGTCGACCAATTTGGTCATGGCCGATCTGGGCTGGGCCGTGGTTGACTTGGGCCGATCGGACCATGCTTGGCCTTGGGTCGGTCCATTTTGGTCTTGTTTTATCGTTTGCCCATTTGATCAATTACCCAATTAATTAATCAATGGCCCTATTAGTCGAGTGGGCCAATTAATTATCCTTGGTCCAATTAATTAGCCTTGGTCCAATTAATTAATTAACTTAATTAATTAATCCAAAATCATCTATTGAGTTAATTGGACTCAATTGTATTTAAACATAATTTAGCCTCAATTGTTAATTAATTAAACTTGGCCTATAAATTAATTAACTTTATCAATTAATTAATTTATATTTGGCCTAAATATTAATTAATTGCGAAAACTGGGTCGAATTTTGAAATTGGGTTCGTGACCAATTCATTGGCTAGATTGGGTCCATTTTCGGTCCAACCTGGGTCCGATCTGGTCCGACCCGTTTGATAGAATAGTGTCCTGCAAGCCAACTGTTTTGGCTGCATTTAATTGAAAGGACCATTCGATTGGATTAATAAATGCATTTATATATATGGTCAACTTTATCTTATGTAATAATTATCTACGCATAAGGATATAAGTTCTTAGATCACAGGGCTATGGGACAACCCGTGGACTGATCTCCAAGGCCGTGATCTAGAATATATTCAAGAGTCGTAGAATCCAATAGAGATAGGACATCATTGGATTCGGTTAGACTCTCACTATTGTGTATACTCCGATGAACTGGAGAACGATGGGGTCCACGAGCGTGACTGGGATAGTCGATACACATAAGTGGGTGGCTTGCTGGGATGGCAAGCGCACTGAATACCCCAATTAGGAAATAACTCACCATGGAAGCGGTAGTCGCATATCGGGGTTGAAGTTATTCCAATTTACAATAGTATACGAGGAACGATCCCTAAATACTTGAGGTGATAGGGTTTATCTGGTGCGAGAACGTCTATACTTTGATGTGAATTTCCGACTGACTGGAGATTACCAGAAGGTCTCTGTGGACTCATGTTGGGTATAGAGGAACTCGTATGCAGGTTCATATCATCAACAAAGGATCCATTGACCCGACTTGATAGGTTGGGAAATTCACCTATGGATTTCTGTGAGAAATTAATTCTGGTAAAATCCTCGGCCGAGGTATCTGACGGCTTTATGTAAGTAGCTCATAAAGATTAAGTCAAAGAGAATTATTTCGAGCCCAGAATGCATAAGGTCAAGACAAAAGAAAAGGGAAACCGATGAAAGACCATACCCTTAAGTCCCGACTGGGAGATTGATCGATGGAGAGATTATGGCGTATAGGAAATTGTAAATGAGATAAAAGGTTCACTGAATTAATTCACCAGTGATTGGGCTCCATGGGCTTGTGGCTGGACATCGACCGTGGAGTGTGGGAGAATTCCCAAATTGGCAGGGGTGCTAATTTTGGAATGATCAGTCGACAGAGTGTTCGATTGATTTAGAGTATATGTTGCTCGAATAATTAAATAACATTTAATTATAATCCACGGCCAATTATGTGGTGAACCTACGGGGGCATACACAATACACATGAAGCGAAAGAGAGGAAATAGGAACAACCGAGTCGACTGGGTCGACTGGGTGAATAATCGACTGGATCGATTATTATGGGTGGGTCGACTGGGTCGACCCAATTGGAACAAAATGGGATCCAATTGGAATTGGATCAGGATCATAAATTAAATTGGAATTTAATTTGTGGATTAATTAATTAAGTTGGATTTAATTAATTAAAAGGGATTTTAATTAAATGGACTTAGAGTCTGATTTAATTAAATGGGAGATTAAGTTAATTAATTGGGCTATTTAATTGGGAGATTAAATAAAGCCTGGTCAAATTAATTAACTGGGCCATGAATTAATTAGAAGACTTGGTCTTCTAATTAAAGAGGGTCATGTCCCATGTATGAGAGAAGAGCCCTAGTCCTAATAGGACTAGGTTAGGGAGATAACTATAAGTAGCCTTCTTGTAGTTATTTTTCACACAACTCAACAAGTAAAATTTGAGCAAGAGCAAAAATTCTCTTTCCCTCTCCCAAGCAAAAGTCGACCGAACCCTTTTTCCCTTTGGAAGAATTTTTCGTTTTCGATTCTTGTTCCAAAATCGTTCCTATATCCTAGATCATAATATATCTTGTGTTCTAGCTGATCAAGATTTATTATTTTCGTGTAATTGTGGTGTATCAACCCGTAGAGGCGCAACACGTGGGGCGCTGCTGCAGAGCTTGGATCGATTTTACTGAGGAGAAATTCAGAGTCCGTTTTGCTAGCTAAGGATTTGCAAGGAGATAGGTATAACTACAACTGTTTATACTATCGTTTTATTTATGTTCATATATATACACCTAGAGTAGTATCCTGGCAAGATTCCGTAAGAGGTCCTAAAAATTTTATATTCCGCTGTGCCTAGGGCTGTTTATCTTACCGAATCCCAACACCGTTTGGAGTGACTTGGTTCGGCCTTGTTGCCATTTTTTGGCTAATCATCGAGCCGTCATTCATCGATTAATCGAGGGTATTTTTTGGGTACAAACAATGCCCCCCGTAAGTCGTAACTGATAAATTTTATCTGATGATAAAATTTTATCGAATAGACTTAGCTTGAAAAATCCCTCTTTTTAATCCTCGATTGGCATTCAATTTTAACAGACTTTGACAATTAAAACTGGCCATTTTTAGCCAGTTAAATTATGTCAGTATTTTTGGGATTTTGGAATATTTCCCGATCTGCTAATTCTTTTGCTAGATGTCAACTCCCCATCTGATTCCCAACTCTCCGGATGAAAATTAATTGGAGCCTGATACCTTTATGGCTTCCAAATTAATTAGAAGTCTATTCTATACACAACTCCCAACAAATCTACTACACAAAAGACAAAAACTCTTACACCCTGGGTCCCACATCACCTTTTTCACTTTTCACTTTCTCCTTCCTTCCAATGGAAAGTGATGCCATTCGGACTCAAAAACGCCGGAGCAACTTATCAACGAGCCATGAACTGCATCTTCAGTGAGTACATCGATGACTTTGTTAAAATTTACATCGATGATATCATTATCAAATCGGCTTGTTACGATGAACATCTAACACATTTGGCGAAGTCATTTGCCAAAATGAGAAAGCATAAATTAAAACTTAACCCCTTGAAGTGTGTGTTTGCAGTTGCGTCAGCCAATTTTCTTAGCTTCTTAGTGCATCGCAAGGGGATTGAGATTGATAAAAATAAGTCCAAAGCTATCCTGACGGCCAGACCTCCGTCGACGAAGAAGGGATTACAACAATTCCTTGGCAAGGTCAACTTTTTACGGATGTTCATTTCTAACTTGGCTGGAAAAACGAAGGTCTTCTCGCCTTTGTTGAGATTGAAGGACAAAGAGGAATTTTGCTGGCAAACGGAGCACGAGCAGGCGTTTCAGAAAATCAAGGATAAGCTGACAACGCCGCCTGTAATGATGCCGTCTGTCAAGGGGAAACCCTTGAAATTATATATATCTGCCACGGATGACACCGTCGGCGGATTTTTGGCACAAGATGACGAGGATGGATTCGAACGAGCAATCTATTACTTGAGCAGACACTTGACAGAAACGGAGCAGAGGTACTCGTCGATAGAAAAGGTATGCCTTGCGTTGTTTTTCTCTTGCAAGAAATTACGTCATTATATGTTGCCTGTGAAAGTGTTAGTAATCTCTGGTATTGATGTGATAAAGTATATGATAGCTAAGCCTGTGATGAGGGGACGGATCGGTCGATGGGCCATCCAATTGATGGAATATCAGTTACAATACGTACCGCAAAAAGCAGTCAAGGGCCAAGTATTGGCTGATTTTCTGGTTGACCATCCATGTCTCGATATTGATCAAGTCGTTCTTAAGGAACTGGACTCGATGACAGTAGAGATCAGACCATGGACTTTGGCTTTCGATGGGTCTAGAACTGACAGACTATGCGGAGCAGGTATCGTTTTGATTTCTCCATCAGATGTAAAAACTAAGCTATCGATTCAATTTGACTTTGAATGTACTAACAATCAGGCCGAATACGAAGCCTTGATAATCGGACTAGAAATGCTCAGAGAGCTCGACAGTAAGTCTGTCATCACCGTTGGGGACTCGCAGTTGGTTATCAGGCAGATACAAGGTACTTATAAATGCCGAAACCCAACACTTGACAAATACTATTTAACTGCGATGTCTTTGTTGTCGGAGGTTGTTGATGTTACATGTTATCATGTAACGAGAGGAAATAACAGCGAGGCCAACAGTTTGGCCCAATTGGCGACTGGTATCGATCTCCCTGATGACGTCGAGGAATCTCACTACGTCGTCAGGAGACGACACTGTCCGTCGATTATGTATCGAGACAATATTCTGACTGTTTTGAGTGTGTTTCAGGACCCTGATGACTGGAGAGAGCCGATCAGAAAATATCTGGCTGATCCGTCGGACCGAGCATCTCGACAGACGAGACTCAGGGCAGTCAACTATGTCTTGATGAGAGATCAGTTGTACAGAAAGAGCCACGACGGCGTGCTCCTGTTATGCGTCGATCAACAGGAAGCCATGAGAATTATGATGGAAGCTCATGAAGGAATTTGTGGGGCCCATCAAAATGGCCACACGTTAGCATGGCTGCTTCGCCGGTATGGTTATTATTGGCCAAAAATGGTCGGAGATTGTGTGCAGTTGGCAAGAGGTTGTGAGAAGTGCCAACGATTTGGGGTGGTCCAGAGGATGCCCGTCGAGGAGATGAATATTATAATCAAGCAGTGGCCTTTCAGATGCTGGGCCATCGATATCATCGGGGAAATCCACCCCTCGTCTTCCAAGCATCATCGATACATTATTATGGCCACGGATTACTTTACCAAGTGGGTAGAGGCCAAACCACTCAAACAGGCCAATCAGCCCGAAGTGATGAAGTTCATCAAGGACTTAATCGTTCATAGGTTTGGCCTGCCACAGACTATTGTCACTGACAGGGGACTGATGTTCGTCGGTCAAGAAATCAAGGAATTTGCCAGATCGATGGGTTTTGAGTTGGTCCATTCAACAATGTATTATCCACAAGGGAATGGCCAAGCAGAAGCTTCTAATCGAGTCCTCAAGGACATTATCTCGAAAATGATTGAAGAAAACCCAAGAGTTTGGCACTTGACACTGTCAGAGGCATTATGGGCTTATCGGACCAGCAAACGGACAAGCACTGGCACCACTCCGTACAAACTGACTTATGGACAGGATGTCGTTCTACCGATGGAAATCAACGTCCGATCACTTCGGGTGATGCAGCAAAATGAGCTGACGCCCGAAGAATACACTGAGAGCATGCTCCAGCAGCTCGACGAGCTCGACGAGGTCAGGGTTGCCGCGTTAGATAAAATCGAGGCACAAAAAAGGCTAGTCGCCCGATGCTACGATAAAAAGATACGCAGGAAACAGTTTGACGTCGGGGACATGGTCTGGAGAACTGTTTTGCCACTTCATTAGCGCGAGAAAAAGTATTGCAAATGGAGCGCAGCGTGGCAAGGACCATATGAAGTCTTCTCGATAACCCGAGGAGGGGGCTACATCTTGAAAAAGCCAGATGGGAATCTCTGTCGAGATCCCATCAATGGCCGATATTTGAAAAAGTTTAGGCCCACCATTTGGGAATCGATGTGTCTAGAGCATCAACGAGCTTTGGAGCTGGAAATCGAACGGCGTCAGGACTACTTTAATGCGCCGATCCCTCTGTAAATATAAGTTAGATTTATTTTCAGTTTGTCGTTTTATTTCCTTTGTCCGTCTGTCTAAGATAGGTTTTTAAAGTAGTTTTAGTATTTGCATTTTATTTCCGATGTCCTTGTCCAAATACTTTCATGTTAATTTAAAGTTGATAAGTTTCCCCGTTTTGCAAATTTTTTACATTAAGGCATTTCGTTTAAGCTTTTGAGCTGATCCGTTTTTTTTAGTTAGGTTTGTTGACAAAAAGTTGCGTTTTCTGTCTGCTAAACTGTTTCGTCAAGGGGTCGGGTTGATAGTTTGAAGGTTCAACATTTGGTTTATTTTGGCTTTGTGTCAATGGAAAATATAATATAAGGCCAAAACAAAGCTTTGATAAGCAAAGGAGAATCAGTCGATGGCTATCAAGCCATTACACTAATGGGAAAGCAAATCAGTCTGTGGCCGACGGGCCATGGCATAAACAAACTAAAAGGTAAACCAAGTCTTATGTGTCAGAAAATATCAAGGCACAAGCGCCAATATCGATGGCTCGCAGGCCAGAAAACTAAGTGAGAAAGTCTTGAGTGAAACGTTCCAGGAAACTCTTGAGGTCCGTTTCTATCTTTGCTTGATCAACTTTAGCAGCTGCTTCCTGGGCCATCACCCGAGCTTCTTCAGCCCTCGCCTCGACGAGCAAGTCATTGGTGTCAGACAGCTGGTTGGCAATTGATTCCGCCTCTGTCAGGGCATTTTGCATTTTGCTCCGAATCACACCTAGCTCCTCCTGCAACTTAGCAATAGCCGCAACCACATCGGCCTCCGAGTCCTTGAGATTCTTCAATGAGTCGCTAAGCCCGGAGTCCTGAGTGTATAAGGCATCGAACCTCACCAGAAGGTCATTGGCAGGGGATGTAAACGAGGCATCCACCTTGATGGCCCGATCATTTGCTTTGAACTTACTCCTCAGTCGGCCAAACTGCTATGCGTACTCAGAGTAGAAAGACACCTTGTCGCTCGGAAGGTTTGCAGAAGATAGCTTGCGCATCAGTTCATCAAGGGACGGCCCCATGTTAATCATCAGGATGTCCAAGGGTTGATCTCGACAGTCCGACAACAGCTCCCTGAAATGGGTAATCTCGTCGGGAGTGAAAGTTGCATGGCTCGATTGCTCAGACATCATCGAAGGGGAGTGAGAAGACGAGCTCGCCGACAGAGCTCGAATGTTGGCAAATTGAGCCAATGCATGAGCCAGCCGTTGAGAGCCATCCATGGCCTGGCCCTGCAAGGTAAAAAGCGAAACAAGGTTAGCAAAACGAAACAAGAAAACTTAAAAATGGCTAAGGGGTCAAAACCAACCTCTTGTACAGCAGGAGGATCCAAAACAGGGGATTCCTTGACAGGATCACCCCGATGAGCAAAGGCCTCGGTTTGTCGAGGGGTGGCAGCGGCAGCCATATCCTTCAAAGCTTCGATAACAGCACTGTCAGCAGGGGTCTCCTCAGTTTCAATCGGAGTAGGTGGACGAGGGGGAATGTCTACCCTCTCAAGCTCCTGGACATCGTCGTCACTATCCGTCGAGCTGTCCACTATCCTTCGAACTTTCTTACGGGGCTGCGGGGTTTCCTGGACGGCTCTACGCTTGCCTTTTGAACTCACCTCCTGACAGAAAACAAGGTATCAATAAGTCCAAAAATATGAGAAAATAAATCAAGTGAGGGCTACCTCCTCGTCGGAACTGCTCACAACTATGGCATTCGTGCCACCTCGTTGCTGAAATAGACGACGAGAACGCCGGATGAATACGACGGGAGTTTCTGTTACCTTGTCAACGGAGGAGTAAGCCTCGGACCCCTGATGTGATTGAGAAATGACAGGTGATGGCCCTGACGGGCTGATAACTTGCAACGGAATGGCCATGGGAATGATCGGCTCTTTGACAGCTTTCTTCTTCTTATCAACTGAAGGAATCGATGACTTCTTTCCTGCGAAGCCAACAAGTATGTTAGTACATAATAATGGCCAAAGAAAGAGAAAACAGGAAGGCTACCTGATAGATCGAGGGCGATGGTACCCCCGTCCTTGTATTCACACAAAATATAAATCTTCGACATGGCATGGGGGTCATCAGCTCGATACCCCGTAAAAGTAACTTGGGAGGTACCCCGATGACTACGAGGCTGTGAACTAATATTTGTGCTAGACTTGACGGGGGAAACCACATACCCCGATGACTCAATAAAATCAGGGAGTAACGGGAGAGACGGGCCAAAAGGTTTATAAAAAGTGTGCCAAGGAGGGACTTCACCGGGACCCCCCCGTTTTCTGGCTAGCTTAGAATGTTCTAACATGGCCTTACCAATCCTAATATTCTTCAAAGACTCAAAATTAACAGCAGCGAGCTCATACACTGTCTCTATTAACGGGGTCCCAAATCACATTGTAAAATTTTTCAAAACGAGAAATAACATGCAATGTACCTTTCTTGGAGGCCTTGACAGTATCAGCAGCCGACTGCTCAAGGAAGGGGCCATCGGTAGAAATGACCTCCGGGTGGTTGGGAACCTCGTATTTCGCAGCAGCAGCATGAAAAGGCTCCCGACGAGTCAACGTAATGTAATTACCCCACCAATTGACGAACTCCGGAGAACCAATAGGGTTGGGAGTGAAAGGCCGAAAGATAAAAGCAGCACGGGCCGCCCGCCAACATCTCCGTAGCTCGTCAAAGCTATCCATGTCTTCCACTTCCATCAGCCCTTCATTCCTTTCAGCTAAGGAGTCACCATATCTAGGAATCATTTGCACTAACCCAAACTGACGGGCCACATAGTGCGCTGGATAGAAACGGACTGAACATCTGTAAGGCTTGCGCTTTGTCGGGGTTTTGGCCCCGGTGACCTGAAACCCTGACGGGATGTCTCGAGATGTCAAAAAGCTGGCCCACAGCCTTTGGTATTCCTTGAAATCCTCCGCTGACATCGAAGGGTCATAGTTTGATAACACCGATGGGTAGAAAACCGAAAAGTCCGGCGCGAGACCTTTCTCAGTGCTGTAAAACCTACTGAAGAAATAATAAAAATTGCACGGTGGCATTTTCTGTCTAGCCACGAATGAAGCATATATTTCGCCATCAACAGGATTACCATCAAATACACGAAAATCAGGAAAGTAAGCAAACAACCAAACTTGCAATTACCAAATTGGCCCCTGCAGAGAACAACAACTCGAGGCCAGGAATCCCTCGATGCCAGTACAAAAAGTGGAAAAAACGATAGGCCCTAGTGCCACTTGTTCACCCCCGGCAAGGGAGATCGCGATGGCATTATACTCTTTCGTGACCGACAAAGCAGAATGACAAAAAAGATACCTTGACAGCCAAAGGGACAAAAAGTGTACGTGCTCGGTGTGAGTCACCTCGACGGCTTCAGAAAGATCTTTGTATCGACCGATCACGGGTCCGTATGATACGGCGCTATCACCCGAGCCAAGGGCTGTCGGAAAGTGAAAGGCATCGTCGCCTGCGGAGTGTACTGGATCGATATAACGCACCGTTGGACCCAGGCCACTGATGGCCATGATATCTAAAAGGGTTGGTGTCATCGGACCGTGGGCGAAATGAAAAGTGTTGTCTTCTTTACACCAGAATTGAACTGCCGCGCGAATCAGAGGAAGGTTGAGGGACATTCATTTTTTGCTTTGCATCGGACAATACATGGCATCAAGGAACATTTGGCATCGAGTCCCACTGGGCATCGGGTCCCACTGGGCGTGCCAAAATATTGTTTGCTATAAATTTTGCATCGGACAATACATGGCATCAAGGAACATTTGGCATCGAGTCCCACTGGGCATCGGGTCCCACTGGGCGTGCCAAAATATTGTTTGCTATAAATTTTGCATCGGACAATACATGGCATCAAGGAACATTTGGCATCGAGTCCCACTGGGCATCGGGTCCCACTGGGCGTGCCAAAATATTGTTTGCATAAAATTTGACAGCGAGGGCACCTCGACGTCGAGCAACCCTTGGCATCGAGAAGTGCCAAAATATTGTTGGCGATAAAACTGACATCAAGGGGTGCTTGGCATCGAGGGGTTGACATCGAGGGATGTTTGGCATCGAGGAGTGCCAGAATACTGTTTATTGTAAACCTGTCAGCAGATACCTCGACGAGCCAATAGCTCGATGTAAAATACCTCGATATGATATAAAATAAATGCGGGCGTGCCAATGTTTGTGCGTGCAAACATAACGATTCGAAAATAGACATGTTGATATCAGTATAATAATAATACGAGTGTCCTGATAAAGACATATTGATATCGAAATAAGTTGTCCTGATAAGGCTGACTTCTAAACGATTGTGACAGAGTAGGCAAACACTACCCCTAGTTCTTTTCTATGCCTGCCTGGCCGCAAGACTTAAATAATTTATGAAAATCTCTCTTAAAATGCCAAAAACTTATGACCAATCGATGGCCTGTTTAACATATCAGCGGGTTTGTAAATCATCAAATGCCTTGATAATCAATCAGTTTAAACATACACCTTGACATAAGACATAATCTTGACAGGAAACAGCATATCAATGGAAATCAATTGACGTGAAGCATATTTATGTAAAATAATCAAGACATACGGGCCAAACTACTTCCATTGATAATAAAAGAATATTGATAGGTTCCCCGATGTACAAAATTCACAACAACATGCAAAACGATAAAAATCTCCTGTTTTGGCATAATCTGCCAAATGAGTTGATAAGTCTAATATGATCTGAAAATTGACTCCTTGATCGGCAGGCGAACCCGCCGATGAGCTGATAATGCATGATAGAACAGCTTGTTGACAGAAAGTAACATTGACGACGGAAAACCACCGTCAATGGTTCGCCCAACCTTGATGGGTGACCACCAATCGGGCTCCTGATCAGCGGGTGGCCACTGAAAAGGGCATCAACGGAGCAGATGGCTACTCAGCCGATAGCCGTCAAACAGATGGCTACTTGACGACGAGCTCATCAGGCAGATGGCTACTCGATGAGTTTGTCATATAAATACGTGGGCACTTACATGACAGTTAACAGCGTGCTACTTGCTGATATGAGTGGTTTCGCTCGAGACAATGTCAGCTGACAGCGGAAGACGGCGGCGGCGGCTTACTTTGAGCGGCGGCGGCAAGACTTCAGGCGGCCAGGGATCACTGGTGGCTGAGGAGGGACAGACTGATATCGAGGAGTTGGCAAGCTGATAACTTGACAGAAACAGCGTGTTATCTGCCTGCTATCAAAGGGTTTCGCTCGAGACAGCGTCCTGACGGCGGAAACAGCGGCGGCGGCGGCTTATTTTCAGCGGCGGCGGCGACAAGATTTCTTGCGGTCAGGGGTAGCTGGTGGCTGAGGAGGGACGGTTGATATCAAGGGATTAACAGGTGTTTGCTGAAAAAGAAGCAGCGAGGTGCTGGACTTCCGGTGAGGCGGTGAGCCGATCAGTGTTAGACTGAGAATTTGTTGATTGAGTTGTGTGTGTCCCACGCGTATGGCTGTCCTGGAGTATTTATAAGTGCTGGAAATTGAGCTGATGGCCAGAAAACTGCTTCCTTGATGGCCACTCTCCCACTTCCTCCACTACTTTCAGATTTCCCCACTATCTCCACTACTTTAATGGTGGTTTTCTCCTTTGTTTTTTGCTGAAAATTAATGTTAATGGCAGTTGTTGGAGAAGAAACGTGATGTTCTGCCCATTTGAAATTCAATTTGATATTGTAACCAACCATGAGATAATTAAGGGAGTTTGTTTGTATACATATCCACTAGCCAACTAAATCACGTGGCCTTTGCAATTATCCATTTAATTAATTATCTTGTGATAATTAATTAATTAGTTATGCTATTGGGTCGATTTGGGCCAGTTCATATTAACGGCTTTGGACCATGGGCTGTTGTGGATCGGTTGGCCTGATAAATTGGACCATTGACCATATGTGATAATTGTAATTAATTATTCAATTAATTACTTAATGGCCTTATTTATTATATGGGCCGATTAATAATACTCGGTCCAATTAATTAACTAATTAACTTAATTAATTAATTATAATTGGGCCATATCTCAAATTAGGCTCTTGACCTATTTAATTTCGGTCGAACCGGTCTCCGGATCAAAGTGGGTCCGACCTACCCGTTTGGAGTGACTTGATTCGGTCCTATTGCCATTTTTTGGCTTGTCATCGAGCCGTCATACCTCGATTAATCGAGGGTGATTTTTTCGGTACAAACAATATGCCACTTGTCACGATCCCAAACTGTTAGTTATAACACTCTTGGTGGCATTTTTACTCATTTTCTCTTCATCGAGTAGCTTTCGGGCACGTTGACCCCTTTGGTTGTTAGAGGCGCCCTCTATGATCCTTTGTAGTTCGTTCCCTTGTTTTCTGAGCATAAGACTTCAGCATCAATCATTTGTTCATATAAGAAGCAAGCTAGAGTTCTATGAGTATTATTATGAAGAATTTACTAAAGTTTATTTTATTATCCTTAATAATCTGTCTTGTTAATAAACATGAGTTCTTAGGTTCCTTTCCTTTTCCTTCTTTTTGGATCTTTTGGAGCCTTGGAGGATAGGGTTGGTACACAACATTAAATCATGTAAACCTAGTAACATATTCAAGTAATTTCTTTCCCTCTTTCAGATATTAAAAAAATCTCCACAATGTCAGTATCACCAGTTCAAAGTATGGCATCATTAAGCAACGATCTCTTCTATGATATACTTAGACGTCTAGATGGGGCTACTCTGGCCAGTGCTGCATGTGCATGTGCAGCACTCTGTTCGATTTCAAGAGAAGAAAGCTTATGGGAAAACGTATGCTGTTCTATGTGGCCCTCTACTAACGGAGAAGATGTAAAAAAATTAATCACATCAATTGGAGGATTCAAGAAATTCTATGCCGATTGTTTTCCCCTCATAGTAAACAAAGAGGTCCCTGAGTTTCATTACAATGACTATAATGAGTATCCTCAAGAATGGACTGAGGCTGAATATTACGGAGACTTTGATGAAGCTGAAAATACTACACCGTCAGATTTTGTCTCTATTGTGGACATTAGATACAAAGATAAGACAATCTGTTCAAAAGTACTCTGGGGTATTCCAAATGCAAATGGCTCTAATTGGTTCTACAATTGTCCGTTTAGGGTCGATCTTGTTTCACAGTCTTCTAGAGAAGATGACCAAATAGACGACATTACCCTGTCTCTATCCGATGGTCTGCCTCGTGTTTTCTCCATTGAAAGAGAAAGGAGAGATGGGAAGCTCTGGCAAGAACTGCGTGATGGGATTAGGCTTAGTTGGATTCTTGTTAACAAAAAAACAAAGAAAGCTGCTAATTTATCGAGTTGGAGTTCGATTGGAGGACAGAGACATTGGCCTACGGATGAGGATTTTCTGATTCGTTTTGGTTCTATTCTTCCTGCTAAAGACATTCTTCAATATTCAGTGGTTGAATGTATTCTTATAATGAAGTTTAGAGTGATATATACTGAGGGCGAAAGGGACAATACGACTCTAAAGTTGATGGAACTTAGCATGCAATTGGGAGATATGGAAGGTTCTCATGTTAATGGAAGAAATATTTTGCTTGTTTTGAAAGAAGCAGTTAGCTGCCCAAGGAGTAGGAATTACGATGAGGCCCTTGAGTCGTGTCATTTGTATACAAAAGTGCAAAACGAGCTCAAGGAGGAGAAGATAAGATATGAAAACAGGTTAGATAGAGTTTGGATTCTTGGAAGCATTGCTGCATGTGTTACTTTTTGTTTATATTGTTTGTGAAAAGAAAGTGTTTTCTGCATTTCCAAATTCTTGATGCAAGTTCTTTTTTGTGTACACTTTTTCTACAGTCTTTCATTAGAAAGCGCTCTTCAGATTTTGGGAATTCTTCTTCATAAAATGAGAATAGGACTTCATTATTGTGAAGTTATATAGTTCCTTTTTTGTTCTTGGGTTATTGGATCATTGTCGGTTTTACAAATGTATGACTTTTTAAAAATGGGGTTTATATTACTAAAATTTGTGTCTTTTTGCTAATCCAATGGAAAATTGACTAATTTGTCTTTAATATGAGCCATCTGGGAATGAATCAAATATTGGAGGGGTCTGATTCGATTTTTTTACAAGATTGTGTTTGTGGTTCTTGTGTTATATTCAGCATTCGGCCACTTTCTGAATAATTCTATAGTTTCAGATGTTGCTCATGTTTGTTGTCGTTATGTCTTTGTATTTATTATTATTTACTACTACTACTAATATTATTTGGAAACTAAAGTAATATTCAAAGTGGTGAAGTTTAGACTCAAAACTCTCTAGGTAGGTATTCAATTCATATGGTTTGGTGTCTGTTTAACTTTTGCGTAGTTCTAATTTCGAAAATTGGTTTCACTATTTTTGAAAGTTGGTTTTTGTGGTTTTATTGAACAAAAAAAAACACAGTTTAGTTTGAGTTTAAGGCTGTATTTGGATGGGTTTTGGCCCGGTCTCGTGGGTTTCGCGAGACCGAGTCAAAACCCATCTAAATGAGTTTTCGTCAAACCCATAAAACCATTAAAAACCTATAAAACATTGATTTGACACATGCCATCTACTTTTTTCCTCAAATTTCACAAAAAAAGACATTGATTTGACGCCTATAACCTACTTTTAATCCTAAACTCCAACATCCAAACTCAATCCAAGTGAGGTCTCAAAGGTTTCATCGAAACCACCCAAACCATTTTTTTTAAACCCATCCAAATAGACCCTAAATGTTTAGATTTATGAGTTATGAAAATTTGAAATATGTTTTGAGATGTTGAGGTTTGGAGGATAAAATGGTGTGTTAGATTTAGATATCAAATCAAATCAAATCAACTATTTTTGCTTAGATATGGTGTAGATTTGTTGGTTTTAAATCACATCTTAAACCCACCGCTTTATTTATGTATTTCTTGCAAATTAGATTGTACATTTCAACAATAATTGTATTATTCTATATATAAATTGTGTATAAATCGTGACTTAGGGTGAGTTTGAAATCACTTTTACATTATGATTTTTGAAGTGTTTGGTCCTGATTGTAAAAATTACTTATGTTAAATCGTGATTTTCATTGTGTTTGGCCTGATGATCATAATCACTTTTGAGATCTCGAGAAGCAAAAAATCAACTTATTTTAGAAGTAATCAAAGTGTTACTTTTACAAAAGTTATTATACAAAAGTAATTATTCTATAATTAGTTTTTATCATAATCAATTATTATCATAATCAATTTTAGTAAAATTAATTCTCCTATAATTACTTTTCGAATCGTTAGGTCAATCTCATCCTTAGTTCGAGTTTATTTGATTCTTGAACTTACAGAACCTATGTGCATGTTCAAACAATTTTACCGAATGATGCTGCACCCCATCCAAAAAGACAAAAAGAAAACTTCTTCTAAATTAATTCTTACTTAAAAATAGGGGTGGTGATAATACCAAAGCAAACATGTCTAATTTGACACTTATTCCCGTAAAATAAAAATAAAAGATAACAAAAGCAAATGAACAAAGATATCTGGTCTGGCTCAAAACCAAAAAAAGAAAAACCCTGTTTGCGACATGCACCCCGTTTAATCCGCCGGCCATCAATAAATCAATTTTTAATTTTTAGTTATAGTTTTAGGAGATATAAATGTGAAATACAAATCATAGTTTAAGGAAATACTTCCAATCTAAATAGGAGTATTACTATTTTGGTATATTATATTTCCTTTTATAGTTGTTGCATTGCCTTGGATTTGTGCATGTGCTAGTGGGAATTCATATAATTTTGTCGGACCCACCCAATAATTTTTTCCACTTTCCGCATAAAATAAAATTTTAATACCCCACGTCTCCCCTCCAATTTCTCCCACTTAACCACATCTTTATCAAAAATAAATAAAAAACACATATTTTGTACCCCACCTTTTAAACTTTTCCAAATTTCAAACTTAATAGTATAGTTATTACTACTACTAAACAAGATAAGTCGAGTGTCGATCACTTGACCAAATATTTCATCCGGTGCGTGATTGTAGATATGACATAATGTAATACAATCAGTGGCGGAGCCAGAATTTTTTTTCACCGTGGTCGTTATAAATTTATTAAAGTATTAAAAAAAATCAGCAACAAAAATAAAAATATGACCAAACTAATTCAAACTCAAAATAAATTAAATGGAATAAAATTTTTATATCTAGTAAAAATTAAGAATCATAAACTAAAATTTCACTAAAAAATAACATCTATATTTAAAGAAATACTAAATCAAGATATATCGAATCAAAGTAAAGTTAATCTTTTATTCATAACTCTAATCTAGACCATATATATTACAAGTAAAAAGTATTAAATAATTCACTACTATAAACACACATATTTCATACATTATATATTTCTTAAGAATCAATGGTTTCTCCTCTTAATATGAAAAATTCGATCCCTTTTTTTTTTTTTTTGTACTTAATATTTTTGTTTTGCACATTTTGTTTAAAATAGGTTCTTTTGTGAGAATAGAGAAGAAGATGAAAGAACGATTGATATGAAATTAGAGAGATTGTTGATATTTAAAAAGTGTCAATCCCTAAAAAGTATTACTAGTCTTATAGTATGATTCAAATTACAAAATAAATAAAAAGAAATATTATAATTTAAATTAATGTCCACTTTATAACTCTTAAATTTATCAAACTCTAATAAACATGAACCCCTTATTTAAAAATTTAACTTTAATTAAGGGTCCACTAAAAAAAATTATAAATTATCTTATAGTTTAATGTAAATATATTAATATACCATATATATAGGATACATATATATATACTACTTGGGAGCATAATTTCAGGGGGTCCATGCACCCCTGCCTACAATGTAGCTCCACCGGTGAATAGTGAATACAATACATGAAAGAAATTAAATTTAGTTTCTAAATTTAAAGATCAACTATAAACTAATTGTCAATCATGTGTCTGTAATTGAATCGTGGAGCTATGACATTTTGGCAGTTAATTTGTTGACAACAAAAATAAAAAGAAAAGAAAAGAAAAGAAGAAAAATTGGATACATGCTCAACGGTTTAGCAATGAATGTTTGTCTTTGTGACAGACCCCACCACCACCACCTCATCTTCTAATTCTGTCCTATCTCATTTCCATTTTTCCCTCATTTCCCTGTCTTTCTCTCTTTATGTATGATGTGAATATGGACATATTCCTCTAATCCTCAACCATTGATAAAATCCCAATTCAAATCCAACTGGCCCACCTTATTCACTGCTTTATCTGTTAAACATCTTCTTGTTTCTGTATTCTTCTCCAACTTTAAACAAGGAAAAATAAATAAAAAAAAAGAACCCTTTCTGAAACTTGTAAGTGCTTCTGAACTGTGTAGTCAGAAGCATCTTTCTTTATTAATAAACTTTCTTTTCAAAAGAAGAGATGTGTGAAGACATAAAAACCTCTCAAAAGGGCTATTACAAAATGACCCACTTTGATTTTTTCAAGAAATTTAAGTTCTTGAAGGTTCAAGAACCTACACCTGGTGTTCTTGGTTGTTTCTTCTTCAGTCTATGCTTGATATTTTCACTATTTTTGTTGGATTACAAAGTTGTTAATGGGTTACATGGGAAATCCTTGTTGATGACTTGGTTTAAGTTTAATAATGGTTCTGCTCCACTTGAATCATCAGAAAATGGTTCTGCTCCACTTGAATCATCAGAAAAGGTGGGGTTTCTTGAGGTGGGTGATGGAGTTTGTGATATATTTGATGGGAATTGGGTGTGGGATGAGAGTTATCCACTTTACCAACCACAAGATTGCATGTTCTTGGATGAGGGCTTTAGGTGTACTGAAAATGGTAGGCCTGATAAATTGTACACACAGTGGAGATGGCAACCTAAAGATTGCACTTTGCCCAGGTTTCTTTCTTTTAGTTTATCATCTCTTGTTTCTATTTTGTAAGTTCCTTTTTTTCCTACATGTTTGTTTGCTCTGTATTTAATGTTTTGGCTTGTAATTGATATTCTTTGAGGTTGGATGTTGTTTGGTTTGTTAAATAGTTGGGTAATTGGTTGTTTAACTAGTTATTATAACTTTTATTAAGTTTGAACTGGGGCATTGCAGCATCTAGTTGTAGTATTCTCTTGTTTATCCAAATGATGAAGGACAAATTGGGCCTAATAGAAACCATTTTGACTAGAAAGCAGAACAAGCTGAGGATCATAGCTCAGCTTTGCCATGAACCACAATGTTTCAGCTATCTGACACCCTGTTTTGATCCTCAAACTGGTTTTTTAAAACGTTAATAATGGAAATCCGATTTAGTTTACGTAAGGTGGAGATTGCTTAGGACTCTAAGCTTGGTTCTTGAAATTCAGTGAGTAAAATGATGAGGAAAATGAAAAGGGATAACAAATATGGATTAATGTTCCATAGTTTGATGCATAAAAAACATTTAGAGTAAACGTTTTGTCATTTTAAAGCCACGTAAGCCTAAGGATATGCATAACTTCCATTCTTTATTGATTTACGAGTTTTCCTCTAGTTTATGAGAATTTGTCAATAGCTTTACTATTTGTACTTCTGTTCATCATCTCAAAGTGAGCAAAAGCCTCTAGATAAAATTTATGGTGCATATGTGTGGTTCTTTTGAATTTCATGATGCATTATAACTTGATTTAGATAACAACTCAACGTTGACATGCTTCTTTCTTTAAGTTGCTTCTATAAATAAAATCATGTTTTCACTGAGCAGATTTGATGCAAAAGTGATGTTGGAAAAACTACGAAACCAACGGCTAGTATTTGTTGGAGATTCTATTGGAAGAAACCAATGGGAGTCCCTTCTTTGCATGCTCTCTTCTGCAGTTCCAAACATGACTTCAATATATGAAGTGAATGGGAGCCCAATCTCAAAGCATTCTGGCTATCTAATTTTCAGATTTAGGGATTATAACTGCACTATCGAGTACTACAGAGCTCCATTTCTAGTGTTACAGAGCCGCGCCCCTGCGTGGGCCCCAGCAAATGTAACATTGACAATAAAACTTGACAAAATGGATTGGAGCTCTGTACAATGGAAGGATGCAGATTTGCTCGTTTTCAACACCGGACACTGGTGGAATTACGAAAAGACCATCAGAGGGTACATGTTTTTCTACTTAAAGTCTATGTTTTATAGATTCACAAGCATTCATGATAACTCCACTATCATTTCTAGAAAAAACTCGAATAGCAAAGTACTCTCATCCACCCAAAAATCGTAGTAATCTAAACAAATGAAATGCAGAAATATCCCCCCCTGTCCTTTGCCTAATTACCATAAGCCCCCTTGTGTTATTTTTATCAACAAAACCCCTCCTGTGCTATTTTTATTAGCAAAAAACACCCTCCCAAAAAATGACAATTATACACCCTAAAAAATGCTAAAACACTATTACCTAAAATATTGACAATAATCCCCCTGTTAACTTTGAAAATTGTCAATACCCCTTTTACTTAATATTGACAATATTGATTTATGAAGGAGTTTCAAATGAGTAATAAAAAAAGAACACGGGATTTTTTTTTGCTAATAAAAAAAGAATGCAAGGGCATTTCTACCAATTAGACAAAGCACAAGGAGTATTTTTGCATTTAGCCCGAATCTAAACTAATATACCATCTTCTGTAATGTAAATTAAATCTTGTTGGTGTCTCAGGGGGTGTTACTTTCAAGAAGGGTCCGAGATAAAGATGGAGATGAGTGTAGAAAATGCCTTTGAAAGGTCAACAAAGACCTTAATGAACTGGATAAATCGTGAAGTAAATTTGTCAAGAACACATTTAATCTTCCGTACATATGCTCCTGTACATTTCAGGTATTTGTGATTAATATCCACCATTTCGTCTTCTGATTATTCGTTTTTCCATGGTAGTATCATGAGATGTTCATTAACGTGTTTTTGGACTGAACAGAGGTGGGGACTGGAAGACTGGTGGAAGCTGTCATTTGGAGACAATGCCCGATTTTAGTACATCACCTGTTTTATCCGAATCATATGTTGAATTTAAAACGGTCATTAATGTCATGTCTGAATATCCGAGGATGGGGAACGTAGACTTATTGAATGTGACTCGTATGAGTTCTCAGAGAAAAGATGCTCATTCTTCTTTGTACTATTTAGGGCCTAAAGTAGGACCGGCTCCTCTACACCGCCAAGACTGCAGCCATTGGTGCCTCCCTGGAGTTCCCGATTCATGGAACGAACTCCTCTATGCTATTGTCCTAAAACGAGAAATTTCAAAAACACGAAATTTAACAAAACTTTCTCCTCCTTCCATTTAATTGATTAAAGCAACATTAATGGTTTCTTCTTCAGTTGAGAAGAAAGAAACAAGAAAAATTCTATGGTTTCTACCGTCTGATTCATAAATTGGTTTTCGAGGTTACTCCCGTGATTTTAAAGATGAGAAGGATGCAGGCAACTTGGAGGGAGGCGTATTTTTTCTTCGAGCAATGAGAATTGCGTAAGTTTTGATAGTTAGATAGTTATACACACATGTAGAGTTAGTTTATGTGATTCTCTCATTTTGGTGAGTCACAAACATTTTTACTTGTACATATACGACGAATATTGTATTCAAAACAATATTTTTGCCCATAATGTGGAGAAAAAAAAAGGTAATATCAGAGCTGATTTCTGGTAATTTTTGTTATTTTCTTAACTCGAATAAGGGTTAACTCGGATAGGAGATAAATGCAAGACACTTTTCAGTGTTAACGTGAAACTTTTATGAAAATATCCTATAAAATATTTATTGCATAGAATAGGATCTCATGAACTAATAAAAATTAAGCAAGGCGTTTTGGGTCTTCCTACATTTTCACGTGAACTATTTAAAACTAGTTTCTTATTATATGCTGATCAACTACACATTTTGAATAGATATGGGATTTCATGATGAATTTTTAATAGTATATTATGATTTTATGCCATAAATATTTTACAGCGTAATTTCATGCAGATTTCGCATAATACAGTAGAGTATCTTGCAATATTTTCCTTAGATATATATATTTTGGCATACCCATGCGCCTTTCATGCATTTAGTGTTCGTGACAATCACACAATGTTTTAAAATCGGTTTTAGTTTCACACTTTCATGTCATCTTGTAGTTATATTATGAGATTTGTTCAAATGAAATTTATTGGAGTTTATTGAGACTAAATTTCACACATGGATTGAAATTCGGAAAATTAGTACCTACTTGAAATTCATAGTTAAGTCCAATTTATAAGGTTTATCATCTTATAAGCTAACTTTTGAGGTTGAGTTAGACCCAAGCCATGGAAATGGACTTAATCTAATTCATGTGGTGAGACTGATTTCTAGTACAACACAAGTTGAAGTTTGATATTTTTAGTATTAATAATTTGTATTTTTTTTTTCGTTTCTTGAATTCGATGATGAATTTCATAGGCTATCAGATAAT
Organism: Penstemon barbatus; assembly: GCA_003313485.2. Classification (NCBI taxonomy): domain Eukaryota; kingdom Viridiplantae; phylum Streptophyta; class Magnoliopsida; order Lamiales; family Plantaginaceae; genus Penstemon; species Penstemon barbatus. The sequence goes on along the minus strand of CM064877.1, from coordinate 15,145,678 downwards.
TTCATATAAAGTATTGATCCCTTTTTTCTTCTAAAAGTAAGTGAAAGGGGTGGTAAAATTAACAAGATAACTATTATTTGTGATACATACTAGTTACTTAGGTGAAAAAGTGAGCTTTGTGGGATAAAAACAAGTATTAAACACAGATAAATGAGTCGAGGTTGAACGAGGTTCGTGGATTGAACTCGATTTGAGAAACTATCCCTCTTTTTTTTTTTTTTTTGATAACCCAGGTGTACAAGCTTACACTCGACTAATCCTGGACCCTCAGAACCCTTGCCCTAGAATCCTGAAGGATGTAAATCGCAGGATGTGCCTCCACCAAGCCCCGGGTTCCCACCATACTGCTGTACACTTTGCGCACAAAGGAGTCTTCACCACAAATGACCCTTACATAGACCCATAGAAATGCTTCCATCCAAGTTCCAGATGGGATTCGAACCCCTACCCTTGCCGCTGGAGCAAGCCTTATGGATTATTGGTCGACCAGTTGGAGATATGCCCTGGGGGCAACTATCCCTCTTTCTTCATATTAGAAATCCATGTAATTAAATACTTTCAGAGACGAAAATTCCATTAGACACGATTAATTCAAATGTAGCCTTTTCATCAAATATATGACGAAAATATGTTGAAAAACAAACCAACCTCGCAAATCCATGAAATGCACAATTAACCGATTAAATTAATTTAAAACATGACAACATGAAACAACAAACAACACAATTAGTTCAAACCACAAACATAGCGCGCACACAAATCCAATTGATGATGAGTACTTCAAAAAGGGTAGTTCTCAAATCTCATGGTACAATCAACAAGCTGAACCTGTCCACCAATACGATCCGAACAGGTCCCCGACACCGTGGCTTTAGCCGAAACCAGACAGTTGGCACAATCATTATTGTTCAAAGCTCGGTTACAAGTCGAGTGGCCGTAAGCAACCGCAGTTGGATACGGAGAAGTTGTGCTATAGTCGAAATCTTTTTGTGACGGTGTAACATTCATTAAGGCCATAAGAACATAAGCAACGCTATCCGCAAAAGGGTCGCCATTGGGATACTGTCCTCCGTTGCAAATAATGTTAACCAAGTTTGTGTTCGGATCACTTTTCGCGACACTACACAAATTTGTTGCTAGTAATACCATTAGCAATGAAATCATAATTGAATTGGAATTTGGAACTTCACTCATCATTTTCTCTATTTTTGTTCACCTTCTTTTTTTCTTTTTTTAAAACTGAATTGTAGTGATTACTGATAGGTGATGAATGGATTGTTATATAGGCCTCGGGTTTATTGGGTATTTCACCATTTCGGACAAATGTTATTTGGTGTTTTTGTATGCTTTAATTTTATTTTTGGGAGTTTCCAAATCTTGCTTGTTGAAAATGTTTACCAATTTGAGACAAAACTGATTGAATGTAATAATAGATTAAGACTGATATACAAGATTTGTAGGCTGCAGAAAACTTTATCTGTGAACAAGAAGAAATAAAGCCAAACATAAGGATCTCTGTTGCATGCTTTTCTTTGCAGTTATTTAACTTATTTGCTACAACGTTTCATAATTTTTGACATTTTATTCTTTGTATTTTGAGTATTTTACATCTATACCCCCGAATTTAGGTGTAATTACAAAAATTCATGTTGTTTGAGAAATTACTTAAATCACCCTTGAGATTTACTCTTTCTTACTAAGTACTCATTTCAGCGTTAACGCGTAATGGCCGTTCTTGATAAAATGTACTTGAACAAAAAAGTTGGATTTAGATTTAGGGGGTGAAAAAATGAAGTAAAATGAAGAAAGGGGTGATCAAGGCAATTTTGCCTTGAATCACCCCATCCACCGCTTAATGGGTGACACTTGTCGGCCACCTGTTGCCCCGTTTTCATTTTTTTTTAATTTTTGTTTTATTTATTAATGTTGATTAAATGTCTTGCCTCATTGTTTTATTTTTGTTTTGCTCCATTAATTGTAATCCGCAACCACCAGCATTAAATGTCAATCTTTAAAGCATATATTAAATACAATGTTGATTACAATTAATGCTCCATTAGAGTTATATTTAAATGTCTAACTTTATAAATGTGTATTAATTTGAAAAGTTAATGTCAATCTTAAATTATTGTTATTATTCACAAATCATGTCAATCAAGTATTTAATTGTTGTATTATTGTGTATCAATTTTAAAACCCTTTACTTAATAAAAATGAAACTTTAAAAAATTTAATGAAGCATACATATGATTCGTTAATTTAAAAACGATATAACCCTAATAATTATATAGTGAAACAATTGGGTGAATACTTCTAAAATAAATACGATTACATATGATCGCTATTTGGACCGTGTATTAATGTCAATCTTAAACTATATCTTATTGTTATTATTATTTATTTTTTATTATTGTTTAATTTTTATTATTATTGTTATTATTATTATTATTATTAAGTGAGAGTGGAGAAAATGAGAATTGGAATTAAATGGAATTGATAGATTGAGTCATTTGAGATGACTTATGAAAAGGAAATGGAAAGCTGGACTTCAAATCTGAGGGGAAGCTGAACTTAGGCCGAAGGCATCACGGAAGATATCCTCAATAGAATAAAATAATAAAAATTTATTTGCAGACTTAATTAGTTATATTTTTGTTTGTACGAAATAACGAAACTCGAAAACTGACCTTCATTGTACAGCATTACACCATGAAGGTCGATTCTTGATCTAGGCATTATAAATTTGCAAATAGAGAACCTCAAGGTTAATTTAACCAATCACATGACTTAGGTAGATGGGTTAGCATATATGCACTACTAAAGTATACTTTTCGCTGTATTTTGTTCGTCAAACGTATGCTCGTGCACTTTACTCTACACTACTCCAACCATCGCAGACCTAGGGAGATTTTGACCAGACAATTTCAGTTTTAATAGGATCTTTTTTTTTTTTGTTTTTACTTAGATAGTTATACCCATTTCAATTAATAAATTCGAGAATTTTTTAACAATATATATATATATGTATATATATATAGGACTAAACATAAACGATTAGTGTCATTACTCAGTCTCCTATTCAAGTCTCTCTTCTAGTTCATGAAATCTTAAATATGAATTTATTCCATTGTTGCGATAAGTTAAGAATGAATTATTTTTGATTTTGTAGTCATATAACTTTTGTTTAGGTTAAATTGGATTATCTTTTCTTCTAGAACTTGAATTGAAAAATCTATTTGTTTATGCACAAATTTACATTATAATTTTACATCCGTGTCCATATTTTCGTATCGATGTATCCATATTATATTGTATCCGTGTAACATAACATCATACACATGCACTTTATAATGTCATGCTTAATTATTTTTAATAAGTACATTACCCAAAAAAGAAAAAGAAAAAAAGAACAATAGTTAATTCATGGCGGGTAATTAATATTTTTCCTCTCCTCGTACTTAGGTAAAAGTGTAGCTCATAGTACAATCAACCATCTCATAAAATTATAAAAACTTTATAGCAACCGATGTGGGATAACTTGGTGAAACGGCCGGCGTAATAATCGTACGGTTGTTGTAAAGGAGTGTGATGTTCATTAAATTTGAAAGAACATGTCATATGAATTTAGTTTAATATATAGGACTGGAACTTCATTATTTTGGGTTTGTCTTTTTTTATAAATTTATATTTTTGGTCTCGATTTTTAAAAATATTTTACAAATTTAGTCCTAACACTTTATTTTGGACCAAGTGTAACCAAAGAGAAAACAACCAAAAGGAAAAAAAAAATATACCTCAATGCAGAATTGAGAAAAAAAAAAAAGATGCTTTGGTTTTTTTTTTTTATAAGATGCAAAAGCACACCCCATATGATTACTTAATTGTTAAAAAATAGCATTTTACTATTATTAGCAAAAAGTACGCATCTAATTAGCATTTTTTTAAGTGAACAAGAGATTCTTGATGAAATATTTTTAAATATAACATTGGGTTATTATAAACTTTTAAAATTAACAAAGGTTATTTCTCATGAGTGAATAAGGGTATTTGCAAATTTTTATTGTGAGGATAAAATATTGTCACTTTTTTGGCAAATTATAAAAAAAAAATACTCGAACATAGGAGGTGAATTGCATTCACTTTAAGTTCCTAAAATTTGATTAGTTGAACGTAATAATTATTTTTGAATTTGTGAGAACTATCTTACTCAAGATAACTGTATTTATCGGTTCTTGTTAGTGTTTTGTTATTAAATACACTTAAATTTTTGTTATAAAAGAGAAATAATGATGCACTGTTTTTCATCGAAATAATTTAACTACAACAAATCATTTTTTCCGACAACTTAACAACAAATTTTTTTTTTTGGTTATTATTGGTGGTACATTATATTCTATGTGAAATTGAAGTACCAAAAATGATGGTGACGTGACATAAAGAAATACCAATGGTTTTTCGAATTGTTAGAGCAGATCCAATAAATGATAGATGACCCCATATATGCCAAGACAAATACGTCTTTACTTCGTGCTATTTCAAGCCGAGGCAGGCCTAGAGGGTTTTAGTTGGGGGACGAGATTTTTTTTAATAGCAAACTCCGAAGAAATATACTAGAATTTTTTTTAAAGAGCTACATTCAACAAATAATTCAGGATATTGAGTAATATTAAAACACATAAACATTTTTACAACATAAATTCAGTTATATAAAATACAAATGCTATAAGTACCAAAAGTAATATTAAACTTTTTTTTTACTACAGTGCATTTTACAAAATCAAATATTTACTGTTAATACATATGACCATATTAATATTTATATATTGATCCATACATTAATAATCTAGATGAAAGAAAGAAGAATAGCTTATAAGTTATAACTAAAAAAAAAAATTCATAACAACATATACGAACCCCAGCTTCCTTGATATGCATTCACCATCCCAACCACTATTCCACTACTTTCTATTCAACATATTTAACAATTGTCTATATATTTGATCCGTATTTTTCTTGGGAACCCCCCGACCCTTAAGGCCATCTCCAGTGAGTATGGACTCCCCTTCCCCTTCAGACTCTCTTTTTATAGTCATCTTCAATGATTCAATTTTTCCATTTTATTTAAATTGAATTCTCATAATTCCCCACTCTCACTTAATTTAATGATAATAAATATATAATAATTATACTAATAGTAAATTGAACACTAACATTAATAGTAAAGAATTTAACATTGACATTAATAATAACATTACAAGTAATAAAATAAATTAAGTTTAAGTTTAAGATATAAAAAAATATTTTATATAAATATTCTTAATTTAACTAAAAGAAAATTAAAAAAAAAGAAAAAGAAAAGTATGTGCAGGGCAACGACAGAAATGGGTGGGGAGGTCTGGCCACCCACCTCCCAACCCCCCAGGAGGTGGTTATCCACCTCCCAAAGACTCCCCTCTCTCCCACCCCTCTCCTCACCAAAGTTCATTTTTTCACCCCTTCCCCCATGGATTTCCCTTCCCCCCTCCTCAATGGAGATACCCTAAGGGATCCACCCCTTCAAGGAACATTGAACACTATGCATTGAGTTGTGTATCTTCAGTACAAATATAATATATAATATTCTTTTTATTATTTTCTCTTGTGTTTCGATATATTTTTATTATATATCCCGATCGAACTCAATGTAATTACATTACAAACATACTACACTTATTTTTTCGGATTGGATAAATTTTATAAAATAGTGATCAATTACAAAACAAATATAATATAATTACAATATGATTAAATAGGTCTGGTAAAAAGACAAGAATTACTTATCAATAGTAATATAGATATTACACAAATATCAAATGTAATATGAATATAACTGACTGATGATTTTTTGCTTTAATTTATCAGAATATTTTGTTCTAGAGGGCTGGCATAATCGGCCGTTGTAATTATTAAGTTGCAAACCTTTGACAAAATTATCGTCAAAAAAATATTTTTATTTAATTTGTGATATTTTTATTACAAAAAATCTGTTGATGCCATTTTTAATTAACAATTTTTTTTATCACAAATCGGAGTTCATATTTTACAGAAAAAATGACAAATACGTCCCCACCAAAAAAATACATTTGGGTCTGTTTGTTTGAAATTTGAAAAAGTAGTTTGGGAGAATAGTTGAGTTTTTAAAATTATCTCAATTTGCGTAATGTTGTTTGTTTGGATTTTAAGAGAGTATTGAAAAATAAGGTAGGTGTAGTTTTTATTGAGAGAGTTATGTTGTAGGTGTAAGATATGTAAGACTTTATGCCAAATCATGTTTGTTATGTGAGATAGATTCTGTAAAAGATTGATTATTTTATGTCAAATCAGACTAGAGTTTATATATGTTTATAGAAAAAAAATGTTGTTTGTTTAGCTTTTGACATAATAATTTGAAAAATTTGAGAAATGAAAATTTTATTTCAGAAAGTAGAAAACATGATACCAAAAAAATTTGAGAAACGTCAAACAAACAAGCCCAAAACTATCCCCATTCACCCGAAAAATTGACAATAATTGTCCTGTTAACTTTGAGAATTACCAATAACCCCTTGGTCACTTAAAAATTTGGCAATGATCTACTATTGATTTATGGAAGATTTTTAAATGGAGTTTTTTCTAACTTAAAATAACACAAAGGGATTTTTCTAATAAATATAACATATATTGAAGCCGGGCAGAATAATGATTATTCTGCAGGCGAGTTTTCATCATAAATCTATAAATTGAAAATGCATAAAAATGAACCCAAGATGGGTAACAACCCGAGAGAGAAAAATCTCTTCTGTTTTTTTAATATCAATAATCAACTATCTGAAAATAAGTCTACATGCCGGACTTTTATAGCTAAAACAAATTAACTAACTCAAAATAGATGAAACTCCTAGAGGAAACAAAATAAGTTAAACATAACAACGAAGACTTTTCTAAAAACAAAATAACTAAAAAGATAACAAAAATATTCTGCAAATCTCCTCTATGATATTCTTTCAAATTCTTCCTGCATCAGTCCCACACTTGGAAAGAACTCGTCCTCGAGTTCGAATTGAGATCGAACCAGAGCAAGAGAAGATTCGACCGCGAATTTTAATCAACCTTTTAATTAATGGAAGAATGAATTTTAGACGTATGATACTGAAACCTTGATTTGGACACGAGAAATTCATAATGTAATCTGCCCAATTAACATGATAATTTTCTGAAAATGTACCAATAACGAAATCAATCACATTTTTAGAATATTTGTCATCTTCAATATTCACTGAAGCCATGAATTTAATAGACTCGGTTTCCTCCTTCGATTCATCATAAATTTCTTCATCAAAAGAAGGAGCATCATCATAAATTGGAGGATTTTCGTCCATTGTTGCGTTCCAAATACTAATACGCAAACACGCAAGTATACGGTCGTTACAAGTAATATAAAACAATAAGTACATACCGAGTATCGAATCCCAACGAATGGGTAAAATGTGGGAATAAACGAATCGATCGAAGACTTATTTTATCTAAGAATGCTTGATACAATATTATGGAACCCAAATATATGATAAGGGTGATTTTATTTAACTACGAGCGATAAAATAAGTCTAACTACGAAAGCAAGTTAATGGGGAGTTAATTACGCGGTAAGGAGGATTCATAAGCTATTAGTTAAAGCAGATAAATCATGGGGTTGTTAGGTTAGTTATGCAAACTATCCTAGATTTAGTTGTTGTTTGTGAGTTCAAATTAGTTAAGTCTCCCTATCGGTTTGACTTAACTCTACCAATCTACCCAAACTCTCCATCTCCGGATCAAGAACAAACATCGCTGTCAACCGATGCTCTAAGGGAAGTCCGAACCCAAAAGAGGATTCTAAGGCGTACCGTTGTCACCCGGGACCTAAAACTAACCCGAATCCCCGAATAAAGAGAATCTAAGTTATTTGATGCATTAACGGACGAACCCATTATACAAACACGGACCAAACTAGATATATGACTATCCTAGGTTGAAATCCACAAATCGTCACTCGCCTAACCTATGTCTAGGTTGCATTAAATGTAGATGGCCAAATGTGCGATAAAACAATAAACTCAACAAATCAAACATAACCCAACATCAAACATAACTAATCAAACGATAACAATGACTCGACAATTAATATATTATGCTCGTGCTTGCTATTCAAGGATTCACTGATGTTTGTATGTATCTTTTGTTGGGATTCGGTAAGATAAACAGCCCTAGGCACAGCGGAATATAAAAATTTTAGGACCTCTTACGGAATCTTGCCAGGATACTCTCTAGTTGTATATATATGAATAAATAAAACGATAGTATAAGTTTGCACGTTATACCTATCTCCTTGCAAATCCAAGTTGGCAGTCAGCAAAACGGACTCTGAAATTCTCCTCAGCAAAATCGACCCAAGCTCTGCAGTAGCGCCCCACGTGTTGCGCCTCTACGGGTTGATACACCACAATTACACGGAAATAATAAATCTTGATCAGCTAGAACACAAGATATATTATGATCTAGGATTTAGGAACGATTTAGGAACAAAGTCGAAAACGAAAAATTCTTCCAAAAGGAAGACAGGGTTCGGTCGACTACACAGGGAGAGGGGAGAGAGAATTTTTGCTCTTGCTCAATTTTTGCTTATTGAGTTGTGTGAAAAATAACTACAAGAAGGCTACTTATAGTTTTCTCCCTAACCTAGTCCTATTAGGACTAGGGCTCTTCTCTCCTACATGGGCCATGGCCCTCTTTAATTAGAATACCAAGTCTTCTAATTAATTCATGGCCCAGTTAATTAATTTGACCAGGCTTTATTTAATCTCCCAATTAAATAGCCCAATTAATTAACTTAATCTCCCATTTAATTAAATCAGACTCTAAGTCCATTTAATTAAAATCCCTTTTAATTAATTAAATCCAACTTAATTAATTAATCCACAAATTAAATTCCAATTTAATTTATGATCCTGATACAATTCCAATTGGATCCCATTTTGTTCCAATTGGGTCGACCCAGTCGACCCACCCATAATAATCGACCCAGTCGATTATTCACCCAGTCGACCCAGTCGACTCGGTCGTTCTTATTTCCTCGCTTTCGCTTCATGTGTATTGTGTATGCCCCCGTAGGTTCACCACATAATTGGCCGTGGGTTATAATTAAATATTATTTAATTATTCGAGTAAGACTTACTCTAAATCAATCGAACACTCTGTCGATTGACCATTCCAAAATTAGCACCCCTGCCAATTTGGGAATTCTCCCACACTCCACGGTCGATGTCCAGCCACAAGCCCATGGAGCCCAATCACTGGTGAATTAATTCAGTGAACCTTTTATCTCATTTACAATTTCCATATACGACATAATCTCTCCATCGATCAATCTCCCAGTCGAGACTTAAGGGTATGGTCTTTCATCGGTTTCCCTTTTCTTTTGTCTTGACCTTATGCATTCTGGTCTCGAAATAATTCTCTTTGACTTAACCTTTATGAGCTACTTACATAAAGCCGTCAGATACCTCGGCCGAGGATTTTACCAGAATTAATTTCTCACAGAAATCCATAGGAGAATTTCCCAACCTATCAAGTCGGGTCAATGGATCCTTTGTTGATGATATGAATCTGCATACGAGTTCCTCTATACCCAATATGAGTCCACAGAGACTTTCTGGCGATCTCCAGTCAGTCGGGACTCAAATCAAAGCATAGACGTTCTCGCACCAGATAAACCCTATCATCTCAAGTAGTTAGGGATCGTTCCTCGTATACTATTGTAAATTGGAATAACTTCAACCCCGATATGCGACTACCGCTTCCATGGTGAGTTATTTCCTAATTGGGGTATTCAGTGCGCTTGCCATCCCAGCAAGCCACCCACTTATGTGTATCGACTATCCCAGTCACGCTCGTGGACCCCAGCGTTCTCCAGTTCATCGGAGTATACACAATAGTGAGAGTCTAACCGAATCCAATGATGTCCTATCTCGATTGGATTCTACGACTCTTGAATATATTCTAGATCACGGCCTTGGAGATCAGTCCACGGGTTGTCCCATAGCCCTGTGATCTAAGGACTTCTATCCTTATGCGTAGATAATTATTACATAAGATAAAGATGACCATATAATAAAATGCATTTATTAATCCAATTGAATGGTCCTTTCAATTAAATGCAACCAAATAGTTGGCTTGCAGGACACTATTCTATCAATCTCCCACTTGTACTTAAGCAAACTTTTCATACTTCTGATTCCCATCTTAGACAGATGTTTTCGGATGCCTTTGAGGCAATGGCTTAGACAGCGGGTCCGTCGTATTATCCCTTGAGGTGACACGTTCCATCTTTATGTCTCCTCTACCAATGATATAACATATCAAATGGTATCGTCTTAGTTCGTGCTTGGATTCTGATGAGATCTCGACTCCTTCGCTTGCGAGATAGCTCCATTATTATCACAGAAGATAGTAATGGCTCGACAATGCTAGGTATCACATCCAATTCCTGGATGAAGTTTTTCATCCAAACACCTTCCTTTGCTGTTTCACTCGCGGCAATGTATTCTGTCTCGGTGGTTGAATCTGCGGTAGTGTTTTGCTTGGAGCTCTTCCAGCTTACCGCACCACTATTGAGGCAGAACACGTATCCATATGTCGACTTGAAGTCTTCTACATCACATTGGAAGCTAGAATCAGTATAGCCTTCCAATTTCAATTCTCCTCCACCGTATACCAAGAACAATTCCTTTGTCCTTCTCAGGTACTTCAGAATTGCCTTTACGGCTATCCAGTGCTGCTCACCTGGATCAGACTGGTAGCAACTTGTAACGCTTAAAGCGTATGCTACGTCTGGTCTCGTACATAACATACCATTCATTATGCTTCCTATTGCGGATGCATATGGTACTCGAGACATATTGCTTCTCTCTTTAGGCGTCTTTGGGGCCATAGACTTAGAGAGTACAATCCCATGTCTCATTGGAAGCAATCCTCTCTTAGATTCTTCCATATTAAATCTCTTCAAGATTTTTTCTATGTACTGGGAATGGGAGAGGCCCAGCAGTCCTTTTGATCTATCTCGGTAGATCCTTATACCTAGTACAAAGGATGCTTCTCCCAAATCCTTCATTGAGAATTGTGTAGATAACCATGCTTTAGTTTCGGACAACACTTTCACATTCCAATGAGAAGAATGTCATCAACGTAAAGCACCAAAAATTCAACTGTACTCCCACTGATCTTCTTGTACACGCAAGGTTCGAACACGTTTTTGATGAATCCAAAAGTTTGGATTATTTCATCGAAACGGATGTTCCAACTTCGGGAAGTTTGCTTCAGCCCATAAATGGACCTCTGGAGTTTGCACACCTTGTGTTCACCTCCTTTGGATGCATATCCTTTTGGTTGCTTCATGTAGATCTCCTTGTCAATGTCCCCATTGAGAAAGGCAGTCTTTACATCCATCCGCCATATCTCGTAGTTATACTACGCAGCTATGGCCAGCAAGATTCGAATGGATTTAGGCATTGCGACGGGCGAGAAGGTCTCCTCAAAGTCGATGCTTGGCCTTTGAGTGTATCCTATTGCCAATAGTCGCGCCTTGTAGGTTGTTACCTCTCCGTTCACTCCAAGCTTTCGCTTATAGATCCACTTGCAACCCACGGGAGCTACTCCCACTGGTGGATCTACCAAGGCCCAGACCTTGTTCGAGTGCATGGAGTCCAATTCGAATTCCATGGCTTCACGCCACTTTCCCGAGTCTATGCCTAGCATAGCCTCTTCGTAAGTCCTTGGGTTGGTTAGAAACTGTCTAGTCTCACGCAGCAGACCGTAGTACCTCTCGGGTTCTCTACGTTGTCTTTCTGACTTACGAAGTACCGGTGTACTTTCTGGTGCACTTTCATGCTCTTGTTCTCCCACTGCCTGTGGTGATGGGTCGGCTTGATTTACCTCTTCGGCCTTTTCAGCTTCAGTGACCTCATCTAGTTCTACGTTGTGTTCTTTCTTGCCTAGCAAGAAATCCTTCTCCAAGAAGTGTGCGTTCCTTGAGACAAACGTAGTTTATCTTGTAGGATCGTAGAACTTGTATCCTATAGAGTTTTCTGGATACCCCACGAATTGCATAAGATGGACTTTACGTCCAACTTATCTCCCACCAGCTTATTCACATAAGCAGGAGACCCCATATGCGCATGAATGCATATGAAGGTACAATACCAAAACTCATATCACGTGATATGTTTTGGAACTGGCTTCAGAGATACTTAGCTCAGTATCTTCGATTTTCTCGTTCAAGTTTTATTTGTTTGAATAAGGAATTTCATGTAAGATTTCTTAATGGACATTTACATGTCCAGAATGCTTGACAACATACAACGTTTCGAGCGGGTCTTACATTTCGAGAATCTAATTCTCTATTAAATAATCAATGGCGTATTGCCAATGCATGTTTGATTTTGAATCGATCCAAATATCTTACATGCTTTCATTGATTAGGCTCTCTTCTTTTATCCCAAAAGTAATTTGGAATTGTACATCACAACATATTTTACCCATGAGGTACTAGAGACGCCTTATCTCCCACTAATGCTTTAGCGTTTCTACACACTTATAAATGGATTAAATCCATTGCATTTGTTTATGCCTCTTGGTTGCCTAGCAACCAACTACTAAATCAAATTTCCATTAAGCAAGATTCGAAAGTCGGTTACTATGTACAGCATCCCAGTCAAGCTCGACCCAGTCGAGCTCAGTCTTTGAATCTTTTAATTCGGAAATATGTTTCAGTATTCGTGTATCGCCTTTCGGTTTTTACAACGACTCAAGTGTATGAAATCTTGATTATTTATATTTTATTGACTATGCATATTTTATTTAGTCGATATATGAGTATCCATACTCATTTGCTTATGTACACCTTTTGCGTATAAATCTTATAGCGCAATCAGTTCCAACCATTATGGATCTATCACATCCCTTAAGACAAGGGATGGTATAAGCAAATTCCAATGATCTAAATAATTCATGGCTTTAGATGCATTGAATGCATCAATGAGTGCTTCATCGGGCATCCAACACCCTTATGCATTACTTTAACCATAAGGTTAAGTTCAATAAAATTTAATCATCCCTTATGGGATGAATAGGTTCAATTCCCTCTTCACTTGATCTTAATCCATGGAAGAACCATTTTGATTGACTTTTCAACTTATCATCCTTACAGAAAAACCTCCAAGGTTATTTCCCTTCAGAGAGGATACATTCCTCTTCTTCCATCTCTCGAGCCTTTTGAGGCCTTTTAACAAGATGTTACTTCCCATTCATGGGAGACTTCATGTTTGCCTTCAAGAAAATTTGGGCTTGAGAACCATCCTCAACCCTCTGGTGAAACTTATCACCTTTCTTATTTGAAGAGTAACTTCGAAAAAAAGGCAGCTTGGTGAAACCTATCACCATTCCAGTCGAAGTGTAACTTCGAAAGGAAAAACAATGAAATCTTTGTAAGGAGATAAGTCCTTGCTTGGACTCGAGAATAATTTCTCAAGTTTCGAAGTCATTCAAAATTCATTTGAGTTCAGTCAATTTATTTGATTCAAGTATGATGGTAAATATTCATGGATACATTACTTATGATAAACTATCATAAACATGACGATAAACACGCGGCAGATTAATATCAATGCATAATTTACAAACATGGTTTTCATTTGTAAATTACTCCCACTATTTTTGTCGAATACTTATGCCCCCACATAAGGTTCGGGAAATAAAAATTTCCTAATGGGCTCAAGGCCCAAATGCAATCGCTCAGTACCCACGACTCGTTGGCCATACCAATCGATCCACTTGGTGGGCGATCACGTCGCCGGTTAACCATCCCAGCTAACCCTTGAGTTCATTCAGCCTCGGTTTTCGTTATGGACCCACGACTCGTGAGACATCCATACTTACTCGCGTTAAATCATGTCCAATACTCGTGAAGAGAAATAGTTCAATCCTAGACGCCCCACGACTCGTGAGACAGCGCCTAGAACCTTGTTATCCCCTCCCTTGACACTAAACTGTTCATCGAGGCAATAGACATATCATCTTCCTATAGCTCGACCCACGACTCGTGAGACATCGAGATATATTTGTACAATATGCCTAAGACCTAGTAATTGGATAGGCTCGGACCATAGACACCATTCATATGCGCCCGTTAATCGATTTAATATTCTAATTGAGTTTTTAAGTTCAATTGGAGGTTTTAAGTTTTCTTCGTGCGAGGTCTCATCAGATTATGCTTTATCTTGTTTACGTGATCTATTCTAAGCATGCAAGACATACATCAAAGAATAATAGTAAACATATATCACCTAGCATTGCACATATGATTGGTCGATTGCCCATCCTATGCGATCCATCACGAGCCATGTGATGGATCATTTGGTCAGTCTAGGGTGGAAATTAAATGTCCTAACTATTACAATTTTCAAACCCATACATCATGGGCCTTCTTGTAATATCCACCTTGATTGGACCTCCATGTAATGAATTTGGCCTCCATGTCCTCCAAGGTAATGGGCCTCCATGTGGATCTCCAAGTCTTCATGAGGTCTTCTTGGCTCCAAACCTAATCTAAGCCTAGCTTATAAAAATAAAGGCCCTATTCTATTACAATCGTTTGCGCAAGCAAGGGCACCAATCAGGCCCATTTAATTACAACCCATAAAATAAATAAACCAAAACTACACAGGGCTTAAGGGCAAAATCGATCAATCCACATATTCACTCAAGAACATGCATAAATTCACATAAGGGCATAAATGTAAATTTACCGGCTCCTTCACAAAAATTATCCAAGTTAATTTAATTTTGAATTAACAATTAATCTCTAAGATTAATTAACTCTTACTTGAGTTCTAAGTAATCTACAACTCTTATCTTGATAAAGTTGGTTAATTAAGATAGTTACAAATCTTTAAGATTCCTATCTTATCCAAAACTCCAAGTTTCCCAAAATTTTCAAATCTCCAAGATTCTCAAGATAATCCTATTTTGACTAGATTAGTTAACTAAGGTAGTGTCCAAATCCACCAAGATTTCTACCTTATCCAAAACTCCAAGTTTCCTAATTTAATAAGATCTCTAAGATCTTTAATCTTGGTAACTTACTAGAAGACATTAATTTTAATTAAATGTCTTATCACAAATGAAACTCTAAGTTTCCTTGTTTAACAAAATCTCTAAGATCTTTAATCTTGGTAATTAACTACAAGACATTAAATTTAATTAAATGTCTTATATTAAATAAAACTCTAAATTTCCTTGTTTAATTAGATCTCTAAGATCAATCCAAGATTCACCAAGATTCCATAACAACCAAATCTCCAAGATTTTGTCCAAGATTATCCAAAATTCTGCCACGAAAATTTTGAACCACCATGTCATTGCCGTAAATCGTTGGCTTCAAGATGACTAAATCCAACATTTTTGCAACCAGCAAAACTCAATTGCAATTTAATACATATTGGCTTCAAATCTTACGTAGCACAAGTCAAGCATTTTTGCCAAATTAAAACAACATGGTCACGTTAATTGTGACTACAAAAGAAAATCAAAAAATTTGTGCCGAGCACTAATTCTCACCAAGAGAATAAAGTGTCGATCAATTACTTTGTTTTCCTTTTGTTTTGTTTTAACTTGTGTTTGATTACTTGTTGATTTAATTAGAAACAAATCCAGTTCAATTAAATCCTAATCCAAAATAAAAATTAACATGATAAAATTTCGAATTAAAAATTTTCTTTTAACTCCAAGTTAAACAGATCTACGTCCTAAAACATGTACAGTTAAAGAACTAGCCATATATAAATCAAACATATGATTTAAATCACAGAATTTGCAAATTCATATATATACAAAGCCTAGAGTTGGCTCTGATACCACTGTTGGGATTCGGTAAGATAAACAGCCCTAGGCACAGCGGAATATAAAAATTTTAGGACCTCTTACGGAATCTTGCCAGGATACTCTCTAGTTGTATATATATGAATAAATAAAACGATAGTATAAGTTTGCACGTTATACCTATCTCCTTGCAAATCCAAGTTGGCAGTCAGCAAAACGGACTCTGAAATTCTCCTCAGCAAAATCGACCCAAGCTCTGCAGTAGCGCCCCACGTGTTGCGCCTCTACGGGTTGATACACCACAATTACACGGAAATAATAAATCTTGATCAGCTAGAACACAAGATATATTATGATCTAGGATTTAGGAACGATTTAGGAACAAAGTCGAAAACGAAAAATTCTTCCAAAAGGAAGACAGGGTTCGGTCGACTACACAGGGAGAGGGGAGAGAGAATTTTTGCTCTTGCTCAATTTTTGCTTATTGAGTTGTGTGAAAAATAACTACAAGAAGGCTACTTATAGTTTTCTCCCTAACCTAGTCCTATTAGGACTAGGGCTCTTCTCTCCTACATGGGCCATGGCCCTCTTTAATTAGAATACCAAGTCTTCTAATTAATTCATGGCCCAGTTAATTAATTTGACCAGGCTTTATTTAATCTCCCAATTAAATAGCCCAATTAATTAACTTAATCTCCCATTTAATTAAATCAGACTCTAAGTCCATTTAATTAAAATCCCTTTTAATTAATTAAATCCAACTAAATTAATTAATCCACAAATTAAATTCCAATTTAATTTATGATCCTGATACAATTCCAATTGGATCCCATTTTGTTCCAATTGGGTCGACCCAGTCGACCCACCCATAATAATCGACCCAGTCGATTATTCACCCAGTCGACCCAGTCGACTCGGTCGTTCTTATTTCCTCGCTTTCGCTTCATGTGTATTGTGTATGCCCCCGTAGGTTCACCACATAATTGGCCGTGGGTTATAATTAAATATTATTTAATTATTCGAGTAAGACTTACTCTAAATCAATCGAACACTCTGTCGATTGACCATTCCAAAATTAGCACCCCTGCCAATTTGGGAATTCTCCCACACTCCACGGTCGATGTCCAGCCACAAGCCCATGGAGCCCAATCACTGGTGAATTAATTCAGTGAACCTTTTATCTCATTTACAATTTCCATATACGACATAATCTCTCCATCGATCAATCTCCCAGTCGAGACTTAAGGGTATGGTCTTTCATCGGTTTCCCTTTTCTTTTGTCTTGACCTTATGCATTCTGGTCTCGAAATAATTCTCTTTGACTTAACCTTTATGAGCTACTTACATAAAGCCGTCAGATACCTCGGCCGAGGATTTTACCAGAATTAATTTCTCACAGAAATCCATAGGAGAATTTCCCAACCTATCAAGTCGGGTCAATGGATCCTTTGTTGATGATATGAATCTGCATACGAGTTCCTCTATACCCAATATGAGTCCACAGAGACTTTCTGGCGATCTCCAGTCAGTCGGAACTCAAATCAAAGCATAGACGTTCTCGCACCAGATAAACCCTATCATCTCAAGTAGTTAGGGATCGTTCCTCGTATACTATTGTAAATTGGAATAACTTCAACCCCGATATGCGACTACCGCTTCCATGGTGAGTTATTTCCTAATTGGGGTATTCAGTGCGCTTGCCATCCCAGCAAGCCACCCACTTATGTGTATCGACTATCCCAGTCACGCTCGTGGACCCCAGCGTTCTCCAGTTCATCGGAGTATACACAATAGTGAGAGTCTAACCGAATCCAATGATGTCCTATCTCGATTGGATTCTACGACTCTTGAATATATTCTAGATCACGGCCTTGGAGATCAGTCCACGGGTTGTCCCATAGCCCTGTGATCTAAGGACTTCTATCCTTATGCGTAGATAATTATTACATAAGATAAAGATGACCATATAATAAAATGCATTTATTAATCCAATTGAATGGTCCTTTCAATTAAATGCAACCAAATAGTTGGCTTGCAGGACACTATTCTATCATCTTTCGATAGCATACCAACCTATCGAATTAAACTAATCCAATTTACGTATAAACGGAATAAAATCTAATCAATGTCATTTAAACTCAAACCTTAAACGAATATGAAACGACATAGGTATATGTCTATCCTAAAATCGAATCACAATCCAAATTCATAATCAAATCCTCAAAATCACTAAATATAGCAATCAAGAATCAATAACTTTCATCTCCAAAGGTTGTCAAACCACAAGACGAACAATAAACACGGAATCGGATTAACGAACACAAATAAGCACCATACTAATCATCAACTTATAATTAATCAAACAATAACATAAATACTTATAAATCCGGAGAATTCAAATCCACAATCATAGTTCCAAAAAGAAAATAACAACATCAATCTCCTAATCATAGACAACTAGAAAATAGAAAGATATCACCTAATCGAAACGAAATCGAGAGACGGATTCTCCTCCCCTTAATCACCACCTAATCACTCCCCAAGGGTGGTGATTAACTCACCCCCTTGGTGGAGTCTTCAATTCAAGAAAACAAAGGAAAAACAAAGAGAGAAAATTGAGGGAGGCTAGAGAGAAAATGAGGCAAAAAAGGAGGGAAAGATTGAAGAAGAAGTGTTAAAGTTGATCTCTTGTCTTGCCCTAATAGCCCCTTATGAGAAAACCCAAAAATACCCTTGAAAACGCGGATATTTGGCTGATATTTCGCACCAGCAGCAGGACCTCGCCGCGGCGAGGTCTGATCTCGCCGCGGCGAGGTTTGTGCCGTAGGCTGGCTGCAGATTTTCTGCTCTGCCATACTTTCTTCCGAGCAGCATATCTTTTGACTCCGAACTCTGATTGCGGATCCGTAAAGTCCGTAGCGTAGCTAACTCACTCATCTATGACATATCCAAAATTCAGCTCATTTGGATCATCCATCAAATATTTATGCATGTTCTAGTGAGCAGCTATCTACATTCTTCTACGATTTGCTTCGGGTTCTTCATTCCTTGGAAGCCCTTTTCTACATCTCCCTACAAAAACACACAAAACACAATCAAAACACACAAACAACAACCAAAACACACAAATGTCCAACAAAGGATCAAAAACGCAAAAGAACGCGAAAATAAACAAAAGCATGCAAAACTCAAATCAAAGCAAGTTGTTTTCGGCTTAAGAAGACACGTAATAATGACGTTTTCACGACGTTATCACACCCCCAAACTTAAACACTTGCTCGTCCTCGAGCAAAGAAAGCAAAAACAAATACTAAACATGCATGCTTAAGATCAAAATTCCAAAGCTTAACACTTTCAAATTATTCTTTAAACAAGCTCCACGTGTGTGCGTGATGGCTTCGGCTAGGTTCTATCTTAGGTGAATACGCCCCAATAGATTAAAATCATCAGCTCTACTTGCATGGGCTCCTAAAGTCAACATAGATCCTCTCCTAGCCTTAGGTCTCAAACTTTATGCTCCAATCACATCATGAAACTAAGTTGTAGGCACTTTAAGAGTGTTGTCCCTATTCTTGAACTAATGAACCATTTTAGTACCTATCTCTTTTCTCACCATACTTTGCTTTTCTTTTGATTTACAATAATAACATAGCACTTTGTGCTTTACAATGATATTACAATACAAAACTAGCACTAATTATGATGATTGTTTGTGCTTCTAAACATTTAACTTTTTGGGCTACTAGCACCATTCCAACGAAATAGAGTAATTACAAAAATGATTCATGAAATTCATCATTTGAAGGCTTAGCCTTTCTTTTCTCTCATAGAAGTGCATACATTTTAACAACTTCTCTACTCGTTTCTTTTAAGAGCTAGGTGTTCAAAGGTATTTCATTCTTGAAAAGGGTTTACTCCCCCAAACTTAGGCCATTTTGCTCATTTCACACTTAGTTTTCAAACTAAAGTTTGGAGAGAATCTAAGTTACTCAAAAGGAGTCCTAAAACCTATTATCACTAAAGTTCTTTATCCACCTCAAATACAAGCTAGCCTTAGCCAATTGTGCATAAATTTTGTAGAAGCATACTCAAATAATAATAAGAATTTGAAAAAATTGGCGGGTTGACCAAGCATATATGCAAGTACTTGCGACCTCTCCCCCCAAACTTAAAATGCACAATGTCCCCATTGTGTGAATTGAGAAAAATGGAGGGAGCTCGACACGACAACCACACAAGCACACAAAGGAAAGTCAAACAAAAACAAAAACAAAACAAAGAAAAAACAACAAGGTGAATGATCCAGCACGACTCTATCCAATTCAAGCAAGCATGGACAACTAAAACCAATCAAGTACGGACATATAGATATATCATTGTAAGCGCAAAATAAACCAAACGGAATGCTAAAATGTAAAGGTTACACCCTTTTGTCGATCATGGAGTCCGTGCATGCCGTGGTTAACTTCCGTCTCGAATCCTCAATCATGCTTGCCATTACTTCTTTATCATGCACAATCATCACCTAGAACACAACACAAACAAAAACAAAACAAAACAAAACAAAACAAGATGATGAAAATGGGAAAGAATGCTTGTTTTAAGTCACGAGCTTGACTTGATACAATGGATGATTTGATCGTCACCAAAACTACTCCCATCGTCCATGGTTCCTCAAAACAAAGGCTCATTAAAATCCTTAAGCTCTTCGCAATAGGCCGATCGGACCTCGCAAAGAAACAAAAAGATCAAAATTAGCACGAAGTATCAAGCTATCAAAAACAAAGTTAGCCATCAATGTCAACATTTACTCCGCACGTCACCACATTCCCCGGCAACGGCGCCAAAAACTTGTTGCGTTCCAAATACTAATACGCAAACACGCAAGTATACGGTCGTTACAAGTAATATAAAACGATAAGTACATACCGAGTATCGAATCCCAACGAATGGGTAAAAGGTGGGAATAAACGAATCAATCGAAGGCTTATTTTATCTAAGAATGCTTGATACAATATTATGGAACCCAAATATATGATAAGGGTGATTTTATTTAACTACGAGCGATAAAATAAGTCTAACTACGAAAGCAAGTTAATGGGGAGTTAATTACGCGGTAAGGAGGATTCATAAGCTATTAGTTAAAGCAGATAAATCATGGGGTTGTTAGGTTAGTTATGCAAACTATCCTAGATTTAGTTGTTGTTTGTGAGTTCAAATTAGTTAAGTCTCCCTATCGGTTTGACTTAACTCTACCAATCTACCCAAACTCTCCATCTCCGGATCAAGAACAAACATCGCTGTCAACCGATGCTCTAAGGGAAGTCCGAACCCAAAAGAGGATTCTAAGGCGTACCGTTGTCACCCGGGACCTAAAACTAACCCGAATCCCCGAATAAAGAGAATCTAAGTTATTTGATGCATTAACGGACGAACCCATTATACAAACACGGACCAAACTAGATATATGACTATCCTAGGTTGAAATCCACAAATCGTCATTCGCCTAACCTATGTCTAGGTTGCATTAAATGTAGATGGCCAAATGTGCGATAAAACAATAAACTCAACAAATCAAACATAATCCAACATCAAACATAACTAATCAAACGATAACAATGACTCGACAATTAATATATTATGCTCGTGCTTGCTATTCAAGGATTCACTGATGTTCGTATGTATCTTTCGATAGCATACCAACCTACCGAATTAAACTAATCAAATTTACGTATAAACGGAATAAAATCTAATCGATGTCATTTAAACTCAAACCTTAAACGAATATGAAACGACATAGGTATATGTCTATCCTAAAATCGAATCACAATCCAAATTCATAATCAAATCCTCAAAATCACTAAATATAGCAATAAAGAATCAATAACTTTCATCTCCAAAGGTTGTCAAACCACAAGACGAACAATAAACATGGAATCGGATTAACGAACACAAATAAACACCATACTAATCATCAACTTATAATTAATCAAACAATAACATAAATACTTATAAATCCGGAGAATTCAAATCCACAATCATAGTTCCAAAAAGAAAATAACAACATCAATCTCCTAATCATAGACAACTAGAAAATAGAAAGATATCACCTAATCGAAACGAAATCGAGAGACGGATTCTCCTCCCCTTAATCACCACCTAATCACTCCCCAAGGGTGGTGATTAACTCACCCCCTTGGTGGAGTCTTCAATTCAAGAAAACAAAGGAAAAACAAAGAGAGAAAATTGAGGGAGGCTAGAGAGAAAATGAGGCAAAAAAGAAGGGAAAGATTGAAGAAGAAGTGTTAAAGTTGATCTCTTGTCTTGCCCTAATAGCCCCTTATGAGAAAACCCAAAAATACCCTTGAAAACACGGAGATTTGGCTGATATTTCGCACCAGCAGCAGGACCTCGCCGCGGCGAGGTTTGTGCCGTAGGCTGGCTGCAGATTTTCTGCTCTGCCGCACTTTCTTCCGAGCAGCATATCTTTTGACTCCGAACTCTGATTGCGGATCCGTAAAGTCCGTAGCGTAGCTAACTCACTCATCTATGACATATACAAAATTCAGCTCATTTGGATCATCCATCAAATATTTATGCATGTTCTAGTGAGCAGCTATCTACATTCTTCTACGATTTGCTTCGGGTTCTTCATTCCTTGGAAGCCCTTTTCTACATCTCCCTACAAAAACACACAAAACACAATCAAAACACACAAACAACAACCAAAACACACAAATGTCCAACAAAGGATCAAAAACGCAAAAGAACGCGAAAATAAACAAAAGCATGCAAAACTCAAATCAAAGCAAGTTGTTTTCGGCTTAAGAAGACACGTAATAATGACGTTTTCACGACGTTATCATCCATAAAAGAAACATCTTCCTCATCTGATTCATCATAAATCGAAGGTCCTTCATCAACATAAGGAATGTCTTCAGTTTCAGATTCATCATAATTAGGAAGATTTATCTCGATTTCACTCGACAACTCGGGAAGATCAACTGAAAACTCGAATTGTCGATGTTGCTCCTCCCGGTCATGGTGTTCTCGAAATACTTGATGTTTGTGATATATTTCACGCGCCGCCAAACGCCGGGACAAATATGCACTGGCGGAGCTACCTGTAGACTGGGGGGGAGGGGGGGCGGTCGCCCCACCAAAAATATTAGATTAAATATTAGTAGTAGTAAGACTTTTAGTAGTGACTGTGTTGGCCTGATGGTTAAGGAATTGTGGGATTAGGCTGGAGATCCGGGTTTGACTTCTAGTTGGGGAAATTGACTCTTATTTCAATTCTTAAGCCATTTATTAAAAAATTTCTTTCTTTCTCTTCAATTCCTAACTCATTTTTTTTAAAAAGTCTTTTTTTTTTTCAATAGTTAAGCCTTTCTTTTAATTTTTCTTTCTTCTTAATGATTATATAAGGAATATGATATTTTGTTGTTATTACAATACAAGCATTTTCTTATAATTTTCTTTATTTAGTGTATTATTACTAAAAAAAATCTTAATAATTGTAAGAAAAATATGATTTTTATTTTCTTTATAGTATATAAGGTCTTCTCCTTGTACTTATATTTATTTAGTGCAATTTTCTTGATATAATATTCTTTATTTAGTGTACTGTACATTTCGAAAAAAATCTTTGTTAATAATAATAAAAGCATATGTATTTTCCTAATTATTTACTATATTTAATGCATCCCTCGAAAAATTTTCGCCCCCCCCCCCCACCCCAATTAAATCGGTCTAGCTCCGTCACTGCAAATATGCAATCTTTCTCCATAGATCCTCAATCATCTCCATCGTAGCGAAACGCTTATGGTGTTGGACTTCCTCTTTCGGAACCTGCCCATGCCAACCATGAACAATGATCATTAGTTGAAAGAAAAATCAACTAATTAAAACAGAACACAAAATTGCGCACAGTTAACACTTTGAACTTCCGGTCGTTGCCATCTAATATGGTGACTACTTTCCGGTTTTCGTCCCAAATCAACTAATTAATGTGGGGAAAAGAAACACGTTAGATTTCTTTCCTTACCATTTTTTTTTATTATTAGTGGAGAAGATTAAGACACATTTGTCTTTAAATATCTTATTCCTAAATCCTAACCATACATATACTTTTTATCCTTATTTATTCTTATTAAATTAAATAAAATTCAATATTCTTTCAGTTACAGAATAAATAATTTGTATTTAACCTCTAATAAAAAATCTAAGTGCAAGTCAATTATGTAAGATCAAACATTTTTCGTTAAGCTAAAATGAAGTTATAATTGATAGCAATGATGCAACCCACATCTTTAAACTGCAAGCATCAGCTCAAACGATACATTTTGATTGTACAACACACCGGATCATTTCTGCCACGAGGACAATTGTTATCACGCACGTATCAACAATCCCCTCCCAATAATTTATCCACTAGAAATCAAACTCGTTACTTTAACTCTGATATGCTTACATAAGGACTTAGCATCTTACGATGTTCTTCTAAACGTTTTATGTTGCTCGATCGGCCCTATAAATTCAATCGAAATGAAGATTTAACGTAATTATATATACACACATACTAACTATAAAGAAGGGGTATTTAAAACAAGCAACCCTGGTTTCTCATCGTATTCAAATAATTAATAGATAACAAAATACATGTAACATATGTGTGAAATTATTGAATAATATATATATTCCAAACAAAATTAATGATAAAATATTTATTAAAATATTAGTCCCTTAATTAATTAATTAAATAATTAAATTTAGTCCTAAAAGTATCCGTACGTAGAAAGGCATGATTTGATTGATTAAGAGTAAGACTATAAACAACAAGTGTTCGGTTGGCACCAACCAGTCAATACTACTAGTCACTCTTCCAATGCCACACCACATATTTTCATAACCCTATTATATATACTTTCTCGATCTCTTTTTCTTTCTAAAACAAATATTAATTAAATACTATATGAATTTTAATTTCCCAATATCACATCAAATTTTAATTTGCTTGCAGCTCATGCAACTTGATGATCGACCATGTACCTCTAAGCAATAGATCTTTAAATCTATTTTAAAAAGTCAAAATAACTTGAAAGGGTTGATCAAGTGTTTGAGATCAGTTAAAATGGTGGCGCCGCCGAAGAGTCCATTTCAGAGCAAGCTACAGGCGGCGGTTCAAACTGTTCAATGGACGTACATCCTTTTTTGGAAAATGTGTCCGCAGCAAGGGTAAGTGTCATGTTTGTTGAAAGCATAATAATTAAGTTTTTATATTTGTATAATGTGAAATAAAATTATATGAAGTTATGATTTTTCTAAAGTTCTCAAAAGATTTTATATTTAATTCATCGTAGCATACTAAGTTAAAAAAATTCATATGTTTTCACCAAATCATCGATTTTTTTATAATTTTTGAGTTAATTAAAATGAAGGTTTAGATAATTAATTTTCTCATTTTTCATATTTATTTAAGTTACAAATTTTATTTTGGAAAGCTCTCTAAGAATCAACTTATTTAACTGATCAAAACACATCGAGAAAATAAAATTTTAATTGAAAATGATGTCAACTAAAAAGACGCTAATTTTTTATTGAGTTTTTATCGAGTTTGAAATTGCAGAACCCTGGTATGGAGTGATGGGTATTACAACGGAGCTATAAAAACAAGAAAAACAGTACAACCAACAGAAGTGAGCACGGAAGAGGCTTCACTACAGAGAAGCGAACAACTTAAAGAATTATATGAATCTCTCTCTGCCGGTGGTGAAACAAACCACCAAGCGCGGCGGCCCTCCGCCGCCTTGTCACCCGAGGATTTGACGGAATCTGAGTGGTTCTACCTAATGTGCGTTTCCTTCTCTTTTCCTCCGGGGATCGGGTAAGAATTTATGGAAGAAAAAAAAAAAAGATGAATTATTTTTTACATTAAATTCCCATATGATAGTCGCATGCAATAAACTATCATGGTCCCCTTAATGTTTGTATGACTTAAATATGACATAAATTAAAATTCTATTTAGGGAGGGTAAGTTATTAATTAGGGGTAGTGGTAAATCCAACCAGCGCCAATTTTATGGAGGATGAAATTGGAAGCTTTGTGTAGTCTCTCTTAAAGTCTTTGTTGGTGGTTGTGTTAATAAATTGTAGATGCCAAGTAAAGTTATCTTATTTCCAACACAATAAATATTTTAGAATATTGATTGATTATTAGCAAATCATACTAAGTAATAATAAAAAACTAATATAAAATCATACATAAACCTAAACCAAGGTTCCATAGTAAAACTCGAATCAATTACATTTACTCCCTCATTTTTAATTTTTAATTTTGGAGGATTGCATAAAAATTAAAAAAATATAATAAATAATAAAAAAATTGAATAAAAAATCTCAAAACACCCTTTTAATAAAATAATTACAATATTAATTAGTATTAATTATAAGCATTAACAATAAGAGTAATATTGGTAGAAAAAAATATGAATTTGCATTGAAATTCTAAAATGATAAATAAAAGTAAATATTTCTTTTTTTTGTCAAAGAGACAAATAAAAATGACAGAAGAAATATATTCTTAGGGTCTCAATTTTGTCGCTAAGGTCAAAACACCCATCGTAAGATGCCAAGGATCACCTAAATAGTAACAAATGAGTACAATTTATTTATAGTTAAATAAAAGTTCAAAAAGACATGCACACATCACAAAAAATGTGCAAATATATTTACCTTGTAATGATATACGCACAATTAAGCCAGAATTTTCTATTAAAATCGATCAAAGTAGGTAGTACCTTTGCATGGAAAATAATTAATTTTGTATTCCGCAGTTTAAATTTTAAATTTACGATCTTTTAATTTGCATTTTCAGTCTAATTATTAGATTAGATAGTTATTCACTTTTGCAAATGTTTGTCTGCAAATGAGGATGGTATATCATTATATTATTATTGCTCAAAGCCACAAGTAATTTGATCACAATATGTACATTTTTCTTTCGAGTTATCACTCGTATAAATTGCTAATAGATATCCTCCAATAATTTACCTAAATTGTATTTTGATGCCCCTCCACAAATAATAACTAGCAATATCAATATAAATTGAATTTGGAACGAATTAACTTTCATAATATCCATCAAGCGATCCCAAATTGAGTTCACCGTTGAGAGAAGTATTTACTCAAAAGTCAAAACGTTCTTATGCAGAGTATCATTATAAAACCCCAAAGACAGTTGAGAAAAATGCAAGCAAAAACCAAATTTACCATGCAGCTAAATACACTGCATAAACACAACAATAAACCAATTAATAAAAAAAAAAAAACCACACAATACATAGTAAACCAATATCAACCTCGCATAATTGTAATAATATTAATTGCCCCCAGGGCATATCTCCAACTGGTTGACCAACAATTCATAAGGCTTGCTCCAGCGGCAAGGGTGGGGGTTCGAATCCCATTTGGAACTTGGATGGAAGCATTTTCATGGGTCTGTCTAAGGGTCATTTGTGGTGAAGACCACTTTGTGCACAGAGTGTACAGCAGTATGGTGGGATCCCGATGCTTGGTGG
Source organism: Penstemon barbatus (assembly GCA_003313485.2). Taxonomy (NCBI): domain Eukaryota; kingdom Viridiplantae; phylum Streptophyta; class Magnoliopsida; order Lamiales; family Plantaginaceae; genus Penstemon; species Penstemon barbatus. The sequence continues at coordinate 15,118,172 of CM064877.1, read as the reverse complement.
AGGCACATCCTGCGATTTACATCCTTCAGAGTTTTAGGACAAGGATTCTGAGGGTCCAGGATTAGACTAGCGTAAGCTTGGACACCCGGGTTATCAAAAAAATAAATAAATAATATTAATTGCATTAATTACTTATCCTAAGTTATTCATAAACTAGTTCTAGTCCAACAATAAAATTTTAGTTCGTGTCTACGTATAGATATGTTTACTCATAACTAGCTAGTCACTACAGGAGGCTTTCTGACAAATTACCTCCATGTGATATGTCTAATGGATAGTTTATCTCCCTATGATATGAAAATAGGCAATTTAACTCACTGTGAAATGAAATAATGAACAATTTACCTCTCTGTAATATGAAATAATGAGCAATTTATCTCATTGCTAGTGGAGGTGTTGCACACACATTCTATAATGCGACTGAGACTTCATTTTCATGAAAAAAAATTATCAATTTATCCTTACTCATGACATATATTCACCTTATTTTACCTCTTGTGATATGTATAAATATGCATTTTACCTCCCTGTGATATGCGTAAATGCATAAATAGGCAATTTACCTCTCTGTGATATGCGTAAATGGACACTTTAACTCCTTGTAATATAGTATAATACCCTCTTGTAAAATTATAAAAATCAAGAGGAAGACAGTGTGCTTCTTTTGTAAAAACTCAAGAAGGTATTTTGCTCTTTTATTTATCATAGGGAGTTAAAATGTGTATTTAGAATAACACATGAAATTAATCTGCTATTCACCCACTACATAAGTATTATCTTTGTCTCTAATTCTTAATCTGTTTTTTGTTTCGGACTTTTCAAAATAAGACTTTTTTCTTAACCATTATATTTTAAGAACATAAACGTAAACGTTGCTTATTTTATTTTTATTTTTCTGCTCTTATCTAGAACTATATGTCAAAAATGAAAGGAGCAAAAATTAAAATATGGATAAAATATTTTATCAGAAAGTAAATGTATTACGGCTGCAGAGATAAAATTTCCAATTAATGTTATGACCATACATAGATAAAGTCAGGTCATAAATTCAGTAAGAGTTCTCACAAAATATCTCAAGAAGAAAAATTTCCACCGGCCGACATTTTATTATGGTGGCAAATTAACTTAACTAGCAATGTTGACAGATTTTTCTTTTTACAATTCTCCGATTTGTCCATCCAGAAATGCAAATTTCAAATAGTTTCATTTATATACATTTTTGCTTAATTACAAATCCCTAACTAATTATAGTTACTAAAATTATTTTGTACGTAAATAAAGTAATTTATAAAAATAAAAAAATCATCAATTCATTTCATTAGAAAAACAAATTTTTTCCAACAATTAATCGACTAAAATAGGAAAATTAAATAGTATGACATTAAAAAAGAAAGCTATTTTTATGACAGCAAAATCGTATCGTATGATACCAAAATTGAACCGTATCAGATGCATTGGTATAATATTCAATATTAATATATTATAGTTTGATATTACATATTTAAAAACCATGCACAATAATTAGTACCATACAAATTTTATTAATAAAATCGGAATATCATACCATGTGCACCTCTAGTAACTAGCTAGCAAGTAGTGTTATCTCTCGTTAATACAATATTAATTTAAATTTTATTAAACTGTATAATATATTGATATATTTGTCATTTATTGGTATAATAAATTATCAAGTTTGATTAATTTGCGTGACCATTTTGAAGATTACCTGGAAAAGCATACGCAAAACGGCAGCATATATGGCTTACAGGAGCAAGTGAGGTCGATAATACTGTCTTCTCTAGGGCAATTCTTGCTAAGGTACAAATATATACACTAACCTCTATTAAATATAATTAATGTAATATTATTATTTTATATTCTGTTTATTTAATTAATAACTCCTTAATTGGTGATGCATTTTTTTTTTCTTTCTTTTTCCCATTTCCACCAACTGCTGATTTACAAGAGTGCTGGAATACAGGTATATATATACATGATTCTTCTTTCTATTTTGTTTCAAATTCTTGAAATATTTTTTCATTTTTATTACAATATTAATTCGTGGTTAATTTCTCGACTTTTGCAGACTGTGGTATGTATTCCGCTGCTGGATGGAGTAGTGGAACTTGGAACAACAGGCAGGGTAATGCTAATAACCGTTCATTCATTCAAATTATACATAAAAAATTCTAACTCAAATGTGATTTAAGTAATATTAAGACGAGGTATATATTATTATTATTATTATTATTTTATCTATTTCCTATGAGGTAATTGCCAATTTCCAAATATAACAGCGAGATAAATTGATATTAACCCAATATAGTTTGTTTTCCTAGCTTGTAAATAATATTAAGTATAGTCGAGTCGAACTTGAACCATTCTTTTATTTGGTTAGGTTAAAGAAGACATGATAATAATCCAACGCGTACAAAGCTTCTTCACCATCCATCAAAATCCCAACCCTCCACGGCCGGCCCTCTCAGAACAATCGACTTCGAATCCTACCACTACTACATATTTCGAGGACTCTTCTCCGATGCTTCAAACTCGTGCATTCAACAACAATATTGCTGTAGAGGAAGAAGAAGAAGAAGACGAAGGTGAAGATGATGAGGCCGAGTCTGACTCGGATGCCATGACGACAGGTCGAGTGGACAGTCTGTCTCGGGCAACTGGGAGACCGAGTGAGCTCATTCAACTTGACATGTCTGAGGATATTAGAATCGGGTCACCAGAAGATGGGTCAAATAATTTGGATTTGGATTTGGATTTCCACCACCTCACGGTGGCTCAGTCAGGAAACCTGGCGGAGCAACACCTCTTGTATAGGGCTCAATCGATGCAGACGTTACCGCCGAATGATCCCATGAGCAGTGGCGCCGCCCTTCACCCACCCCATTCTGGTATTATTAATAGTAATTAACTATTTATTGAATAGATGTGTCAATTGACTGAAAAACAAAAATATTCATGTATATTTGGTGGAAACATATGAAATTTTAATTCATTGTGATGAGTACATTGCGTATCATCCTAACTAATTTGGCAATGTGCAAAGATTGTTTATTGCTAAATATTTTGTTTCAATTTCTTAAGAAGGCTTATATTTGGAATGCAGGTTTTCCTCCCGTTGATGTATTATTAGAAGATGATTCCCACTATTCGGACACAGTCTCTAGCATCCTAGAAAACCAGTCGAACCGGTGGTCGAATTCTTCCTCCAGTAACCTTTACTCCAACAGCTCCGCCTTCTCGAAGTGGTCCCCCACCTCCTTTAGCCACCGAGACCACCTCCTCCTCGATGGCGCTTCTCAATGGGCCCTCAAATACATACTTTTCACCGTCCCATTACTCCACATCAAATCACGTGACCCCTCCACACGCAGAGACACTACTCCGCAGGACGAGCTCAGCCACAACCACGTTTTGGCCGAGCGTCGTCGTCGAGAGAAGCTCAACGAACGTTTCATCATTCTGAGATCCCTTGTACCTTTTGTAACGAAAATGGATAAAGCTTCGATTCTTGGCGACACTATAGAGTATGTGAAGCAGTTGCGCAAGAAAATTCAAGAACTCGAATCACAAGAGAGGCCGAGGGAGGCAAATAATGTTAATAGTTTGAAGGACAAGAGTATTGGGCCCAGTTTGTTGAGGGAGAAGAGGAAGCTGAGAATTGTCGAGGGTGGCGGCAGGGTGGCACCAAGAGCGGTGGCGGAGGACGTGGTGCAAGTGGAAGTGTCGATAATTGAGAAGGATGCATTGGTGGAGATTCAGTGCATGCATAAGGAAGGGTTGTTGATGGATGTGATGCAATTGCTTAGAAAGCTTAAGATAGAGATAACTACGGTGCAGTCTTCCATTACTGATGGGCTTTTCACTGCTGAACTGAGAGCTAAGGTATAGTTTACAGTATTCGTTGCTACCCATTTTCATGTTAGCTACTTTTTAGGGACACTTTTGAAGTGTCCCTAACATGACGGATGATGGCTACCTCAAAGGATAACCACGAAAATTTCATAGCCATTCTCCTATTCTTCATATTTTGCGACAATTTAAAGTACGACCAACTTCGATTTCAAGGTATTATATTTTTGTTAATCATTCTTATGATTTTTCAGGTGAAAGAGAATGTAAATGGAAGAAAACCAAGCATAATGGAAGTGAAAAGAGCTATAAACCAGATACTAATTAACTGATAGCTAATAGTGCATATTATTGAGTTACTAGATTTATCCTTTGGTGATTAAATAAACAATTAATAAGCTTTTGCTCCTAATAATGGGAGTACTGGCTTTTCATCTGTCTTTTGTAGTTATTTTCAACAATAAGGAACAGATGAAAAGCTGCCCAACTACATATCTATATATTGTAAATTTGCAACTCGAGGAAAATTATCCCAACCTTATGTAATTAGTAACTATTACTTAATAAGATGCAAAAAAAATTATTTATCTTTATAGTACAGAAAAAGTCCTTAAAATAACATATCACTAACTCCATTGGTCATCTTCTCCAAATCTTCTTGTGACAAAAGGGTTTTTTTACCCATGGCCCCAGTCTTATCATAGGGCTGAGCCATCCTCCTCAAGAACTGCATAACATAACAAGGAAAGAGGTGATATTTGAAAACCCTATGCACCAAAAGAAAAAACATATAATGCTGCAAGATTGTTATACCATACCTCTCTTGCTATATGCACAGCCATGTCTGTACTCAAGTTTAGGTGTGCATCACGTAAATGTGAAAGAATCCAACTAGGCAGCTTTGAGCGCTTATCATGACGGCTATATCTAAAAGCACAACCAATCAAAGAATTTGCACCCGTTTAAATGTTGAATTACTCATTAGAACGCTATATTTATTTGTTTATTTATTAACCAGAGCATTTAAAATGAGGAACGAGGATAAGAACCTTTTGTCAGCAAAGATCATCATCCCATAATCTGCCTTTGAACGTATGACTCGTCCCACACATTGAGCAGCTTGTCTCTGAAAATGAACGAGCAAATTAATTATATAAGAAAATAGAGACAACATACACTATATTTTTTTTTTAAATGATTTCCAATTTATAGTACTACCAAAGCATCAAAAGTCAAAAAATCTCCCTCTTTAATTTGAAATGTCTCCCGTAGATATTCCAATCTAGCAAGCAATATTCTGTAATTACAACAACATTAGTTAAGCCAGATGCTAAAAAGAATATCTTTGCCAAGTGCCAATTATAGCAAACAAAAGATAAACCAGTGTCACTAAAATAATAACTCAAGAAAGATCTTTGCGATTTACCTGCTCAAGGTGTATTGGAAAGGTACACCAAACATGATTACAAGTCTTCCATAATGTCTATCAAAATCTATACCTTCGGCTACTTTCCCCCTGCAAGTAAATTTCAAAAGAAGACAAAAAGAACTTAAAATCAGTAAATATTCAATATTTTCAATTTTAACCGAAAATATGATGACAAATATTCATTTATAAAGAACCACCAGAGGATGCAGGGTCCAAAATTGAACAGCAGAGAGCAAGAGAGTTACCTGGCAACAGAGAAAAATACGGCTCCTCTTCCACAGTCACAAGCTCTACGATAGTTGTCTAATGCAAGAGTAGTTTCAACTACATCCTGAGTCTCTATGAAAACAAGTTTATGTTGCATTATCTCCTACAATATATCCAAAACAAGAAATTTAATCAACTTATAAAATTAATGGCTGAGATTCCAGGAAAAAATATAATTAGAGAATGTTTACCTTGAGAATTCCCGATTCATGCCAACTATTGACAATCCCATCCATGTAGGAATAACTAACAAAAAAGCACACAACTCCATCTGGAACAACAGACACCATTTCAAGCAAAAGTTTCCCATAATTTTTCTCCACACCAGGATCACTTCTCAGATCATACTTTGTGCTTACAGGAAGCTGATCGCTGAGAAATCAAACCAGGAAGAGTTAATAATTTTTAAATGATTTATTAGAATTAAGTTTCTGAAGTATTTACCTTCCACGTGTTAAAACCATAGGGCATATGCAATCCCTCGTTAACGACATTGTAAAGCTTCGACTAACCACCGGATTGAAATTAAGCAGACGAGGGTAGAGATCGATGGGGCTCAGTGTTCCAGAAGTAATAACAACAGATTGGAATCGTTCGAACACAGGCTTTATTGCAAGAGAAGCATCATGACAACAAAGCTGCAAACATAAACATTTTGTAAGAAACTAGGGCAGTGGAGTAAATTGCCCACAGCTGAAAGCCAGTAAAAATGCAGATAAAGTTCTCCAGAATTTATTAAAAAATCTCAAAAAACTAGTATCCACCAACAGATCATTTTTCAAGAAACCAATTAGGCATAAAATAAAGGGGAATTAAGTTGTCAACTCAATCAGTTCATATCAATGTATATATAACAAAAGCAAACCTGGAGTACAGGATCAGGTATATGTGGCATTCTTTCGTCAAAGGGTTCAATTATAATAGAAAATCCTCGAGTATATGTCCCCACAAGAGTTGCCAGATCGCAAATTGTCTGGATGTGCATAAATTCTTCTGTGTCAGTTATCTCCAAAGTTAACATAAGTGAGTAAAGCCGGTCATAACAAAACTTAAGCATTTTCTGATCGATTCCAACTTGTGCATTAATGGAAGCAACAAATGTAACGGGGCCCTCCTTTTCAACATTTTCAGTCTGCAGTCGCACTTTAAAATACTGGACTAATCTGCGCAAAACAGACAAAAAATGCTCTGCACGCCTTATATTTCCAGGCACTGCCTCCTTTAAAATATCCGCAGGCAAGGTAGGATTTGCGAACCAGGTATCACTAACTATGAGGAGATAAAACATATTGCCTGTCAGAAGCAAATCAGACACACACACACACATATGAAGGGGATCATAAATTCAACTTACTAGGAAGGTTCCCCCTTTGTGCCAACCCTTCAACAAGCCGGTTGTATTCTGCACGCAATCGACCAGCATCGGTTGCCTTTAACCTTCCTACCATGTCAAAAATAAAGTTAAGGCATGGTTTATTTTCCTTTTCTAAAATAACTATCTTTAGGAGGAATAAATACATCAAGAATTTGGTATATACCCATTCACGTAAAAGTAGATTAGAAAAAAAAATATCAAGTCAGTCACTGAAAACAGGGTTTTACTAGAACACAAGATACACAATCTTATTATTTTAGAAGTTACACGATAAATATGAGAACGGCAACCCCCATGATGATATGCAGTTTATGAGCTGATGAGACTCTATTGGAGAAATGTAGAGCATTAAAAATTCTAAATGCAAATGAGAGAGAACTTTTGTTGCATGCACCAAAACTTTCATACCTATAATCTTCTTTAGAACTCTATTGAATGACTTTCACCAATAACTTATTCTGCAGACTTAATGAACCACATGCCTCACTAACTAAGAACATACCTTTCGATCTCCTGAGACATCTTGTTTAGATTCCTCGTGGCCCCTTCAAGTGTCTGGCTCCTTACTCTGACACTAAGAGCCTCAATGCACACATTGTCAATATTATGGGCCTCATCAAACACCACAACAGACTCTCTCTGCATCTCTTTTGATATGATTCCGGCAACCTTGGGATCAAGCAGATACTGGTAGCTATACACCACCACATTTGCAAATTGCACCATATGACGTGCTAAAAAGTAGGGGCACCACCCCTTTTCCTTCCCAAATGTCCTCAAATCCTTCACAAATCATAAGATTAACCAAAATTCAAAAATCAAAAATTCCATTTTCTCGTAGAAAAGTAAATAATTATATTAACTTAACAAACATAAAAGCTTCAAACTTGCATTACTTGTCCACCCATTTTCCTCCCCAAATGCCCTCAAATCCTTCAACAATCATAACCAATTCAAAAATAAAAAATTGCCATTTCTTCCCAGCAAGCATAAAAGCTAAAAAGTAGGGTCCCCACCCTTTTCCCTCCCATATTCCCTCAACTCCTTCAACAGTCATCATAAAATTAAACAAAATTTAAAAATTAAACTTTCTATTTTCCCTTCAAGAGTATATAAAATAATCAAAAGCTTCAAACTTCAGTAACCTCTCCACCAATTCAACACAATAGAATCCGGTAAAGAACACATTTCGACACTCAAAAATAGTCCACACATTCTGTCACTCAAAACTAATCCTAATCAAATGCAGCTAACAAGAAACCCCACATTCACTATTTTCTAGTTATAATTAACCAAGCATGAGAATAGAACCCAAAATAAACAATTCTATCGGATCATCAAATTACCAAACCTGCAATGTATAAACTCCAGGAGGCAAAACAGCATCAGAAGCAGCCTTCTCATAGTTCTCGAAAAACTCACACGTCGGGACTCTCGGATCCTCGGCTGCCAACGCCCTCACCCAACTAGCAGTCAACTTCCTACAAGCAGCATCAACCGAATCCCGATTCTCCGCGGATACAACGGCCGGATTTACACACAGATTCTTCCTCGACGAAAGCCCTAAAGCGAGGATCCTTGCCGAAGGTCCCAGATGCTTGACCTGATAATTGTGCAATAATTTCAATTCAGCTAGGGTTTTCTCCATCTCGTGTACCGTTCGGGTACAGTATAAGAGTTTCACTGGATTTGAGGGTTTTGATAAAGAGTAGCTCGTGATAAGGGAGAGAAGAGCGATAGTTTTTCCCGTGCCGGTAGGCATTTCCAGGAGGCAGTGACCTTTGGCGTCGAGAGCGCGTTTAAGTTCGATCATGTAAGAGTATTGTTCGGGGTATATGTTTTCGTAGGGGAAGTATACTGTTACGTCTTCGATTTGGAACTTCATTGTCACGGCGGTGCACGGCGGGGGAAGAAGGGAGGAGGTCGATCAACTGTCGCCGGATGTTCTGGAGTAAGTAGAGGCGGCACTTGTCAAAAGAAAAGTTTCAGAGAGGCGGCGTCGTTTGAAGACCTAAGTATACTATTACACTATTTTTTGATCAAATAAATAAGTATTACTAGTGTATATAACTTTTCGTATTTTTTTTTTCTAATTTTAGTTGTTTATATATTATATATTATATTATTGTTGCTGCTGTTGTTTTTCTTTCTCTTTTTTATTCCTATACAACAAATTCACGAAAAACTCGTTGCTATATTTGTTCATTTATAATGTGAAGGAGTCTTATTCTGATGGTAGCTCCGTCGCTGTTACTTTGAAGAAATTAGAGTGCTCAAAGCAAGTCTACGCTCTGTATATATTAGCATGGGATAACATTATAGGATTTCGGTCTTATTACGTTGGCCTTCGGGATCGGAGTAATGATTAACAGGGACAGTCGGGAACATTCGTAAGAGACTTTTGTACATTAGAGATCTTGGTTTTGAATAAACCATAAATGTAGAACTTTTTCAGCTTAATTTTGAATCTTTTTTACTTGGATATTCTTTTAATTTTGCTAACTAACTAAATATATTTAATCATGTAATGAGATCTTTGTTAATTTTTTTAGTTAAATTAATTATGTAATGAAAACATAAAAAGATTACATAATAATATATTTTCGTTTCACTCAATAAAGAGAAAGAAAAAAAAATCATACCCACATCAAATGTATAAACCAATAAAACACTAAATATGTAATATCAAAAGTATAAAACATTAAAACACTAATAATATCAATAATTAAAAGTAAAATCTGACAACAACATCTAATAATCATTTCTGTTTTAGGGATTTTTGCACATCACCCCCCAGTTTTTTTCAATTTTTGCACTTTCCCCCCCGAAACACATTAAATGTGACCATGTCCCCTGCTTTTATGTATTTTGTGCACTTACCCCCCCGAAACGTCTTAAATGTGACCGTGCCCCCTGCTTTTATGTATGTTTGTGCACTTACCCCCCCGAAACTCTTAAATGTGACTGTGCCCCCTGCTTTTATGTATGTTTGTGCACTTGCCCCCCCCCCTCCACCCCCCTCATACCAAATTCTGACCATATTCTTCGCCGGAACTAAAGTACTTGCAAAGCACACAAAATTAAAGAGGGCAAAAGGGTAAAATTATCCTTATTTTCCACAAAACCTAAACATCAGTTAAAAACGTGAATTAAAATTGAGAAAAAAATTACGGTTTATCTCAGTTAGGCTCAATTTCTCCTCCATTTACTGAAATTGAGTGAATCATGAACAATTTTACAAATTCATATCGTCTCTCTCTCACGCAAAACTCATGATTTAGAGAAATCAATATCAATATTTCTTGTTGCTTTCTTATTCATTTTATTATGGAGACCCCTTCATTACATATATACACCGAAAAATAAAGTCACCTAGGAATTGGAATTGGATATGGAACGTTGCCGCACCGCTGGTAATATTATCCTTTTGCCCTCTTAAATTTTGTGTGCTTTGCAGGTGCTTTAGTTCCGGTGGAAAATCTGACCGGAATTTGGTATGGGGGTTTTGGGGGGGGGGGGGGGGGGGGATAAGTGCACAAACATACATAAAAGCAGGGGGCACAATCACATTTAAGACGTTTCGGGGGGCTAAGTGCACAAACATACATAAAAGCAGGGGGCACTGTCACATTTAAGATGTTTCGGGGGGTAAGTGCACAAAATACATAAAAGCAGGGGGCATGGTCACATTTAATGTGTTTTGGGGGGGAAAGTGCAAAAATTGAAAAAAACTGGGGGGTGATGTGCAAAAATCCCTTATATAAAACATGACAATCTTTGTTCTACTATTTCTTATAGGAATGTTTAAAGTAATAAAAAAAAAAAGGTAAATGATAAAATTTCCGAAAAATAATTTCTAAAAATGTTTTCTGTTCTATATTACTTATAGAAAATGTTTAAAGTGGAAAAAAGAAAGGGAGAATAGCAACCATCTCTGTCGAACGTAAAATTATTTGTATCCACGTCCCTTGACCTAACAAAATTTACAAAGACTAGCGGAGGTGAATGCAACTTCTTTAAAATTCGGGGAGGTAGATGCTTGAACCCGAAAGAAAAGGCTTCCAGGTGTTTTTCCAATTTTTTGTCTTTTACTAACAAGTAAAGGCATTTGTTCAAAACATTCATAAATTGGTTTTGAAAAACCAAAAGCTTTTGCAAACAAGGCTAAATGCATTAAACAAGTTTCACAAAAGCTGCACTCAGGACAAAAAACTAGAAAGAAAAACATAAATAAGAATGAAGCTATAAATCTATGAATTTCTGAAACCTGAGGCTACAAAGTCTAAACATACAGTATCTGGGTAGCCACCATATGTCATGTTAGATCACTTTTAGGGACATTTTGCATAAAAAGTGTCCCTACAACCCCCCTAACATGGCGGAGGATAGCCACGAAAATTCCGCACTATGTAAGTTATGGAAACAAATCCGTCTATAGCTAAAAGTGAAAATGTACAGTAACCTGTTACAAAGATTCCATACAACACAAAATCTCTAAGATTGAACAATCAATCTTCAGGAGCTGATGTCCTGGAAGGCAAGCCCTTGATTGTGTGCCGACACTGAAACCTGCGATATAAATGAACTTTCATTTATTTAGAGTCTTCTTCTATTGCTAGTTACACATAGTTTACAAGTCATCAACGACACCCTACGCAGGTAATAAACATAGTTCCAGCAACATCTTTGCTATAAGAGGAGAATATAAAGACAAATGGATTAAGTGCATAAGAAAAAGAGACGTGGAGAGACCAAATCATCATTTGTTCCATAGGCAGTACAGTGATTATATTACTATGATCTTTGTATATGCTATTTCACTCAAAATGCAGATATTAGTCTGAAGTTGCTTGGAAGTCTCAAAAGGAAAGACACATTTCTGAAGGTTTTTGGAGAATGATATTGATAACCAAAGTCGTCAAAAACATATAAAATTCAATAATGACAAGATTAAGCATATGTTAATTTAAAAACTGCAAATTGCACTAAATTAAACCATACAGGCATACACTATGGGAAATGTTATTGATAAACATATATGTTGAAGTTGGTCGACTTGATACTAATTTCATGAATATAGAATCTCTAAATTTAGCAGTTAGAAATGAATTGCCATTGCAATATTTTGTTCATCCATACCAGATCAAATCCTTTGCTTCAGAGTCCAATAATCCTACGGAACTTGCACCGTCATTAGGTTGACCATTCATTTCCAGATCATGGGTTCTGCACCTAAACCTCAGTCGAAAGGGCACAGTCTGTGACAAAAAAAAAAAAAAAGAAACGAATAACACCCTTTTAATTTATGGATTCTGAAAGGGCACAGATCATAGGTTCTGCACCTAAATCTCAAGAAGGTATCGGTAAAGATATATCAAACATCCAATGATTCAATGTGGATGTCTAAAACAAGTCATCATATGATCCACGAGATTAATTGAGTTAGAAAGATACATAGCCCATTTTGTAGGATCGAATTGACCCTATTAATTTATGCTCATATGCATGACAATGAGATACATTGTTCAATGCTCCTCAAACCTATTAATCCTTCAACTTAATGCAGCAATATCATTCACTTAAAGCAAGAAGAATAACATAATCTCAGTCAACAAGTTAACATCAGATTCTGCACCAATTTTACCTGAACCTATACGACAGCCTATAATAAAGGAAAAAAAAATCTCCATAAGAGAATCATGGATATGCTAAAACATAAACCGGAAAAGTGAATTTCTACCTTCTTATATTGTCGGAACTCTCGCTTTGGAAGAAAGTGCAAAGGCAAATTGAGGGAAGAGGGTGCTTTCACCAAGAGAAACAACTTAGTAGGACCTGAAAACATTTTATAAACCATGAATCGTGTACAAAATCACAAGAAAACCACTTATATCCAGCACTTCAAGAAACAAGGCAACACTATTATCGATTACCGGTATATGAATTCGACCCAGCACCCCTCGATATCAATGTACGAATTGCCTATAAAAAACATACAAATAACAAGCAAATCAAATACTTGGCATGTAAAATAAAATATCAGTATCAGAACAAAGCACAACCTTTCTGGAAAGAGATTCTGCAACCTTGCTTCGGCCATAATCCCCTGAAACCGTCCTCCCGTGTGAAAAACACAGTTCATAAACATATAAAGGCCTTAGAGGACTAGGTCCAAGAACCATAGAAATTTTCTCGATATTAGGAACTTCGGAAATCATCAATTGGAGTGCAGTCTTTAGATTCGAAACACAATTCATTGTCTTTTCCAACCTTCTTATTCCCATTTTCACCTCCCTCTTTCTTGCAGCTTGTTTTCTCCGTGTCGATATCGCCTTCATTTCACTTTGAGCTAGCTCAACTTCCTTCCAAATAGAAAATTAAATAAATTTCAAATCTTAGCATGAAATTAGGGCAAAAATTCAAAATTAAGAGTTAAGAGTACTCACCAATTCTTTGTATTCGGCTCGCAATTCGTTGAATTCCTGGGTAATGTCTTGCAGTACTCTGCCACATTAAATACAATTGATCACGAACAAGATTTGTAGGCTTTAAATTAGAATTTTGGTATTATTTTAAAAAAATTACGAGGGAATTTGCTGGTGCATGAAAAGAATGAAGCCGAGTATGTCGGTGACGACGTGAAAAACTGTGGAGATGTCGAGTGATTCGGCAGCAGTGTCAATGTTCGTGAACTCCATGTCCGAGCTTCCTTCTCCTTCATCCATAGCTCCGGTTAATCGGCCCACTTGACAGGAAACGACGTCGAATTGTATTTGAGAAGGGTTTCTGTTTTTCGAATTCGTCCTGACGTGAAATCTAAACTTAACCTAGGGGAAAATGTATATTAGATATCGGAAATTTGCCAAAAATTACCCTGTAAATTTTTTTTTTTGCAACAGACTTTCTTGTGTTTTCAAAAACCCTGCAAATTATACTCATTCTCGGTTAATCATTGACACCGTTAATTTTTAATTGAATTGTCTAAATTATCCCTTATATATTAATAAAAATTTATATTTTTATTAACGGGGAAAATTCATATTACTATCCTGTGATATCAAAAACCTGCAAAAACTATCCTATACATTTTCCCCCTTAACTTATGAATTATTTCTAAACAAAATTTTCATATTTTAGATATGATTTAATTAATATACATAAATGTTTTTCAAATATTCGTCATGCTTATAGACTAGATTTACTTATTACACAGAATTTTCTCGTAATATTGAATATTTTATACAAAATATCTTAGTGTAAAATATGTTTAATTTTTATTGCTAAATTTGTACAATGAAAAATTCAGTACCGAATATTTAATTATACATGTGAATTTTTATACTAAATATTTCACAAGATAATTTCATCCAAGTATTACATGAAACATAAAAACTTGATTTTTCTTTTTTTTTTCTACTTTTCCATTATTAATTAAATTTGTTTGGTAAATTTGTTACAGGATTGTAAGTACATTTAAAATTGAATTAATAAAGATTGAGGGAGCCGGTGCCTTTAGACGTCGTTTTTAATTTGTATATTAGATCATAAATTAAAGCTGGAATATATGTGGTAGTTTTGTTTCTTCTTCTTTCCTTTTTTTTTTTTCTTTTTTCTTGAAAAAGAACAAGACAATCCAGATATTTTTCTTAACTATAATTTTCGTTAACTCTCCTACTAAATTTTGTGTTCTTATTTTGATTAGAAGGATATGTTTCCTTTTGTTAAAGGTATTTCATTTGATAACTATTGATAAAATCTATTCAATTTGAATTGATTTTGACTTCTAATAGTCTCTCAAATAATTACATTGAGATTGTTCTCATATTACCAAAATCTAAAAATAAAGTGGAATAGGATACCCTACTTGTTTTTCTTCTTCTTCTTGAGAATATAATACCCCCTATTAAAACACATATTTTCTCAAATTTAACATTTTAGTTTTCATTTTCTAGAAGTATTCAGCATATTTATCTGATTATACAATTTTGCACGTTGTCAAAAAATTTCATAATCTCCTAATAATGTGTATTTTTAATTACATTTTATAAGCAAAAATATGATTATAACAACAATACTATGTGTTTCAAATTATACGATAATTTATATCGTAGTGCATTTTGATATTTAACAGAAAATATTTGTGAATTTACATTACATCGTTTTGATATTTAAGAAATAACCACAAAATTTTATTTATAATCCTTGAGATATAATTCTCAGCATCTCTAATCCGACACTTTATAACGAAGTATTATATTTTTCACTTAAAATTTATTTTTCGTCCAACTTTCTTATTATAGATCTCGTAAAATAATCTTTAGTTTACATCATTTTGTATCATGGAACTATCTCAATTGTGAATTTATGGTTCCAAGAAAAGGACATGAAATACGACCACAAGTGTAAACAATTAAAATTTATAATCAAACTTAAAATTTTGTCAAAATAAAATTATAGTTTTGTAAAATACGATATCAAACATTCTGAATTTTCAATCTTGAGACTAAAAGTATAATTTGATAAAAAAAACAACATATACACATGCTTGCAAAAAGATAATCATCCAACTCTGCAATAATTTATCATTAAGCCAAATTAAACCTTTCATCTAAACGGTGAAAATTGTAATCAAATCTCAGAAATAGCTTTCAAAATGTGCTAATAGATGTTACAAGTATTAAATAGAGACCATCGAATACTATAAATAATACAGAGATTATGATATCAACAAGTCCAGGATTAAAACCAAATACACTCTCCAAAAACTAAAAGTATATAATTTTTATTCGACTATGTTACGCCATTGTATTTTATACAGGGCCGAATTTATTGCTAGACAACTTGGGACCTTGTTTAGGGCCCCGACCATTGAGGTAGGGGTATTCAACAAAATTGTCATACCGTCCCAATCGATTGGTCCAATTTAAACCGATCGCAACTTGCAAATTGAATGATAAATGGGTTGATATTGGTCTTCTTGAAAAGAGGACCGCAAATTGCAATCGAGTTTAAATTTATATTATTAAAAATCGCATAAACCACATATATCCCAAAGCTCAATATATCCCTAACACTTGATTGCTAATTTATTATCAATCCCTAATTTAAATTTTATTTGATCGATATCGGTGGGAAAAATGTCGGTCGGAATTTCGGTGGGAATCCGATTCCAACCCGACTTTTTCTGACCAATTTTTTCGGTGCCCGGTGGGAATTTTTTTATTCCCACCGATTTTGGCCAAAATCAATGGAAATTTTGATGGAAATTTTAATTAATTCTAGTAGTGGATAATCACCAACATCAATTTTGATTATCATGGTATTCTCTATCAAGGATTATACATGTTTGCCAATTTTGTTCACTAGTGTAAATGCAATAACAAAATATATAGTGATAATTAGTTTGTGAATTTAATTAATTAAATAACAAACAATTATTAAAGTCGAAAAAGATAAAATCGCCTCAATCTGAATGGACCGCAAAGTGCAATCTCAAGTTGGGTTGAGATTTAACAATATTATTAAAAAACCGCAAATATCGGGTTGGACTTGGAAGAGTATAAAATCGCACAAACCTGCACCGCGAACAACCCTATAAAATATTATAATCTACATGGAATATTATAATCTAGAATCATGTACAAGCAAAAAAATCAGTCACATAAACCTCCATGCATAACTTAAGATAATTATTGGGTTAAATTTAATTTATTGTTGAGACAATTATTGGCTTAAATGCATCACATGCTTGTTTAGTTGTGTCGGACACATGATCTGAGCATGACATCAAGATAAATCATAACATTCAAATTAACTTGAATAAAATATTAATTAGCTTTATTAAAACTCTAAGAATAGAAATATAGTTGTGCAAACAATTTGATAAATCTAGCGAATCGTACCAAAATTAAAACTAATTACCAAGCCATAGTTATTTCTTTCAATTTCAGTATTAGCATCAACTTACAAAATGAACCCATAATTTCAATTTTAGGACCTGGAGGCACATAAAGAAAACTAAATGGGCATGAACGTGCAACTATTTGGGATCACCTTAAAAGTTAAGTTTAATACATAACTTGATTCAACTAGATTAGGTAAAACTACAAATTTAAAAATAAAATAATAAATACTAAAAATTTGAAAACACGGCTCTAAGCTACAATTTTTGTTTTTATCAAGCTACGAGTTGTTGGATTTGACATCCAATACAAATTTTGAATTTACCCAACAAGTCTAAATACCAAAAATTGCCTACTCAATTCGATGTTAATCACACACGCTCCTAAAATTGAGGAGCCCTTTTATAACATAATTGTGAGAGCATAATAATACTACTTTTATATTATACCTATTTATTGTTTTGACAAGTATAAGTTAACTCTATTATCGTACATTAGTTATATAATTATATCCACAATATTTATAAATACTTTTACAATTTTAATAATGATGTTTTTATTTTGTAGACCAGGACACCGAATTAAAATTTCGCCTAGAGCCCCCTCAAATGTCGGGCCGGCCCTGATTCCCCATTTAATGTTACGGCTACTATAGCAACTACACTACATCTCTCTTCGGCAAATGTTTGTAAAGTAGAGCATTCAATCTAAACACAAAGGCCTTGCTTGCAGCAGACTGCAGTTGATAAGACAGAAATCGCGTATCTGTAATCATGGGTGATTGATCGAGTTTAATTATGAGATCTCCAGAATTATAAATAATTAGAAGACATGAGATTTACCTATTTGTTTATCTCTAGTCATAGCCCATAACGCCGTAATGCTTTAGTGAGACTCGGCATTACATTATATGCTTGATAGGATCTTCTCAATTCAATGATTGAACCCACCTGCAGTTATCAATACAAAGAAAGAGAAGGAAGTATTTCAGTATGAACCTTCATTAATACGAACTTTCCATTAAGATATGCGACAAGAAGGAACTTACGATGATGAGAATTGAAGTGAACCCTATGGAAAAACCCTCATTGATACGGCGTAAATAATGGTCCAGAATAGTGGATGTAGTAGCCAAAACACTTAGCAACAAACCCCCTGCAAGATAATTACAATTGTAGAGTTAGAAAATTGGAATTAATGAGAGACTAACAAGGGAGTCCGTGTGAGTGAATTGTGTAATACATTAAGAAAATGAGAGAATTGTACCCCAAAAACGCGTTGAAGCTTGGATCTTTGTCAAATACTCGATGGTGGCTTTTCCAGGCTTTATATTTGGAATTCTGGCACCCATCTTATTTAAATAATCAGCAATTTCCTTGGGCATGTTGGCCTAGATAAGTGGTTATAGTTAGGTAGCTAGACAAAATTCACCATGCACTAAACAAATCAAATTACATCTTATCTAGACAATCAAGATGCCAACTGAGCCTTATTGATCATGTAAATACTCGTACACATAACACGTAGCATTTTCTACCCTTGAAGAAAGATACTCAAAGTGAGACATAGGGATTCAAGAGATTCATGATACGAGGAGTTCCTTCGGAAGAAAATTTTGATTAAATGTGACGCAGTAAAAGAGAAAGAGACAATCCATGGCATACAATAGGGAAAATAAAATCACTTCCAACATTGTATTCAACTCCATAGGTATGTGGTGAATATTTCAGATTTAAACACGGAAGGCTCATGTGAAGAATTTTAACGGATATGAAGGCTGAAGAAAATACTTACAATGTCAAATATATTGAACAGGAATACAAATAATGCATAGAGTGAATAGAAAATCCACGGCGCTGCTCCGCTAGATGTGTCAGGATTTAGAATATCTCTCACGTTTTCCCAAAATCGCGAACCAAGAAGACTGAGAAAAAAATAACATTTATAAGACTTTATAGCTGCAGTCTCAAAATGAAACTGTAAGGTGCATAGTTATTTACATAAAGAGATTACAAGCAGCAGTTGGCATAAAGATGGCAAATGTAGAAAAAGTAACCTTGTGATCTCGGAGGTGGTCCAGACATCCACAAAAATCAATTAAATAACCATACTGACAAAGAGATATAGGAAAAAAAGGAAAGAAAGCAAGGTACAAAATCTAAAAGGATAAAAAGGGTGCAGTGTGAATAAAAATAACTTGATTCATCAAATGAAGAATAAAAAGATCTTATAGAAACTTTTTTCAAATTGAATATTGCAAAGAGATAAATGAACAGAAACAGTAAAATCATGTTAGCTACTACCTTGCAAGGATGCTAGGAAATGCTAAGAGATATGAAGTAGTGAGAACAGGTTGCATTCCAGAAGGATTTATGTTGAAAGGAATATAAGGCTCCACCTCAGTAACAGGAGAATCTTCTCTGTCCAAAGCAAGAAAATACAATGAATATCCATGTCCAATTGTCCATTATTGACCAAAAGAAATCAGAATCTAATGCAGGAAACAAAATCCAAAAGGTAATCCCTATTCATTGTGTAAACAAAATTCAGATGAACTCTAGTTAGAAATATTTTTTAAGCTGTTTTATTCACTGTTTGATTGTAGATTAACAATGAAAATGCTATAGCCATTATCTGTTTCTACTAGATTTATGGGCCCGGATGACAATTCTACCTTTGTAGAGTTACCCTTAATACACAGGACAACTAAGTAACAACCCAAGACACAAAGGATTGTCGCATAGTGCACTGCTTCATAACTTTAGTGGGCACGAATATTTCCATCTTAACCCCCCAACCCGAACCCGCAACAATCTGAATACCTTCAACTTCAGATTTCAAAGCAGCTGGGGTTTGATCATGAATGTGACAAGGCTGAAGAGTAACTCGATATAAACAACCATAACACTAGATTACAAAAAGAAGGCTCAAATTTCAAGATGAATGTCATTTGGTGGGTCATCTTCAAAAATAAAGACGTAAAGGTGCTTGATTAATATTTTTGTACTGTTGATCAGCTGGTACGACACATAATTAATATTTTACCTGGCAGCAGAAGCAAGTTTGAAGCCATAATATTGCAACTTGATCTTCCTGCAACCCTCTGTTACAACAACTGCCCACATAGTCACCACAGTAAAAACACCCAATACTGTAAATACATAAGGCCACCAGCTAACAGAACTTCCTGCAGTTGGGTGGGAAACCCCAAAAGGAAAAATTCTGTTATTATAAGGTCTGACATGATAGGATAAAGAGTCTTGTTCTCCGTAAACGTTAGGTGGACACAAAATTTGCTCAGAGGAAGTGCAACTTCCAAAGTTACTTCATATGTCATAAGTATCCAGTATCAAACTTAATAGCAAATTATTAAAAGAGTTATAACAAAAACTTAAAATTTAGAGACTAAAAGAGTACTGTCTAAGTTGGTATTGTATAATAGTGAAGGCCTTAGGAGTAATTACCTATAATGCACACATAGCCGTAAGCTGGTTTCCTAGATCTTCACTATACCTGTCTTCTCACCTAAGATACACAAACTCAGATCTGTATTTGCCAGTTTACGTTGACCTACTGCACATGCTTACATTAATTAATTGACCCAGCTAACATTGATTTGTTATTTTAGGATGAATGATCCAGGGCAACCACCGCTCCTGGAGAGGTAGCCACCAAGTTGAGCTCTTGAAAAGGCAAAAACAACGAAGCAAATCTAGTAACATGAATTAAAGAGAATTATGAAAATTGAAGATATGTTGGGTTGATAATGTAGGTAAGAATCGTAGAGTGAATAAAAATTTTCAGGTCAGAAAAGGTTATTGATGGACCATCACGCATTACAACAAAGTCAAACAATTCACATCTTGCTGGAGGAAAAGACTTTATTTGGTGAAAATAAAATATTGGTATATCAAGCCCTAGCTTAAATCCTCCATGTTGATAGGGTGTTGCAGTAAAATTCACCAAATGGTTATCATTAGCTAAGTTCTAGTCCAATAGTCTCCAACAATTATAGTCTCCAAAAAAAAATTCCATTTATGTGCGAGATTAAAAATCATTTAAGTCTTCGCCCAAAACCAACTCATGACATTCAGTTTTGATTACAAAATGGTAAAAACTTCATCATTTTTTTATATTATATTTAATAAAATATTAACTGCCTAGAACTGAGCGATGACTGGCCTAATTGCAGTTTGTATACACAATCACAATTCACAATGGTTACTTTAACTGAACCTTCAGTTAGCTATTGAAGTCTCAAGGAATTGACAAAAAAGGAGGTCAATGGTAAAATGATAAAAATAGTTGTTATTTGACACTAACAAAACGAGATAGTTTTGTATGAAGAAAAATTCAACAAGGGTAACAAAGTGAAGGATCTGGGATTCTGGGCAGAGTAATTCTATACAAAAAAGTGAAAAAGAAATTGATTTTGTACAAGAGTTTAAGTTCCCACCTAATTTGCTCGACCAGTTTAATAATTCACCTTCTCAGTTTCTCGATATTCTGAATTGACAAGTTTCTAAACAATTGACGAGTAACTAACAGACTTCCTAAATGTAACTGAGACTTAACTACCAAAAGGATGCATGATGTTCTCAAATGCATTTGCTGTCTAAACAACAATACCAAATAAAGAGTAAAACTCAAAATTGACAAAGTAATACAAGTTAATGGCACTACTTTGCCACTCACCTGTGAGCTGTGTTAACATCTTGTACAACGTATCCGTGTAGCCAGTCAAAATGCTGACGCATATAATTAAAGAAGATCCTTGACCTGGCAATGCATCGCACATTAGAGAACCAGATATATATTAAGCAAATATTGTGGACAAAGGGAAAACTACAATTTGAAGATCAACAGGTAACCGCATTAAATCATGTTCCGACTTAATTTCTAGAATATTCTAAGACAATTATCTCAAGAAACATAAACCGAAACATATTATGGCATTGGGCCGTGCAATAGTATAATGTGCTAGTGTATGCAGCAGTACTTTAGTTCCTT
The DNA here is from genome assembly GCA_003313485.2 of Penstemon barbatus. NCBI lineage: Eukaryota > Viridiplantae > Streptophyta > Magnoliopsida > Lamiales > Plantaginaceae > Penstemon > Penstemon barbatus. The sequence continues at coordinate 15,096,322 of CM064877.1, read as the reverse complement.
TCTAGAATATTCTTGTTTATTTTCTTTCTTTTTCTCATGTGTGGGCTTTAGGGGGTTATACAACTACAGCGAATTCACGTGAAAATTGTAACTATCCAAGAAAGGGAAGGGAAGGGAAGACAGAGAGATAGCAGCTAGAATAAATATCGACAGTTGCAGATGCAATAATAAAAGACGATGAACATAAGAACATAATTTACCAAATCCAGACTCTGTTATCTTGTCACAAATCCAAGTCATTGTCATCGCACCACATACCAGAAACAAAGTTGTGACCATCACATGCTTTACCCTGGACATTACATCAAAGCCAATTTCAACATATCATCGAGAATAAGCAACCATACGTGTATCTCACCAAACTAATTTTTAATACATGTGAAATATAAGAGTATATCACTGAAAAGCTCAAGCTTGATAGGAATTCATAATCAATATAACAACATATGAACTTCCTTCATTGACTTCAGAATAGTAGATAGATTATATGTCATGCAGCTGCAAGGATCTAGAGACATGCATGTCCAAAAAAAAGTAATATCTAAACCGTAAAGATAGTTTAAGAAGTCGTTAATTTCACTTGGTTAAGCAATATGTATATCATTCGAGTACTTTGAGTTCGCCTTAGATAAGAGGAAAAAGAGAACGGGCAAATACAATTTTTACCAATCATCAAGATAGCCACAACCACAACAAGAAGAAACAGTATAAAAGAGGGCAAATTATCTAATTGTGGATGACAATCCATAAACTTCTCTATGCAGACAAAACAGAAAATAGATAATAAAAAGTGGCATGCAACAGCTTCCACAGATCTCAGAAGCACATTGTTAGTTGACATGAGCAAGTAATATCTTTTAAAATATCACTCGTTTCAGGACTTGGGAGCTTAAAGTAAGAAATATGCTTCTGCTGTAATTACCTATGACTGGCTGCATAAATTGAATATGGAAGAGAATAGATAGAAAGAATTACAGCCTCCACCACTGCAAAGCCAAGTGAGATCCACCATCTGAAAGGTATCAGTAATAAATGAACGTGAGAACATTTAATAAGCAATGAAATTATGAAATCAATAAGATCTTTCATTAAAGGGCTCGTCTCACTGCTTTAAATGAATAACAAGACACACATATAACTCTTGATCTTGTCATGGCCATCTAATCCTTCTTTTCGCAGCTTCACTAAGGAAGGGACAATGTGACAAAGAACCTGAACAAGATGTTATGGTAATTAGCATCATATGCAAGACTAGATCGTCACAAAGAGGTAAAAGTTAGCTTTACAATAGGAATAAAATTGCCAACCCCTTAAAAGGGGCATTAAGTGGACGAAATGATATAACTCGTTCTTGACATAAATATCTTTTTAGTTATCTCCTTCCATGTATCTTTTCGTCAACTTCTTCATACGTTGAAATCTGGTCCTCCAGCGTTTCCTTTCCACTGCAAATATCTTCATGGAATTCACCCATATCTCAATGGATTCGTTTGGGATGACATGAGTTGCCCAAACAATACTTGGTTTTCAAAAAATTGAGTTGCATAATGTGATTACTAATTACATTCTGTAGATCTGAAATACCATTGTCTGATCTGCCACATCTTTTTTTTATTTACCAACTGGCAGAATGCTTCATCTGGTAATATTAACATTTTCAAGCTCCATGATCTGACTGATATCTTTAAATGTCCCAGTTAAATTCATAGAGAAGAGACTGACAGCCTACTCAGAGCTTCTTACACTAAAGGAGTTGGATCGCCTACAGTAATTCTTGTACTATTGATCTTATTGATAAGTATATCTATCGGGTGATAATTCAATAGTGATCCTCCCAGGAAATTAATCTACTTTAGGGAATGAAGTACGCAGGAAAAGAAGAATTAGTCCTATTTTCCCAATTAAGGCGAAAGTGATAAAATGGAGGCCTATAAAGTAGAAAATCACAAACATATAAGACTTTGAGAAACAAAACCATTGAGAGGGCCATATGCAAAAAATTGTTCAGAAGGTTGCTAAAAGTGGACTTTTTGCCTTAAAAGTACGACGTATACTAAAATGCAAGCACTATGCAGAGTGAATTATAGGTATACCAGGATGAAAGATTCCGAAGACACTTAAAATATACAGTCTAGAGAACATTTACCAAGATCTGGGTAAAAAACATAGTAATGAAATGTTCTGTAATGAACCGAAGAGAAGAATAATTCCAAGAAGATGCATGCCTATATAATATATCATCAAATAACAAACAATGGTAGGAAGAGACATTGTACAAATGATAAAGGTATTCAGTAAGGCGCATAAATTCTAATCAATGATAATATAATTCTGTGAGATTATTTTGAAGAAATTACAGATAGCCGTAAAAGTATATTTTTAATTTTAATAATAGTAATCCCAAACCTTAAAGAGAGTAAACCTGCATAAGGATTGACGCTGCTATTTGAGGACTGATTCCAAGCTGAAAAAGAGATAGCTTAACTTCTGGTGTCAAATCTCCAAGTTCATCTGCAAAGAGTGATTAATCAAAATCCAGGAAAACAAATATATGAAGGCTGAGAGGGATATAACTAAATAAAGTGAGTCAAATCATGACTTAAATATGGAAACCAAACAATATTGCATCTATCAATTGTGAAAAAGTGCAGCATTCTTGTATAATACAATAATAAATAATTGATACAAAAAGGGGTATTTGAGAAAGGAAATCCACATAAACCATGGGATGACCAATTCACAGACTTACTGATATAGTTGTTCATGAACATCTTATAAACATAAAAAAAAAATGAATAAGAACCTGACACTAAAAAATACTAGATTGCTTCAAATATTTAACTAAAGAAAAGAGAGATAAATTACTCACCAACAGAGCCGGAGACAAAGCTAAGATAATTTTCTGGCATCAACCTCCTATCAAACCCCGGGATGGGAATAAAGTATCCAAGACGACTGATTACTATCAAGACAGCAGTTACAAACAACCTCCTCCTTATCTCACTCTTGAAAAAGGACTCTGCGGCGTTGTTAATAATCGAACCAAGGCGTACAATGTTCAGAAACCTATTCCTAAAAGCCACAGGCTTCGATTCCAGACTATTCACTTCAGGAACAATTTCCTCATCATACGATGTAGGTATAAAGTCTCCAACATTAATAGAATCTGTAGCTGCAGCCCTAATTTTATTTTCTCTCAAGAATACATGTTTTTTTGATGAATAAAACACCCTTCTACTTAACTCTGAATTTATTATCTTCAGAGAGACATGCTTTTTTGACAATCCTGAACTGTACAATTCAAAATTACACAAAGAGCTCCTATCTGCCAACCCAAACAAGCGAAGAAATGAAATCAATTTGAGTTATTCATGAGCTTGAAAAACAGAATTGAAATTCATTTGGATGTTTTACTGAAAAAAAAAAACAAAAAACAAAACTTACGTTTGTAATCTTTACTTGTAAAATTACGTGAGTTCCAACCTACGTGTGAAAAAAAAAAAAAAAAACAGATAAAAGCACCATTAGCATAAGAAATAATTTACTTGAATTTAAATTACAAAAAATAAGTGAAAACCTTGAATACGAATATGGGGTTGAGGTTTGAGAAGAGTAGCTGCCATGGAACTGCAGCTTTGAAAAACCACAGTTTCAGAAGAGCAGCGGCAAATTTGCAGCTTATCTAGAAGGACGGAATCTCCTGCTTTCGGTCTATGTGCTATTCTGAAGAGTGTGTTGTTGTTTGGAGGAGCGTTTCATTTAAGCTCTTTCCTGTTTTGTTTTTTATTTACTAATTAGGGTTTCTCCTTTTCTTATTTTGTTAATTCCTTAATAGTTTTCTTTTTCTGTAGATTTCATTTCACCCTATTTTGGATAGAAAATTTGATTTGGTTTAAATTCAAATTTGAAAGACTAAATACTAATGAACTACGAATTTTCAAATGTCTAATACTGCACCAATAATGCAAAAATCAATTATCGCGAGAGTATATGAATTATCGATTTACCGCTTCACCAAATAAATAAATTATTGGTTCAAATAAAAGATCCTACTACTATTGTCTTTTATTGTTGTTTGATTAGTCGAAAAATAAAAATAATAATGTTTGATAAATGACAATTGGTATAAAAAGAAAACATTATGACAAATACATATTTATCTAAAATAGTTACAATTTCTTAAGAAATTTTAGAGTGGAAAATATCCTATACTGGCAATATGATACTAAAAAAAAAAAAAGAATTATTTTAGCAATTTTGTGTTACTTTCACTTTCTCACTTTATATAAGATAATAAACAAATTTCAATTTCACAAGCCATACAAATGCATATCTTTCTGTATAAGCATAATATACGTTTCACGTGAGGCGTATGCATCGCCTAATCTAATATATTCGAGAATTCAATGTACGAGTTTTTCAAATGACATGTATCCCATCTTTTATTCAACCGTTAATAGAAATGACACGTGTGCACTCGTACATTACACGTTTGTATATCATATTCGTCGAAGTGTGTATTGAACTATTGATAGCAATAAATCAAGTACAATACATAGCAATATCTGCTTTGCTTTCACATTCACTAATAATAATAATAATAAGAAAATTCAGAAACTATAAATGAAACTTTTATTAATGAATCAATTTACTTTGCAGTAATTATTCAAATTACACCACATATATTATTATCAATAGCTACTTCGCAAGGTACAAAAATGTAGAGCTTATGAATTGCAATTGGCAGGTGACATCATGGTGTCTCCAGTTTTATTTAATGAAATAATAATAAAAGTTTAAAATAAAATAAGAGTAACCATTTAAGTTCTCCAATTTAATCAAAGGACGACGTCGTAGGTCCATTCCTCGGGGAGAATAATTATATCCGGTGAAGAAAACATGTCATTATCTGGCTTTTTATTCTTCTCGAAATCTTCATCAGCATTATTAATAGGTTGAGCTGCACATAAAATTTAAAATTGTCAACATTTATTTTATATTGTAAATGCACAATATAGAAAGAATTATAAATAAAAAGAATATATAATAGTAATGCAAATTAAATAGTAGATAATTAGAAGACCTGTTTGGGGTTTGATTTGTTGGCCAATCTCTTGCACGTTAAGGTTGAGGGTTTGAACAACACGAGAAGGCAGCAAAACTGGAGAGAAAGCTGAATTTAGACATGAAAAAAGAACGGGGAAAAAGAAAAATAACATTGAAGTCTTACCGGGCTTATTACTATTGTTGCCCAAATGGAAGTCAATGCCTTGAGTTCTTGGAATAAAAACACCTGTACCGCAAGATTTTGGGTTAGAGCCCAAGAAGATTGCTTGCATTCCAGGCCCAACACTGGCCCGATTATACTGATTTTTCAGAGGCTTAGATGCTGCTACCTGTTGTTGAAGGAAATTACAGAATTAGACACCACAAATCAATTGTAATGCTTGCAAACTAGCAAAAACACACACACAAAAATAATAAACGGATAAAGGTTAACTTTTAAGTGTTTGTAAAAATAAAAATGGAAAAAGCATGTGGTGTTACCAATATTTTGGTCCAAGATTGCTTTTTCTGTTTAGCTTTTTTTTTCTTTTTGGCTTTTTATGAAAAAGCAAATTATAAGCTACACTTCTAAATACTCTAGCTAAAAAGCCAAGAGGCGATGTTATTAAGCATTTGCCAACACATCCTAAATGTATCAACTTTTTATGAATTTTCATTTATATTTGTTATTTGAGATGAAAAAGAAAAGTATTCGCTTGGACAATCCAATTAATATTTATAATAACATTTAAGCATTTCTATAAAAATGTAAGAGTTTTTTTTTTTTTTTTTTTGACAATTAAAATGAGAGTATTATTGTTTATAATTGTCTACATTAATAAATTATTCCATACATAATAAAAGAATAGATATGAATTCTAGTACCCTTTTAAACTTATGATTATAGATCCAGTGACTCCATACTTAATATTTTTTTTATAAAAAAAAATCTTTCATTTGGAAATTTTCAGGCATCAATCAATAAATGTTTATATCACTAGATTCGATTAAAATAAGCACTCGATTTATACCACAATAAAATCACATGGAAAAATATAAATTCATTAATTCTTATATTTTTTATGTTGCTTGTGAATGTAAAAAAAAAAAAAGAACATCAAAATAAAAAGTTATTTGGTATAACTTAATTAGTACCAATGGAGGTTTTGATTCTGTAGCTTGTGGGGGTTTTATCCCCTGTTTACGTTCTTTCTCCATCCCAATCCCATAATTCTCCTGCAAGATGAAAATCACGCATTAAAAACTTGTACATTACAACAAGTTTCAACCTTTTTATCTGTTCTGTACAAAAGAACCTTTTTTGAGTCATCATCAGGGCTAGTCCGCAAATGTGGAGGAAGATACCGCAGTACACCACAATCCTTCTGCGCCATATCACAGACAATTATAATATGTACTCTTTGAGAGAGAAAATGGTGAGTGGTTTGTTGAGGGTACAATTCCAACTTTGAACCTGCAATTTAGCTAATTATATATACTCAATTACTTGGTGTGGGGTCGTAGTAGGATTATGATAATACACGAGGCAAATTTGGACATTTCCATTATTATTAATTAGTTACCGGGTTTGCCCTTCCAATGGGTGCCTCTGGAGCCAGCTTTGTGGTCTACGTGCATTTACTGAGACAATTATTTTATTTGACGAGTTTAGGAATTAGAATGTGATTTACTTACTGTCTTGAATTAATTTGAATGGATTTATGTTCATTCACACTCACCATATATTACTTTCTTTTTTTGGCCAGATTTGGCTGGTCATAATAGTTGAATTTCTTTCACCTTTTTTTTTTTTACCGTAAAATTATCATAATGTTCTAAGACTATTATTCTATTTCATAAGTGGTAATGTTCATTAGATTTAATTATTTGAATATATCTAACTTTGTGATTCAAGCCATGTATGTATTAAAATTTGTGGTTTATGTTGAATCTACATCGAAATCGTAACTTTAAAACAATTAAATTAATATACGTGACCTGCATGTTTTAGACCGTAAAAATAAATAAATACCTTTACGTGATAATGTTTTAGACCGCGAACACAAATAAATATTGTCTACGTGAGTGATCATGTTCTAGACCGTTAAGACAAATTAAATTACATGATCATGCATGTTTTAGGCCGTTATGACAAATAAATGTATATGATCGTGTTATGAACATATCGATACATAGTTAATTATTTTACGTGTATAAGAAAATGTATTTTTAGTAACACTTATCGTACATTAAGATAATTAAGTGATCCGTACGATTTTACCGTTAATGTAACCAGTATCGCATATATATAGTTATGTCCGTAACTTCACTTTTTTTTTGCTTCTTAAGTGTATTCATGTGTTAAACCTAACTTAATTCACTTTCGAGTCGCATCAAATACATTAAATGAAAACCACTCCGAATAGGGATCAATTCGAAGCTCATTTTATATATATATATATATATATATATATATATATATATATATATATATATATATATATAGTTTTTTTATTTTTTTTTATTTTTATCAATTCGGGAACATCTAACAATACTAGTTTGATATATATTCCAATAATAAATGTTTTGACTCTATATATTTAAGGAGACAAAATCATCTTTCAAAATGTATTTTTCAGATTATTTATACTGATATTTAAATTTATTTCATTATAATCCAAATCAAAATGTATATGATTTTGAACTTTAAATGACCAAGTCAGAGGCGATTTATGGTGATATACAAATAACTTCTTCCCTCATTTACTTTGTCATGAAACTTAAAGTGTTTAATTAATTTGATTATTTAGAATAAATTTCCCAAAAAAAAAATTATTTAGAAACATTAATTATATTGTATAGGTCAATTAGCCTAATAAAAAAGCAAATTAGTGTTTTACGCCTACTCTTTAAATTCTTAATTTAATTTGTTACAATAGTTGAACTAGGTTCAAATTTTACTAGTTGTTCCAAATTATTTTTTACAAGTCAGATAGTCAAAAAGTTAATCTCAGATAAAACTTACATTAATTATCATTTATCAATCTTGTTTTGAATTTCAAAAACATTACTTATTTTTTCGGCCATTACCAAATGAAGTATCTTCCTTTTTTGTGGATTATATATATATCGCAATTCAGCGAATTCAGACAATATTTTCCTAAAAATTAAATATCAACATTATATCAACTTACCAAAAAAGAAAGAAAATCTAATTATCTCTTTCTCCATTACAAATTTGGAAATACTAATGGGAACTATAAAATAATTTAGAACCTAGTCAGTGGAATCAAAATTTGTGAGGGGCTTGAAAGTAATTTGACAAACATCAGGAACCATGATTGGAGATTAGTGAAATGTGGGATTATGGATAGGTTGGGTTGGGTTGGGTTGGGTTCGGTAAACCCCTCCTTCCCCGTAGGTTGTTGTAGTAAGGTTTGGATGCCATGCCACCAAAATAATAATTAATTATACCAACTTTCTTATCTAATTTTCCCAGAAAAATTATATCCTTCCACCTGTGTCCTGTCAAATATAAATGTACTAATGTAGAATAATTTTGATTAGAAGAGAAGTTATTATTATTATTATTATTATTATTATTATTATTATTTATTGGATAAGAGGAGTTATGGTTCATGTACATTTTTCCGTTCCTTAACCCATTTTTCTTCCCAAGTGGCAAGTGGCAACCACCACACCAACCCACCTATATTTAGGGGACGTTCATATTTAGTTTAGGAAAGTGGACCCCTTAATATGAGTTGCGACATATGAGCGTGGATGTATACGAATGCGGCGATATGAATAAATACGATGTGAATATGTCAACACATATATTTAAAATTTGAAGAATTTAATACGGCTAAATTACGTATAAATATTTGTGTGATCTTAAGTTAAGTTTTAAGGAATAAAAAAACACTGCTTTAAAAATGTAAGATATAATTGTGTAGTGAATATTTAATAAGTTACGTATCAAAGTATTATGGTGAACACGTCGTAAAATACGATTAGTAGTTCTTTACTATATAAGGATAAACAAACTTGCCAAAATAAATTTTCTTTTAGGAACCCACATGGGGGAATATTATCATTAATGATCAATGTCGTGAATTACAAGCTCGCGAAAGAAAACTAGAGAGAATAATAGAATATGGGGTAATACTAAACGCTATTTTGGCTAAAACATGGGCAACAAAGTTGTTTTCCCTAATAACATGAACACAGGATAACAAAGCCAAACTCTAAGCTAAATGCTTGATATCATCAATTATGTTTCCCAAAGGATGACATGAACTATGCACTTGATGATCAGCAATGCCATTGACAACAAATTTCTTGTCCCCTTCCAAGATAATATGTCTCCATCCCTTTGTGATACCAAATTCAATCCCACGCTGCGGCTTCACAATCTAGAGGGAAGTCGTACCTAGTAAAGGGTCAATCCAAACACGTACAATGATTATCACAAATGATACATCCTACTCCGAAGCATCCAGCTTTTTCATCCATGTTAATCTTAACAACACCCGGAGGTGGAGGAGTCCAATGTGAGGCATTTGATCTGGTCCTGAGAGGCTGATTAGGAAAAAGTCTACAGTTTTGGAATCTTTCATAGAAGCTACGAATAGATGACACGACATCAGCCGGGGAAGAGTCCAAAGCCTCCCACATATTCTTGTTACGGCCATACCAAATCCACCAAGCTAAAGTTCGAAAATCTCAGTTCAGCGGAATCCATTTGTGCATATATATGAGAGAACCAGTCCATCATGTCCAGAGCTTCGCAAGAATATTGTGAATGCGCATGACAGTATAACGCCTAACATTGTCTAGCAAATGTGCAGTGAAGTAGACAATGTAGTGTTGTTTATTGCACTCCAACACACCTAATACATGAGTCTTCAACAACGAGTTTCCAGTGTCTTAGAGCCGCGCCGACTGGTAATACGTTTGTGCAACCCGACCATATGAATAGCTTAACTTTAGGGGGCACCTTGGTAGCCACTTTGAACCCTATATACGGATATCATGACTATTACCAACTCGCCAATGAGTTCCACTTTCAACAACTAAGTTTTTTAGCCTCCCAAATACTTCGCCATGTGAAAGGTCCAAAGGGACAACAAAGATACCACATAAAGGGAAATAACGTGCCTTCATGATACGATCAAGAAGGCTGTTTGGAGACGATAATAGACACCATGCCTGTTTAGCAAGTAAAATAATTGAGAAGAACAATTTACATGAGGATAAAACGTAAATTGAATATGACAAAGTAAAAGAAATATCATAACATTGAAGAGAATCAGCACAATAGAAGCAACATATTTGGCTTTTGAAAATTTTCCAGAATTTCATGAAGATTAATAGGATATTTTACATAATATAGAACTTATTTGTTGAAATGATCACCCTTAAGTATCCTAGAAGCGTCATGTTCGTCATCTGATCTTATTCATACTATCCTTTTTATTTGAAAAAAATTGGACATAACACATGACGTGGTTGATACATATTGGATGTGTATCTAAATCGTAGCGTATGCAATGCATGTCCATTCCGCACCACGTAAAATTTGGGGGTATATGTACATATATAGGTTATAGGTTAGAGCATCTCCCATGGTCATCACCATCTTTTTCACCAAATCCTATATTTGGTGTAATGGAGATGAGTTGATCTCCCATGGTTAGCACACCATTTCACCATTTCACCATTTTTGGTGAAAGAATGGTGTGTTTGACCTCCCATAGTTTTCATCAAAATTTACACCAAATTATAAAATAATAATATTTCACCATTTCACCATTTTTAGAGAATATGATTTGGTTTGATCTCCCATGGTATTTCACCAAATGCGTCACCAAATAATAAATTTGATGTTTATCATAATTTTATTTCATTAAACTTTCAACACAATATTATCAATTATAAAGTGCTATTGACAATTACAAATCAAATTACAGAAAACCCCCTGTAGTTTCAAAAATTACAAGGACACCCCTTTCAGGGTGTTTTTTGTAAACCACCCTATCTCTTATCTGCAGGCGGATTTAGACAACCAATTGCAAGGCGATACATACGTCTTATCCATTCATCTAGGATTGTGGATGATGCAAGCGCTTACATCATCAATTATCTTATCTGCAGATGAATTTGGACAACCAATTGCAAGGTGACACGTACATGTTATCCACTCATCTAAGATTGCGGATGATGCAAGCGCTTACATCATCAATTATCTTATCTGCAAATGAATTTGGACAACCAATTGCAAGGTGACACGTACGTGTTATCCACTCATCTAAGATTGCGGATGATGCAAGCGCTTACATCATCAATAATCTTATCTATTATATATATGATTCCATTACAACATTCTACTCCACTCAAAATCATACTACTATATTTCCTCTCATCCCATTCTAATCCAGTTAATTTTTTTAGTCATTTTAACAAAATGAGTCAAAGGGGTGCAGGGTTCAAACAACTTGAGGATGAGATTCTTTGATTCAAAGGCAAAAAGAAAAATGACAAAGGAAAAGGATCCGATGTGGCAAGAAATGATGAATAGTGCCGCAAAGAGTCAAGAGCTAATGGAAAAGCAACATGCAGAGTATGTAGTTATCCAAGAAAGGAGAGAAGCACGTGCGGATTTACTGGTGAATTTTAAGCAAGAAAAACTAGCCATGAAGCAAAAAGCGCTCGAGATTAAGGCTCATGAACAAGAAATAGAGATTATGAACATGGATTTGAGTAATCTCACACCATTTAGCAAACAATTCTGGACTAATAAGAAACAAGCCCTCATTAATAGAGGAAACATGTCAAAAACAGCTAGGAACTTGGATTTTAGTGCAGGAGGAAGTGGAGGAAGCTACGAAGATGTGTATGTCCCGGAATCTCCTAACAATAAGGAGTACAACTCTGGTGAATATACTGACGGGAATCCAGTAGATGGACATTTTCCTTATTTGAACTATGACAGCCAAAACTTTCTTTAAGTAGTGGCGCCAAGACTTGAACGAGTGGGTAAGTTATTAAAATGAAAATTTCATTTTCGTTTTCTATGAGTATTTCAATTTCGTATTATTTCTAGTTTCGTTTATTATCTTTTTATGTTGTTTAATTAATTGTGTGTTTCATTAAGGAGTTTGTCGTCATGTATTTTATTTCATGTATTATTTAGGTTTAATAATATAAATGTAGCTTACTGTCATTTTATTAACAATGTATTTCATTAAATGATTTGTTGTCGTGTATTGCATTTTAATTATTAATGATAATTAGTGTATTTATTTGATAAAAATCAATAAATTAATTGATTATTAAACAATTAATTAACAATAATGTAAAGAATATTTATTGTTATTAACAATAATTTTTTATTAATAATAATTAGTGTATTTATTTAATAAAAGCCGATAAATTATTTAAAATATAGTTAAATACATATAAATTAGAATAAACATGCCAATACATTGCTAATCATGCAATTAGGTGCTAATTAATCAAATAGGGACAATTACACCAAATCCTATTTATTTTCCTATAATTGGTGATAAATATAGGATTTGGTGTAAAAAATGGTGAAATGGTGGAATGGTGGGAGATATAAATTCCTTCACCAAAAATTTTGGTATAAAAATAGGATTTGGTGAAATGATGAAATGGTGGTTGACCACCATGGGAGGCTAAAACAAAATCTCTATAATTTTTGGTGTTATGGTGATTTAGTGATTTAGGGTGGGAGGCTAAAAACATCTAAATTAAGTGAAAAAAATAGGATTTGGTGCATCATGAAAGATGCTCTTACAGATAATAAATGAATTATTTCACGAAGTATATCATATGATATAATTAATTTAATTTTGTGTATAACTAATTAAAGTCATGACATACTACAATATAACTTATTATATAAAAAAATGAAAACATTTCATTAATGTAATGCAAGCACCAAATATATATACAAAGCTTGTATCAAATATTTTTTCATTGACAATTATATGTCCCTTTTTTTTTCTTTCTTTTCTATTTTCATAGACAATTATATGTCAGTTTTTTTTATCTTCTCCTTTTTTATTTTTTTTATCTTCTTCTCCTTTTTTCCCTGTGAAGTGTTTAACTCGAATAAACTTTTTTTGGGACAATTTTTTTACGGTTTTTGAGATAATGAAACATACTTTATCCACTTAAATTTTTTATAGCTTGTGAAGATCCAATAGCCGATGACCCCGTAGTCCAATGTCAAAAACTGAGGCTCCAAGACCAATATGGTAGGAAGTCTTGAGTTCGACTCCCACTAATGTGAATATTTCTCTAGTTTAGTCTTGTACTTTGATAACAATTTTATAGATTTATGATACAATGACTGATGTAAAGATGTAATATCTTTTCTAAAAAATTTATCATTGTCATCATTTATAAGGACAAAATATCATAAAAAATGAAGAACACGTGCAACTATATTGGTACTTTTGGAAAAAAGATAATGTCTTATCCGAGGAATTTATTTACCGGTTAATCCATTTTTCTCTTGTCAATTTAATTTATCTTTTTTATCGATTGCACTCGCTTATGCTGGTTTAATTAATTTTGCACAAATTTTATCCAATTCTCTCATTTTAACTCATCTTTTTTATTTTATATTTTTTATACAACATGTTATTGCCATTCTATTCGCGTTTCATCGGTTTTGGTCACTTTTTTTTACTGGTTTAATCCAATTTTCATCAGTTTCATCTTATTTGTTGGTTTAACTCATTCTCATCGTTTTCTTCCTTCTTTTTATCGATTTTATTAATTTTTGTTTGTTTAAGCCAATGTCGTATTCTTTTTCACCATTTTCACCTTTTTATGTCCATTAAACCCATCTATTGACAACAATATGGTTATTAATAGCAAATATTGGGTTAAACCGGAGAAAAATGAGTTTTGTCAAGGTGAAACTGATAGAATATGGAGCAAATCCATAAAAATAAAAATAAAAAACTGAAAACAAACTTGTTAACGACCAAAGTTATGATATTAATTTTGTCTTTTTCCCTTAATATATAAGTTTGAGAGTGGAGCTCACTCTCTTAATTGGGCAAAAATTGTCCATGGGATAAATTTACTAGAGATCATAATTATGAGACTAATTTAATCTCTTTCCTGTTAAATATAATTTTCAATTTTTTTATTGATCGATCACGCTGTACCTTATTATTTTGCCATACTTGAATTATCCTGTACAATATATAGAGCATAGTTTGGTAATAATATATTCTTTTTAAACTTCACTTTTACTATTATTTCATTTTCGATTGAACCTAACCAAGCCTATAAAGCAAAATTAATTAAAAGATACATTTTCCCTTATGTAAAAGTTGTGTGATAAGGAAAAATGGCTTTATCCCACTTTGCACCCTGGAAATGTATCATTTTGGCACTTTGCACCCTCGAAAAAAATCAATCCCACTTTGCACCCTGAAAACATATCCTATCTTCCACTTTGCACCCTAGACCAATTTTTGGCCAAAAAAAGGAGCAAGGGGCAATTTCGTAATTTTCAATTATTGTCAATAAAAATAATACAATAATTTCACATTATATCTGCCAAAATACCCCTTGTGCTTTGTCTAACTATCAAAAACCCCCTTTTGTTATTTTAATTAGCAAAATCCCTCTGTATTTATTTTTTATTAGCAAAAAAACACCTCCCAAGTAGAAATGACAATTATGCACCCATCACAATTAACCTAAAAAAAATTCAGTTATCCGTATTAACTTCGAAAATTGGCATTAACTACATATTCACTTAAAATTTTGACAAAAATCTCATTATGATTTATTAAGAATTGGTTTTTTTCTAATAAAAAATATAACACGGGTCAGAGAATTTTTGCAATTCATGCTTAATAATCAATTGGAAAAAAATTCTCTGATAATCAATTAAAAAATTCTTGACTGATTAATCATGCTTAATAATCATTAATTATTATACTGAAGTTAAAATGAAGTTATTAGAATTTAACACGGGTCAGAGAATTTTTAACATGGGTTTATTAGAATTATTAATCAGTTAAACGAAGTTTTAGAATTTAACACGGGTCAGAGAATTTTTATACTGACTATATAGATAATTAATGATTATTAAGCATGATTAATCAGTCAAGAATTTTTTAACTGATTATCAGAGAATTTTTTTTCCAATTGATTATTAAGCATGAATTGCAAAAATTCTCTGACCCGTGTTCATTTTTTATTAGAAAAAAACCAATTCTTAATAAATCATAAGTAGATTTTTGTCAAATTTTTAAGTGAATATGTGGTTAATGCCAATTTTCGAAGTTAATAGGGGTTACTGAAATTTTTTTAGGTTAATTGTGATGGGTGCATAATTGTCATTTCTACTTGGGAGGTGTTTTTTTGTTAATGAAAAATAAATACAGAGGGATTCTGCTAATTAAAATGACATAATGGGGTTTTTGATAGTTAGACAAATCACAAGAGGTATTTTGACAGATATAATGTGAAATTATTGTATTATTTTTATTGACAATAGTTGAAAATTACGAAATTGCCCCTTGCTCCTCCTATTTTTTGGCCAAAAATGGGTCTAGGGTGCAAAGTGGAAGGCAGAGTATGTTTTCAGGGTGCAAAGTGGGATTGATTTTTTTTGAGGGTGCAAAGTGCCAAAATGATGCATTTCCAGGGTGCAAAGTGGGATAAAGCCAAGGAAAAATTGAAAGATACCTTTTCTTTAATTACAATCTAACTAAAAACTCTATTAATTGCAAAAACAATTAATTTTGAGAATTTATTTGAAATAGTTCGGCAATTTAAAAAATAGTCTTATATATACACCAAATTTTCTGTTTTAATGAATTTTGGCCCGATCTCACGGTCTCGCAAAATTGAGCTAAACTCTTTCAAATAGATTTTGACAAAATCCATGAAATTCATTACAAATCGCACTCACTTTCTTCAAACCTATAAAACATTGATTTGACATATACCACGTACTTTTTCACTTGAAATTCTATTAAAAAATAATATTGATTTAATACACACTACCTAATTTTCTCCACAAACCCCAAAATTTGATTTCAAATGTTTCACAAAAATCACAAAAATCTTCTTTTTTTAAAATCGAAAATCTGGGTCCGGAGCCCTAACAGCCATCTAAGTGGGTCATGACAGGACCCGGACCCTTGTTAGGCATACGTGGTTTTATTTAATTAACCCAAATTATTCGTTAGTGTTTAACATGGCTCGAAATTCCCAAATCTCACTTCCGGCGTCCTCCTCAAGTCATACTTAAACAGCACCATTAATCTTTCCTAAGTCTTTCTGCATCCGAATCAAATGCCAGCTAGCAATCCAATCTCCGGCGCCCGCACCAATGTCCGAATCGTCGTCGTCGGCGACCGCGGCTCTGGAAAATCCAGCCTCATCGCCGCCGCCGCCGCCGAGACCTTCCGCCAGGAAGTTCCGCCCGTTCTCCCTCCCACCCGCCTCCCCGCCGATTATTATCCCGATAATGTTCCCATCATCATAATTGACACATCGTCTAGGTGAAAGCTTCACACATAATTCGTTTTTTTTCAAATTTATTGAAGGAGTTTCTTTAATTACTTATGGATTATTCTGTGGATGCAGTTTGGAGAATAGAGGGAGGCTCGCTGAAGAGTTGAAGCGAGCTGATGCGGTAGTGTTGACTTATGCATGCGATCAGCCTTCGACGCTAAATCGCCTCAATTCGTTCTGGCTTCACGAGTTCCGTCGATTAGAGGTTTAATCTCCATGATACGTTGCATAGTTATTGACTTCTTCATGCTTGTTTAATATGATGTTGCAGTGTTGTTTACTGAATAATTGCGTTTGATATGTATTTTTATTACCACTGCTGCTTTAAATTTTTCGCTGGTTCTATTTAATTAAATAAATGGACTACTACTTCACTTGCTGCTAAAGAACTGACCGTTTACTATCAGGGATATAAATCTCAAGAAAACATATTGTTTGAATTTAGTTATACTGAGCTTGGGATATTAATTGAGTTTCGAGCCAATTCTCAATAAAATATTAACTGAGAGGTACTGAAGTCGATAAATGTTCTTTTATATGTTTCGACACTATTTAACTTGTACAGAGCTGAGTTTGAGCTGAAGAAGTTAGTGAATGATTAAATGTTTTCATATTTGTTTGATGAAATAGCAAATGGAGCTCAAACAAGCATATAGTGTGACTAGAGTACCAACCTTCAGTCATATTTATGTATTTTAGGTCAAGGTGACAACATGTGACCAGCTATGAAATTATGTATCCCACAAGTGCAACTGATATCTCTTCGGTACTGATGTATGCAATTGTTGTTTCTTGTTATTATATGATCATTCGAGTATACTTATTTTGGTTGCTTAGATCAAGGCGCCAGTGATTGTCGCTGGTTGCAAGCTAGATAGGAGAGATGAGGAGTTTAATTTGAGTGTTGAAATGGCACCGCTCATGCAGCAGTTCCGGGAGATTGAGACTTGCATAGAATGTTCTGCAGCTAACATGCTTCAGGTCGGAGCTAATTTTAATATTGCTGATTCTGATTTGCTCTTTCTTTAGAGTAATTCTTAATGAGAAATATACTTATCTAATGATTGCAATGATGTAACTTCTTTGTAGATTCAAGAAGTTTTCTATTTTGCTCAAAAGGCAGTTCTTCATCCAACAGCTCCATTATTTGATCAAGAAACCCAAACATTAAAACCTCGGTGCGTGAGAGCGTTGAAGAGGATATTTATCCTTTGTGACCATGATATGGATAGTGCTCTCAATGATGAAGAGCTGAATGAATTTCAGGTTGTTTTCAGTTTTCACCGATTCTATTGTGTCAGTATCATCTTTCTATCTAAAACAAATTGTAAAAAAAAAAAAAAACTTGAGAAAAATGTTTATTTGTCCTTTGTTTTTCTATTCTCCATGTCCATCTAAGTTTCTCTTTGTGTGAAAATGCGATTCTTCTTATTCCAATTTTCAGTCTCTAACATGTGTTTCTGTGAACAGGTTAAGTGTTTCAATGCTCCTCTGCAACCTGCTGAAATAGTGGGCGTTAAGAGAGTGCTACAAGAGAAGTTGCCTCAAGGAGTCAACGAGCTTGGTCTTACCTTAACTGGATTTCTTTTTCTTCATGCTCTTTTTATTGAGAAAGGCCGAATTGAGACCACGTGGACTGTTTTAAGAAAATTTGGTTACAATGATAAGCTAAAACTCAGAGACGATTATTTGTCAGTTCCTAGCAAAAAGGCGCCAGATCAGGTGACTCTTCTGGCAAAGCATGTCTATAGTTATTAGTTTAATTTCTTGTAACTGGTCGAATGATTCTGACCAGTAACAAACCAGAAGCTTCTGCTAATAAATCAATAGCACAAACAAAAAACTTATAATAATATTGTTTTGGTTAGGAAGGTTAGTTGGTTAACTTTGGAAAATTGGCCTTTTCTTAATGATGGCACTATGAAGACGGCCAGAACCTGTCTTAATTATGGTTTAATTTTTTCAAATCTGTTGAGTTACTATATATTTGATTTATTAGACCGAAGTAGGTCAATTACTCAAATTTATCATACAACCATTTAATACTAGCTTCATGTAATTCTTAAAGAATTCAACTTTACGCTTAAGATGAGTTTTATCCGTAGATCGTATTCGACGGATTTCCTTAATGATGGAAATTCCATTATCTTTCAATGCTAGTTTCAGTATCTTATTTGCAAAGTCGGAAGATGGTAATGAATCTAAGATGTGGATCGAATAAAAAATTACTATTTTAAATTGAAATTAAATGTTGGTTCTTTGCTTACTGTTAAATAATTTTTATGTTTACTTGTGTACTACAAGCACCGAATGTTATATCCCCATAATATCCATTAGTGCTTATGCTTGTGTCCTTGCAGAGTGTTGAATTGACGAGTGAAGCAGTAGAGTTTTTAAAGGGAGTCTTCAGCACGTTCGATGATGATAAAGTATGTTTTGTTACAGTTCTATTACGTAATTATGATGCTCTGGCCATTTCAGCTTTGTTAATTGACTGTGACCCTATTGGTTTAGCACATAATCTTGCTCAAATGGGACCAATGTTGTAACTGGCGGACCCGTTAACCCCTTCATCTATCCCAAAAGATGTTTTCGTCAATGGATCCCCCACCCAAAAATATAATAAAGAAAAGAAAAAAAAATGTCCCCTCTCAAACAGAAAGTTGCTGGTTCCACCCCTGCTCCTGAAGCGGCCATTGCAGTTTAACTGTAGAAAAGAGTGAAATGGTTGTCGTGTGGTTTTTGTGCACTTCCTGATATAGGACAGAACTAGAGTAATTACTTTTATTTGGGTTCATATTGCTACACATTTCATTCCCTTGACTCATAGGCATTTCCCCCAATCACTTCTTTCTTTGACTGGATACGGAATGAGTTTTAACTACACTTTAAAATAGGCAATTCAGCTGGTCATTTAGTATAAAACTCTTTTGTTTACATTGATTGAATTTGCTCCAACATTATTATACAGTTCTTCCTCCACTTGTGAGTCTCTGGCAAACCTTATTTCTGAGTATACAGTCTGTCAACCATTTTGCTTTTGCAGGATGGAGTTCTTCGGAGTAATGAGCTTGAAGATTTATTTTCAACTGCACCAGAGAGGTAAATATTTTTCTCCGGAATGCCATCTTTTTATTTGTTGCCATCCAACTTCTTGATGCATGTTATGCATGAACGAGGAGGTGATTTGCTTATATGAATATCTTTAGACAGCTGACCAATATTTTTTTAAGACTTAACTTTCATGTAAGTTTTCTGAGGAAATTTGTTTATGGATTCTTCCTGTGTGCTGGATGTGAGTGTGCGTGGTTGATTTTCCTATATGGGATGGTTTTGAAGTGATGTTTTTGTGCTATAAAACATTGGTCCTCTATGCTTTTGGGATAAAATTTACATTTATTTATAGTCTGTAGTCGAATAGTTCTTGATTCTGCTTCTGCAGCTGTCCAGGAAATTAAGTTTTCTGACTGTCATCTGGATAGACTCTAATGTGCATAAACATGGCATGCTATATGTAAACTTTCATGCATATACCTTGAATGTCATCTCCATCATTAAGAAATCGATTCAACTGACGTTGACACAACTATTTCAGCAACCATATATAGAAAGTCGTCTTGTTCAACTATTGTTCATCAAATACAATATATAAGCTCGTGAATTTTAATGCGGTTGCTGGTTGAACTCTTGAATGGCGTAAGGCACCTATTTATTTCATTTATTAAAAAAAAAAAACCATTAGAAATGGTGGCCTCTGTTAGAATTTTTTTTGGTGCTGTGGTTACTACTGTCATTTCATGTTTGATTTTCCTTTCTCGTCTTCCATAATAGATGCTAGTTATTTTCCTTTCTTGCCTTCCCTAATATTACATGATTTGATCTTTATAATGTTCATTTTAGTCCCTGGGATGAAGCTCCTTACAAGGATGCAGTCGAGAGAACCCCATTGCGTGGATTATCTCTTTCTGGATTTCTATCAGAGGTGAGTATGCGAGGCTGCTTGTTTTGGAAAGATAAATCCATATGTTTGTAGCAAATTCTTTAGATCAACTTGTGGTCCAATATGCAGAACCAGAATTTTCTCCTCGAAGAATAAAATTTCTCTGTATCACAATGAAGCTTCACTTACCAGAGGGCTTCTTGAATTTTTCTGTGATGCACAAGTGTAATTCACTCATGACAATCATTAATCTTTCTACTAGTCTAGTAATCTTGGTTCATATATGTAATTTTGGGATCTTCTTAGCATGAATGTGGTGGTGAAATTTAATTGCACTCTTGTCACTAAACTCAATGTAGAATTTCCACGAGTCCTGGATTCCTTTTCAGCCAATTGCACCTTCTCATACTGGTAAATATAAAAACCAAATTTTTTTGTGCCAAAATAACTTCCAAGAAGGTAAAAAACCTTGGGCACATACTTTGCCATTGGTATTCATGTTCTTCATTCATTGTCAATGTCTCCCCCCCCCCCCCACCCCCCCACTTGTCGAAGTGAAAAGCATTGCACAACCATACTCCATCTCTGATATTTTCTTATAGGATAGCATAATTTGGCGGCAGTTTGCTTTTGTTTATTGACAATCATGTGAACTTTGTATTGCAGTGGGCTCTTATGACATCACTAAATCCAGCTCAAAGTATAGCCAATTTAATATATATTGGTTACAACTGCAATGCTTCTTCAGCGATCAACATCACTAGGAGAAGATCAGTTGACAGGAAGAAGCAACAAACTGAACGAAATGTTTTCCAGTGCTTTGTTTTTGGACCTAAACAATCTGGAAAGTCTGCATTGTTAACGTCGTTGTTGGGAAGGTTCTCTGAATCTATGCATTAATTAAATTTTAATCAGAATCAAATATGAAAAAAATATTGTTTTCTTCAAAACTCTCAATAGTATTCATTAATGGAAGAATGACTTCTTGATAGTACTCACATTTGACTGTTATAACTTCATGAACCATGGTTTGTTACCATTACTCACACATATCTAATTGATTTTTTCTTTTTTGTTTTTTCCCCCAATTACAGGCCTTTTTCTGAAAATTATACTCCAACAACCGCTGAGCAATATATTGTCAATGTTGTTGACGAGCCTGCGGTGAGTATTAAGTACTGACTGCATATTCAGTCCATGGTCTAAGATAAAATGATAATATTTTCTCGTCTCTTACTCTCTGTGTGTGTAAGTGTGTTCATGGACGCCCGTGTATGTGTAAAATGTGCGTGTTGGATTGGGAGTTGAAAAATGTGAACTGTTTCTAGAAAATGATATGAATGGAGATTGAGTTTCTTTTGTGTACTAAAACATCTAATGTCTTACTTGGCCTGTTTCAATTGCAGGGCAATAAGAAAACTCTAATACTTAGGGAGATTCCAGAAGATGGAGTTAAGAAACTTCTATCTGATAAGGAATCTTTGGCTTCTTGTGATGTAGCTGTTTTTGTTTATGACAGGTGGGCATGCATTACTCCATGCGCTAGGATGTTGAGTTTTGTTAAACTTGTATAACCATGCCAATCCACCATTTTTTATATGTTAGAGCTTATTTTCAATCTATGCTTCGCTCTCTTTTACTTGGGTAGAGGATATGGATTAAATAAAGATGTTCTTACATTGTTTCATCAACTTACTATTTTCCCAGCTCAAGCGAAAAGTCTCTTAAAGGAGCAGCAGAATTGCTCACGTATGTGGCTAGGCAAGGAGAGGAAAGTGGTTTTGGGGTGCCTTGCCTCCTTATCGCGGCAAAGAATGATCTAGATCTATATCCAACGGCAAACAACGATTCAGCAAAGGTACTTGGTGCTTCCTCATCACTACGCTTATCATATTTAAAACTCAAATTAAGTCATTATAATGGTTCTGTGAAATCTTTACATGAAGCAATTAAAAAAGAGAGTATAATGAATTACATAAAGGAAAAGTTTAATGTTGTGATAAGAGTTCACTATTACTTGTTCTAGATTTGCTTGGATATGGGGATTGATGCACCTATTCCTGTGAGTCTGAAAGAAAGAGATCTAAACAATGTGTTCTCTAGAATTGTTAGCGCCGCTGAGCACCCTCATCTGAGTGTTCCTGAAACTGATCTTGGCCGTAATCAAAAGCGATACCGCCAGCTTGTTAATCGTGCACTCATGTGTCTCTCAGGTATTCTACTAAGTTTTAAGTTATAGTTAACTATTAAGTGATAAATTGCTTTGACCTTTTACTTGTGAGATTGCTAATTATGATTCAATTTGGTGTAAATTACAGTTGGGGCTGCTACTACTTTTATTGGGTTGGCGGCATACCGAGCCTATGCTGCAAGGAAGAATACCTCCAGTTAGATTGGCAGTTGTTCAGCATATTGAACTGGTTATATTGCATCTATTTATGCTTTACATGCTTTTGAAGTATCTTTAGTTAGCTAATGATATTATCTTTTGTATTTAGAGCATTTTTGTTTTCCCACTAGAAGGCTAAAAGTTATATATCTGAAAGCTTGCGTCCTAGTTAATAGAATAAAATTGCACCCTCCGCTACATAATGAGTTTCGATTTTTGAATTGCAATGTTTTGCGTTTACTTGGCAAGAAGCTCTATATCTGAAAATCTTCATCTATTTAGGTGTTCGAATTTGTATTTCCTTGTGCTATTGTTATTCTTTGACTGTGCACTCTTGGCCAATTCTAGGTATATCTTACCTTTTTAATGTGCATGAGTTTTGTGCTTAGCTGATTCTTCTAATGGTTAAAGCCTTCCAAGCCTATAGTTGTCAGGAGTATGGCTTTTGCGAAGTATTGGAACTCCAAAATCTCTGCTCATTGTGTATTACTCTATCCGTTTCATACTATTTGTCGTTTAGACAAAAAATTCTCGTTTCATATTATTATTTGTCGTTGTGAAGTTCAATGCAATTTTTTTTTTTCAGGTTTACCTCTCATATTAATTGTTCTAGATCCTCATTAAGAGGAGAGAGAAAAACAATTATTGCTATTCAGTAAGGGTATTTTAGAATTTTTAAGGATTTTTATCTTCAAATGATAACTATTTAATAAGTTTCTTAATCCGTGAGTCATTTTTCAAAATGATAAATAATATGAAACAGAGAGAGTAATAAGGAAATAAAAAGGGTAATTATGGATATTCCTAAGGTAAGGACTAATTACAAAAATATCTTCACGTATGGAGTATTTCAAAAACCCTCAAGGTTAGTCACCACCTTACAATTGGACCTTCAAGTATATAATAAATTTGATAAAAGTGGTTTCTGTTTGTTATTTGTAATGTTTGTAATATCTTATAAAAATTTAAAACTTGGGCTCTAATTTTAATTTTTCATAAATTATAAAAATAATAATTATATACCAACAAAAAGTTTGATAAAACTGTATAGATATTAAATAATTGAACTAATATTATTGGAATAATTATTTACAAACTAGAAATAAATATTAAATAAAAACATATATTGCGGAGAGATCATCTCAACTCAAACTTAATTGAGGGGGATTTATCTAAATACATGAGAGAGATAAGTAGTCTGGGGGATTAGATACGTCAACGTATAAATTGCTTTAATCTGATCGCTTTTAAGCTTATCTTTCTTAAGGGGGATCAATCAAACAAGTAATTCAAGGTACATTTTTGCAGCTAATTATATTTCTTCTGTTTATGTTGTATCATTAGATGAACATGTATCCCCACATCAATCAATGAACAGTCTTTCAATCATTTTTGTATTGTATTAGTTACTGTACTTCTTAAATACACTGTATCATCCTCAACATTCAACAATTTTCTCTTTTTACTCTTTGCACCAGGTAATTGTTGCACTGCTTACACGATTCCTCGACCAATGTGTATCTCGACTGCAACTCAATGAACGAGATTGTAAATTTGTCAAGTCTGGATGCTGGCATAGAGAATCTGTAAGGAAATAATGTAGGTTATCTCGTTTTGTGATGTGTTTCATTTGTCCTTGTTTGCATGTTGGGAATATATTATTAACATAGTTTGGGTGATCCTCGTGTTGGACCCTACTCAGATGTCGTAATTCGTATAGTTGGACTTAAAAAATGTCGCAAATTGGGTTTGCTTCATCCACTCGTTAAGTTCATAGCGTGAAGGTGGAGTGTTGTAACCAAAAAGTTCCACATGCATTGAATATCAAGACTATATAAATGCTAGGTCATTATATGTTTTTGGACAACTCTCACCCATTAAAGTGAGTTACTCCCTTAATTTTTTTTATTTATCGTTTTGGAGAATTGCACACGATGGACTTAGCAAAATCTCGGACCTATTTTCCATATTTCGAGGATGTAAAGTGCAAAAAACCCCTCACAAATGCAAAAAGGATAGTCTGAGAAAATCTAAATTGGATTCGTGCAGGTTGAACGTTTAGTAATAATTCCGGAAAGGAAAACTCGACTTTGCATGAAGTGGAAGTGAGATTCTTATCTAGGATTCTATAGGATATTCAGTCAGGAGACAGAGGGCAATCAGCCAATGAGATGCCGAAAACAAATAGCTAGGCTCTGATGATATGTTGCAAGGAAAAATATGTACAAATGTTAGTCCAAAAAAGATGTCTGATTGTTTTCTTAACTTTTGGTAGCCAAGTCATGCATATTTCTTTTTTCTTTTTTTCATATAAGTTTAAATAGATGGGGGCCACTTCTAAAAAATAAGGTTGATCTGAAAAGTGTTCTCTAAAAAGTTCAATGCGATTATTTTTCTTCTTTTGATTTTTCAAAGGTTTATTTGAAAAATTCTACGTGGTCATCTTGAGTTTCTAATTTTTTTTTAGTACAGGAATAATATTTATGTATTCGATACACCAGATTATCAAATACATATAATACAACAAATTAACTAAATAGTGACATATGTGTGGAGTCAAAATTACAACATAACACTATATGGTGATTCATGTTTCTCAATACGTGGAGTTTGAAAACTGTACATGGTGTGATGTCGAGTTTTACTCCACTTATTAAAATATATTAGTGATAATGAAAACCATACTTTTATTTGCGTAATGAAAATCATATTTTTATTTGCGTAACGAAAATTATATTTTTATCAATCGAACTTAAGTCAAATATCGACTAGGTTGATTCAACCTAGCTAATTAGCATAATTAGATCAGGCTTCATATATCATAGTTCTAGGAGTATTAAAAACTTATTTATACTATAGCTATTAAATAATCTTGACATGTGAAAAACCACACTCTTCTAACTTGAATTTGTTATAGAGTTATATTCATTATACTAATAACACTTGTTTAAGCAAAAAAAAAATTGTTTTACAAACTTAGAAGTAATAAAAAATTATTTACGATTAATTATGTCATTTTTTACTGGATTTCTCGTTTCATCTATCTATAAAATATATGTGTACCTTTAAATAATATTTTTGCATATTAAAAAATAAGAAAAATAAGTATTAATACAATTACCTAATAATATAATGTTGATACTAATGTTTCACGTGAGTTAAGATTTAATAATAAGTTCAACTTATAAAGTATAAGACAATTTTCAATTCTTAAATTAGCAAGTTAGACTCAAACATTTTAATATAGATCTAGTCCAATGAATTGGTGAAATCTAAGATATTGGACCCCAAAATCAAAATTTTGCCCAAACCCCTTTTTGTGTAAGACCGACCCTGCATCTAAACTTATTTTAAGAACGAGTTAGGATTCAATTAATTGAGATGGGCTAAAATTACATGATTCTTAAATAATTGGGCCCAGTTTAAGCTCAGCTTGGTTTTGGAACAAGTTTATGGGCACCAATGGGACATCGACAAAAGGCATATGGGAACAACCAATTCAACTTGTTGCTAGATGAGTTGATTTTACATGATGATGAGAAGACAATTTGTCTGGATTCCCGGGCAGCATAGAGTCATAGACTAGATTTACATGACATGATCCAAAATACCAAATGCTTGTGAGTCTTTTGTGATAATTGATATCATGTAAACCGATACTTTATTTGTGTTCATTAGGCCATCTCCAACCGAAGTCATTGCCCAATTGCTTGTCTAATTGTCCAATTGTCTTGTCCTCTTGCCTTGCCCTCATGACTTTTCGACCCACCTAAAAAACTCATCTCCAACCGAAGGGCAATTAACATCTATTAATTCAATTTCACAAATTTCCCCACTCTCACTCTCCCCACTCAAACTTTTTTTAATAATAATAATAATAATAATAATAATAATAATAATAATAATTTGGATATGGTGATAAAATGTTATGCTGTGTAAGAACAAGACTGTTGATGATTTTATGAGATATTTGTACTATTACTACCAACTACAGTTCATCAAATTATTTTGGTGAAATGCATAATGGGTAAAAATTTAGCGGAATTATATTCTACTCCGTTAGTAGATTAAAACGGTATATTGTATGTTCGAATCGGAGTTCCGATGAATGAGAAATTGAAACTCAAAGATTACCATTTGAAATAGAGAAAAAAAATTTATCCCACATGGAAAGATGAGCAAAAAAATTTGAGGTTTATATATGATTTCTCAAAAGTAAGATGTGTAACAAATAGCAACCAAAAGTTTCTTCCCTCGCGCGAGCGGGGAGTGGGGGTGGGGGTGCAGATGTAGTGGTAGATAAAGAAACAAAAAACAGAAACAATATAAATAATATATATATATATATATAATCCATTTTTTTAGCCCTTCACCGCCTTTCTGTTAGAACAGAAAACTCAAGCAACATTCCACATTTCGATCAGAGAGAGCCTAGCAAGCGTCCCAGTCACTTGTCCTAGCGCCCTTCCACCAAGCTTTAGGCTCTAGCCTGCCCAGCTGCATAGTGCCTCATATCTGCGGCCCAGTCTCGCTGCCTCTTCTGAGAAAGATTGAGATGAAAGGATTGAGAATATGAAAGTCTTCAATAAGGTTGCTTCTTCTTTCCACTGGACACCCTACATTCTATTTTGAAAGATCTTTCCTTGCTCTGAGGAATGCCCGGTTTAACCAGAATCATCTCGTTAGCTTTTAGAGTCATCCCGGGATCTTTGGCTTATGCCATGTGCTCCAAACTTGAACTCAACTTCCTTTTTTCACCAACATCCGCTTCTCACTCAAGAAACTGGTGAAAGTCATTTCCCTTTGCTGCAGCTTTCACAGTCCCACTCCTCCTCAGACCAGGATTTCGCTTCAAACCTTGAAGACTCGTGCGAGCCCACGAATGTCGGTCCGAAAAGCTAAATTCGGACAAGCTAGTTTTGCCATTCTTCAATAAATATTTTTAATATTCTACCTTCTACCCCCTAAAAAATATTTTACTTAACATTTTATCCCCACCACTGTAGCCAAAATTCAAATTCTACCCCTAAAAAATATTTTATTTAAAATTTTCTCCCCACCGCCGCAGCCACCAGCCCACCGCCGCACCCCACTACCGCGCCAGCGCGTTTGCCGGCTGGCAAGCAGGCAGTCGATCATCCCCTGCCTGCTTGCCCTCACGCCTGCCCCAGTCCCCTGCCCAGCCTGCCCAAACTGACCGCTTCTTTGCCCTTTGCCATCTCCAACCGATGGCGGCTCCCCCTCCCCCTCATGCCGGCATCGGTTGGAGATGGTCTTATCGATCAAAATTTCTTTCCGTTTTCGTAGAAAATATTGAAATGTTTATGTTTTTAAGTCAGTCGAATGAAAACATATACTTACGTTTGAACATATTTATTCGATTTACAATTTTTTCAAATGTTTCTTGAAACTTTTCGAAAAGTTCTTGAAAAATTTATAATATTTGACTGACATAAATATACTACAGAAACAATACTTTAATCCATGGCTCTCAAACCGCACGACAGGCTTCAAGCGCCAAGCACCCAAGAATCTGCAAATGAGCAAAAACTTAGTTCTTCATCTATTTTTTTTGTTGGCCTAAGACTGATTTACATTTATGTGAGAATGGATGAGTTGTGGAAGAGAGGGTTTTATTTATGCTAAGGAAAAGAGAGACGTTAATGGAGGATTCATGAAGAGAATTCAAATGTGAGAATGGAGGGAATTAGGAAGAATAATTGAGACAGTTTAAGAGAAAATTCAGGGGTTTAGTCGAAAATGTGTTAAAAACTATATATATAAGAAAAAAAAAAAAAACAACGAAGGAGGTCATTTATTAAATATAACATTTGGGGTGGTCATTTCGAGGAAATACTCGATTAGAATTGACCCATGAAACATTGTTTACAAAACATATGCAAAAACTTGATTTTTTGTTTTTTATTACCCAGGTGTCTAAGCTTACACTAGACTAATTCTGGACCCTCAGAACCCTTGCTTTAGAATCCTGAAGGATTTAAATCACGGAATGTGTCTCCACAAAGTCTCGGGATCCCACCATATTGTTGTACACTCTGCGCACAAGAAAATGCTTTCATCCAAGTTCCAAATAGGATTCGAACCCTCACCCTTGCCGCTGGAACAAGCCTTATGAATTGCTGGTCAGCCAGTTGGAGAAATGCCCCGAGGATTTGAATTATTTTTTTACTCTGAAATGGATGTAGTCAAGAAACAACAATTAGGAAACTCTTCAAAATGACCTCCCCAAATGTTTTTTTTTAATAATAACCCTCTGCATTTTTTAATTCTTTTCTTAATATTTTG
Organism: Penstemon barbatus; assembly: GCA_003313485.2. Taxonomy (NCBI): domain Eukaryota; kingdom Viridiplantae; phylum Streptophyta; class Magnoliopsida; order Lamiales; family Plantaginaceae; genus Penstemon; species Penstemon barbatus. The sequence continues at coordinate 15,067,061 of CM064877.1, read as the reverse complement.
ATCACATTTTCACCTAAACCTTCCATTAACACCTTCATTAATCTTCCCTATCCCCAGGGCCGGCCCAAGTGCTAGGCAACTTGGGCTAGCGCCTAGGGCCCCCGGTTCGGAGGACCCCAAAATTTATATTTAGGCCTTTAGAAAAATTAAAAAATTAAATAGTTTTAATTTTATTAATTTTATGTGTATAACAGTTATCTTGGCTCACTTGGAATGATTTTTTCTTGATGAGTGGGAGGTCTAGGGTTCAAATCCAATATTGAGTTTTTTTCTTATATTTTGATTGTTTTATGTTATTTCTTTTTTATTTCACTTTCATAGTAATTATTATTTTAATCATTTTCTTATTTAATGATTTCTTATCAATTTTTTTCTTAATAAGTGCTTTAAAAAAGATTCTTTCTTAATTATTATAAAAATAATACATTTTTTTTTTCTTTATAATATAATTTTTTTGCTTGTTACTTTCTCACTTAGTACATTGCAAAAAAGAATTTTACCCCATATTTTCATATGTATGTGTATTTTTTTTCTTAGTTTTATATATGATGTATAATTTTTTCTATACATGATAATATATAATTAATAGAGTTAAGAATGTCAAGAAATGAAATAAAATCAAGCAATCAATTATGTTATTTGTAAAATTTGCTACAGCTAAAATAACATATTTAATATTAAAAAGTATACAAAAAAATTCAAGGTTGAATCTTTTAAAAGTTAAATAAGTTTGCTATTTAATTATTTATCTGAAAAATAATATGTTAGATTTAATTATCTGTCTAAAAAATAATATGTTAGAGAAAATAATATATCAATATTTAATTAATATTTTTGTCTTTAAAAAATAAATTAATTATATACTTTTATAACAAAGGGCCTTCGTCTAGGGCCCCCGAATGTCTAGGACCAGCGCCCCACCCCCCATTCTCACATTTGAATTTAAATCTGCCATTCACATATCTCTCTCTTCTTTAACATTATTATCTCTTTTTTCCTCTCTTCTTTTCTTCTTTTCTCGGATCTGCATGGGCGCCCGATGTCTGGGCATCCTAGGCACCCAAGCACCTAAACAATTTGGGTTCCATGCGCCCATGAAATCTATTTGGGCACAGTCCCAAGCATATTTTGAATTTTTATATATTTATTTTAATAAGTTTGTCTAGTAATATTTTAAACTAATTAATTAACCTATTTACTATTTAATTAGAAATAAGGTTATTTCTAGAATTAAAATTTTTATGAAGTCAATTTTAAAATTCTATGGGATAGACTTTGTAAAAAAAAAAAAAAATTATGTAATGGGTTAATTAGACACACTTAATCACTTATTATTAATGATGTGTCTTAAAGCAACCACCAACATGAGAGATTTTGAAAAGCCCTTTTCAAGAAACAATTTTTCAAAGAATGGTAAAGAAAAAGAAATAAGCCAAAAAAATACAGAAATGCAATATTATACTCATGGGGAAATTCTTATCCAAACCCAATGTTTTTAAAATCGGACCGGTCATTGAACCGAAAACTCTACTGGTTACTGGTTCGATCGGTTAGATCGGGTCGACCACTAGTTCGATCGGTATAACTGGTGTGACTATATTATTATGTAATATATATATATATATATATATATATGTATATATATATATATATATATAGATATAGATTATCTAAAATACAATTATAATTCAAAAAAAATTTCATTCTTTGTCAATATAATTTTTTTTGTTTCATGCAAATAATCAAAATGTCTTAAAAATTAAGATCAATGTCAAAAATATAAATCTCAAGTATCCCTCAAAGATACATACATTCAAAAAACAAGACAACAAAATTAAAATTTCATCTCATTTTCCAAGTTTTGGATTGTTCATTTGGGTTCTATTGTTGATATAAGCTGATGTTTATATGGTAATTGATTTGCATAATTTCATACAAAAAATAATATTATTCACAATGATGAGAAAATGGCTATGTACTTCTTCATGTAAAAATAAAGTGTAATATTACATTGATTGTTCCTCATTGATTGTTAAAACACTAAAATAATGAATGTTATTCCCATTAAAATATATAAATGTAATCTTATTAAATGTTAAACAAGAGTTCAAATAAATAATAATAACCAAAAAAACTCTAAATTTAAAATAAAATAAAAAGAAATTAAGTGAACCACTGGTTCACTGGTTTTACCGGTTTTGGAGCTGGTTTTACTGGTTCACACTGGTTAATTTGAGAACTGATTTTTAGGGGTAAACCGGACCGGATTGGGGATCGGTTAGCGGTTGAACCGGGCTAACTGGTCGGTCCAGTCCGGTTTTTAAAACAGTGCCCAAACCGGGTTTGGCCAAACCCAAAGTAACTAAAAAGCAAGTGCAATACACTTGCTTTGGGATTGGATGTAACTCCTAGGAGAGTGACCAATCACAAAGCAAGTGCAATACACTTGTTTGGTGGTTGAATGAGTTTGACCAAGCCAGGCTTGGACAATAAGGCCTAATATGGATCTGGTTTGGCCCGGTTTGGTCTCAACCAAACTGGGCCAAACCTTATTTGGCTACCAACCTTTGTGATTTCGGCCGGACTCTGGTTTCGTCCCAGTGTCGAAACCAGCCCATGCCTATATGTCTTAACTGAGGGACAAAACCAAGAACGATAGAGACTAGAGAATGGTCCCAAACCCACTACCATCACTGACAAATTGTCAGCGCCTTGTGTTTAAATTTTTTTTATTTTTATTTTCTTGCTTTGCTTTTCATTTTTTTTCTTTTGTTATTAATTAAACAACGTATTAAACAAACTAAACAACATATTGTCACTGACAAATTTTCTCTTTTCCCGCAATTAAACAGCGTATTTTTTTACAATTAATTTTTTCATTAAATTTACATCTATTTATAATAACATAAATTATTATAATAATCACAATAAAATAATTACAACCACTTCTCAGTCATTACTATAATATCATCCCAAACTAATTACTAATTCTGATTTTTCGTCCCGCAATTTACCATTTTGTATGAATTTAGTCCCAATATTAAATTTCTAATTTAATGGAAATGACGGTTCAATCTTGTAATTAATTTGGGATGAATTATGCAATCTTATATAATTATTCATGTTAAAATTTACCACATCATGACGCATAAGCACCCATATGGTAATTTAACGGACAAATGCGCAATTTCAGTCTCATAATTAATTGTGGGACAATATTCCAAAAAAAATATGAAATTAAGGGATGAAATTCGTCAAGTTGATATAATTTGGGACGAAAATCCAAAATCAGTGATTAGTTTGGAACGATTTTTGCAATTTGGCCTTAATTAAACAATAATTTGAAATTTAACAATTTTCATATGGAAACATGTAAAACTAATCATAGCAAGTATTAGTTATTTTCAGAGTGTAAATAACTTGTAAATATTGATTATTAACTTGTTACTATGATTTATAGGATCTTCCCGATGCTGTGAGGTACAAACAAACTGGACAAGGCCGTTGGAATACCCTTCAGTACATTTTCGCTGGTGCAACTATGCATCAAAATGATCCACGTACAGAACCTATGGGAAGATCTGATGATCCTAATAATTTGGGTCATAATTATGGATCAACATTGAGCAATCATACTCTGGAGTCTAGGGTGGGGAGGATTGGACACCAATCGCATTCCCATGATGAGAGTCCAACTTCTAGTTTTAATCAAGGGGGGAACAATAGTGGGAACTGGCTTAACTGGCACTAATTGTATTGTGAGAATTTTTTTTTTTTTTTTTTTTTTTTGGTGACGTGTTTGATATTGGACAATATCATTTCATAAAATGTTGTGCTATTCAATTAACTATTTTATAATATTATGCACTATGTGAATGAAGTTTACTATTTTTGCAGTCAAATAATTGTTATCAAAATATTTTATTTTATTTTTTCATATTATATTCGATATATGTTAATCAAAAAATGAAGTCGTGTTTGATATTGTATATATCTTATAATTTAGAAAGCAAACAAAATTATTAATTGTTTTATTTAAATAAATAATTGTTCATCATCATCAAAATTAATATCACAATCATATCTAAATAATTACAATATAATTACTCATTATCTCAATCATTACACATTAAAATATTATATTTCAAATCCTATAAAGTTATTACTTTTCTTCTCCAAACCCCAACAACTAAACCACCATCCAAATCAAATCTCAAATTTTCAAAATTATTATTTAATAATATTTTACCATCTCAATATTCCATTGAAACCATTATCCAAATCGAGTTTCAACGGTTTCGCCGAAACCTCTGAAACCACTTTTCGAAACCAAACCCAGTCAAACTACTTTCATATTAACCCTAATTTTCCAATACTCATGTGTGTGCAAACATGAAAAAAAAATTCAATTACAGAAACCAATGAATTTGTTAATTTCCAGCGAGAGGGAGACAGAGAGCGGGGTGGGGACGGCGGATGGTAGGGGTTGGGGTGGAGGTTAGGGTGTGAGAGTATTTTTTTTTTTCAATATCTATATATATATATATGATCTTACGTGGTTTCGTTAGTTCGATCAAGGGTGGGATGTAGAACAATATGACAATAAATAAATAAGGTAAAGATCAAAGTAGTTGTATTCGAATTGAATGAGTACAAGTACAAGTATTCAAAGGTCCTATTCGAGCATTATTGGATGCCGTACAAGCTAGAGGGCGAAATATGTATGAGAAAACCTATACTAATATTCTCCAGTAAACTCGAGCTGCGGTCTGAAGGTTGGAGTGTCTTGGAAGTCGTCCAGTGTAATAAATGCATGGAGTATTTATAGCCAAATCAGAAGGCTTGGGCCTGGGCTCGGCCCAACAGTGTCCTTCGATCTAAGGTTCTCTAGCATGCTCAGAACGACCATCTTCATGCTTTGGTTCGGCATTCGGTTCCTGGCGACAGGGTTCGAAGCCATCCGAACTGCGTTGAGGCTAGGAAAACAGCTGCTCCGAATTACCCCTCATCAATACTCCCCCACTTCTCGAGTGTGAAGCGAAGCAAACGCTCGAAGAAGTACAAAGTACGTTCCATGCTACAATGAAATGAGCCGTTCAGCATGTCTTTAGGATATGCCTCGTTAAAAACCTGACTCGGAAAAACCCATTGGGATAAAAACCGAGCTAGGGAAAAAGAGTGCATATATAAGAAGCATACTTTGGCGCGCTCTGAAATTACCCTCGTTGGAGGATGTTGAAGTAATAATATCCTTTCGGATTCCAAGATGCGTTGTTCGACCCCTAGATGGATGCTTTCTTAGAATTTCTGGTTATAACAATGAGGGTCTCCGAGATCCTTAAGAATAAAACGCAAAGACAAATTCCGCAGTTCCAAAAAAGGAAGGATCAAAAAGGCTATTTTGAGAGGAAAAACCCAAAGTTTTTACCCTTGGTAAGTTCAATCGTCGCGGTTACTCGGGGACCTCTTTGCAATTTTACCTTTTTAACCCCGTATATATATGTTGACCCGTTGAAAAATTACTTCCATGTTATATTTTCACTTGAGCTCGAAGTGTTTTAATCGAAAAGGTAGTTACTTTAGTATAATCGCCTTCGAATTCATAATATCAAGTTCTAGAAGTTCGAAGGACAAGAATAAGGTCGAAGAGAACCAAGAATCTGATCCTTTGCTAAAGCTCGTTGATGATTACGAAGAAGGAGAATTCCGTCAAGGAGGCGAGGATGATGATCCGAGCGAGGATCACGAAGAAAATGAGGTTGATAAACGCAGCATCGGTGAGGGTGCCTTTGTCAGAATCTATAGACCCGCGCTTGCTCCCGAGCCTGTGACCTCGAGCACGTCAGAACTTCCCGCTAAAGAAACTTCCTGTTGTTTTTCAAAGAAAGATCGTGCTTATCTTGAGAAGGAGTTTGGAAGATATCTTCCAAAAGGGTTTTCGATCGTTATTCCCTCTTATTCCGAGCGTGCTACTGAGCCCCCAGCTGGTTGTCAATCCTTTTATGAGGGTCAATTTTCCAGTGGTCTACGTATTCCATTCGTTCCCCTTATCAGAAATGTCCTTTCTTTCTTTTCGCTGTCTCCCGCTCAACTTCTCCCGCATTCCGTTGCCTATATAGTAGCATTCAGTGCTCTTATGGAGGCAAAAGGGGAAGAGGCCTCCTTTAGCAATTTCTGGCATACCTTCCGAATGGAATTAGGCAAGGGTTCCAATGCGGGGTTTGTATCCGTTTTCCAGAGGTCGAAAAGACATTTTCTTACTAAGATAGCAACAAAACAGAGTGTAGGCTGGAAGAGGAGATTCTTCTTCGTGAGAGGTCCTAATGTTCCGATGTCGGAACGTAGTTCAAAGACTAGACCGTATCGATGGGATGGCGCGGATTCCTGGTCGTATGGTTCTCGCAAAATTAGAGAAAAGCTCAGACAGCGTCTTTCTGACGATTTTCTCGAACAAATGCGATCCAATCCTTACTGTACCAAGTCCCTAGTTCAAGAAGGCGTTTTACGATTGGCTGGGCTGAGCCGCTGTGATTATCCTGCCCCGGCGATTAAGTATCCCCGTTCATCTTCTGAAGTATCTCGTATGCAAACTAATGTCCTGCCAACCTCTAGTGCTCTGCCCCTTGCCGTTCCTTCTTTGAGTAAGTTCCTTGTTCTCTGTCTACATTGAGGTTTATTTGAACAAGTCTTTTCGTTTAAATCCATGCCTGATTCGTATTACTCCGCAGGTCGAATCGTCGAGAATTTTCGAGTGTCCGCCGCCGGCTTGGTCGGAGATAAACCATTTTATTTTGAGCCGTCACCACGTACTTCCGAGAGGAATGCTGACGCACATAATATAGGTGGGAACTCAGTCGTTGTAGCAGCTTCGCTTCCCGATTTGAGAGGGGTCGGTACTATGAGTTGCCTGAATTCCGCTACTGCCGGGCCTCTTCGAGCTCTGTTTTCCCCGGATACTTCTGTTCTTTCATCGGTTGGCTATAGCCAGCACTCTTGGAATCGAATTCAGGGCGTTCAGGAGTATGAGAAGCTCCTAAGTCGAAAAAGAAATGCTGAACATCCCGGGCCCTCAAGGAGGGTAAAACCTTTTGGTATGAAATCTGAGTCTGTTCCATGTCGAGAAGGTAGGTCGGAGCCTGATGTGGCAGACTTTATGGAAGAACATCTTCGAGGTAGCAGAGCTGTTGGATACCCTGAAGATGGCACCATTCAGACCGATTTGGATGTAGGTGAGGAGAATGAGTTTGATAAAGCCACTAGGATTTTCATGGCTAGTCGGTTTAAACGGGACATTCTGCTTCAGTCCGTTAAAGGGGATTTTGAGGTTCTAAGTGACTTTTCCAGGACGTATCACGAGGTAAAAACATATCTTTCGATCAAATATTCTTTCCTTAGTGCCCTTAATATTCATGTGGTACCTCTTCTTACTTTTTAGGTCGGAGATCTTTTTGCCACCCAAACATATCGCTTAGCCTTGCTGGAACAAGAGTCGCAGGATGCTCACGATGCATATGCGCAAATTTTTGTCGACAATCAATCTCTTCGATCTCAGTTAGCAGAAAGTCAACAGGAACTAACTCAAACGAAGAAGGAACTTGAAAAAGCTATTAAGAAACATTCCTCGTCCGTGGAGGAAGATTTGCTGGTGTCTGTTAAAGAGAGGAGTGCCCTCGAGGAAGAGCTGAAGAAAGTAAGGATAGAACTCGAACTGGCGAAGCAAGACTCCGAGCGTGCATATGCCCAAGGTCGGGAAGAAGCCAAGATCCCTGCCATACGAGAATTCTTGGAATCCCCTGTCTTAGATCCTTTAGTTCAAAGGAAGACGGGAGAAATTCTTCAGACGATTTTTTATAAAGGGGTTCAACAATTAGTCGCGGCCGAGAAAATTCCGGATGATTTGGAGGAATATTTCAAGCATATGGACCCTTTCAAAAATGCTGAAGGGAAGGCTTATAAAACTTCATCTCTTCCCAAGGCGAATACTAACTGGCAGGAACATCGCTTTGCCCCCTTAGTCGAGGAGTATGGTACTCCGATGCCTAACCCTGATGTGCTCGAGTATTCCCGCGACGATCCTTCTAATGTGTCCGGGGAGGAAGACAAAGATGTCAATATAGGCAATGCCCCGGATAAGGGAGACGGTCAATCTTTCGATCAAGCTGGGTAATTATCGAGCTTCAAATATATATATATCGTCTGATCTCCAGTTTAGCGAGTTACTAAGGTCGAGTAAGCCGGAGGAGGCGATTCAAGGTTTTTTAGTTAGGAATCAATTGTATCTATTCATGCAACCCAATTTTGTAAACGAGTTAGCTTTATATTTCTTGATTTGACTCGTGTAACTTATGACTTCTGACTTTATAAATGTCGATAATTTTTCACACTTTCTGCTCGAGCTTTGTTTATCCGAGTGAGATTTTTCTCCATAGTCGCGTCGATTCACTATCTCAATCGTAGTGCGTAGCGTCTATAAATATTGGGATCTTTTCTCATTACTCGCACTACATCCTTCCTTACCGAGATCGGAGCTCTCCCCGTATTTTGTGCATTTTCTGAATTCCTTAAGAAGTAAAGATCCTATCTTATCGATCCCAAATTCACTTATTATGGAGAATGTACTAGGCAAAGCTATCGACCCCAGGTCGATATTTGGTGGTTCGAAGAACAAGAAATCGAACAAAGAATCAAAAGGCTGACAAGGAGGCCAAACCCTCCAAATCTTCTTCTAAAACCTCTGCGTCTTCCCCGAAAGCTCCTAAAGGGGGAGGAGATAAGAAAGAGAAAAGCGCCTCCTCAAAACCAAACAAGGGTAGCTCCAGCAAGTCCATTTTGGACGAAGAGCTCGAGGCTGAGCTCGGAGGTTCCTCCCCGAAAGTGATTGATTCTAAGAGTGAGGACTGTGTCCAAGAAAAGACCCCTGTTCCTCCTTCGAATAAGAGGCCTTATTCCGATGGGGTTACGCCCATTGAGGCTTTGCAAAATCTTGCTATTGGTGGCAAGTCATCCTCCGATGCTTCGATCGTTTCTCCCTCAGGGAATCCCAATAAAAAGTCCAAGTCAGAGACTGGTGGGGGGGCTTCCGCTGAAGCATTAGGGATTGATAATCCTCCCCGATCCTTTGCCAATTCCTCTCCTCAAAAGGTTGCTTCTCCCCTGCACGAGGAGTTGAAAGATGGATCTCCTTCTAAGGTTGATCCCATGGGTAACTTGTTGCAAGCTACCTTTACTTCTTCAGAGACTGATATACCCAAGGAAAGAAACACGTCCAAAGAGAGAAACATAGAAGAGTTGTTCGAGTCTGGGCAGCACTTCCTTTTTCAGGTGTACATTTATTTATTCTTCCTTTTTCCCATTTTTTTTTTTTTTTTTTTTTTTGGTAGCGCTGTTGATCATTTTTAACAGGCCGGACAAGACTTCATTGAGCTTAAAACGTTTGCTGAGCGGGAGATCAACCAGCGCGCTGCTATTTCTCTCGAGCTGGAAGAGAAGAAAATCGAGTTCGACCGTGTCCTCGCAGAGAAGCTTGCTTTAGAGAAGGAGAAGAAGGCTAACGATCATGGAGAGGAGATCCATAAGCAGCTGAATGAGAAACTCGAAAAACTGAAGATCCTCCACGAGCAGGAGAAACAAAATTTCACACGTCGAGAAAAGGAGGCTTATGATCGTGGATTTGAAGCAGGATGTGAGGCTCGCAATGCTGAGCTTCGAAAGATTCTTTCTGATAATAAACTTGTTTAGATGTTGTCTCTTATTTACCCGAACTTGTAGTATACTGTTTTTACTTGTGCTATCCTGAATAATTTTCAGATATTTTTATTTTCTATGGCTTGTAACAATTTACTTTCTTCTCGGATCGCATGCTCCTCTTATGTGTTCTTCCTTTGATCATGCTTCATTTGGATTTCTTTATGATTTTTCTTTGATGATTGGGACTGAGACTATGATGAATTCGGATAAGATGAACTCGAGTGGAACAAATTTGACATTTTCTTCACTTTTTTCCCGAAACAGTTTCTGCATTTTCGGGATTCGTAACGGTCGGCGCATTTACTGCTTAAATCTCAGCCGTTAGTACCACCAAATCTGGGTCGTTAATTGCCTATTCCTTTCGCTATATATAGTTCCGTAGTTACCTTTGAACTTTACATTTCAGTAACATTTCTGATCGGTTCTATGATTGAGATTTTACTTTTTCTAGCCACCATGCTCCGTTTGCTATCTCCGATTGAACTGTTCGAGGTTCTCCTTCGAACTTTTACAAATTTTGCTCTCTCCTGATGTCAACTTATTTCGACTAGGGTATCGACAGGCGAAAATAATTGCGACTGGGGTACCGGCAGGCGACCAGCTCTCTCTGATTCCAACTCATTGAGGCGGGCTCGACCTCATGTACTCTGATCTCTATCCAGTCGGGATAGTGGGTCAACTGCTGGAGGAGTTTTCCTGCACTCGATCTCTACTTCTTCAAGATATTTCTTGAAGAAAACTGCCTTCGAGATTGCGCGGAATAATTTCTCTAGGGGTTGCCTCGCTTTTTCTCGATCTGGCCCGGCGTGGAGCAAGTACCGAGGAAGTGAAGGATGAAGGGTGGAAGTGTTAGCCCAGCCTCGACTTCTTCCTTCGATCACGAGAAACTTCTAGCGTAGGGTTGATTTGTAATAGGGTTACATAAAATGTAAAGCCTTGACTTTGTTCGATTTTTTCTTGCCATTGTAATTTCAAACTTTGCTTGTAATGTCATCAATAAGACATTTATTTTTCTCGTCATATGTGTTATTCCGTAAAATTGCTTTTGTATGCTGTTATAGAGCATCGATTTCTTCTGCCTCCAAAATATGATCGAGTGCCATTCTTTATTTACTTTGATAAATATTTAGATGATAGATGCTAATCGATATTCCTCGATTTTGAATATAACTTGTAGGAGACTTTTATTCCCCCGTGAAATAATTAAGATATCAAAATAGAAGAATACAAAACGACCTTCAAGTAACAATTTTAATCTGAAGGGCCAAGTTCTCTAACTTGGGCAAATAACCATGATGTAATATTCGAATAGGGTGTCGATCGATTTTGAATAATAGCTTTGATTTAAGCGTTGTAAAGATGGCTGTTAACCTTAGACGATCGAGTAATCATAGAGAAATAATAGAATAGAATGTTGATTGATCCCTGTTGATCAAGGATAATGATTTCGATCTAAGGGGCATAGCAGAGGCTTTCCCCCTTAGTCGTTTTTAGAGCATTTTTAGCCCTTGGGTCATAGCAGAGGCTTTCACCCATTCAATACTTTCGATCTAAGGGGCATAGCAGAGGCTTTCACCCTTAGTCGTTTTTAGAGCATTTTTAGCCCTTGGGTCGTAGCAGAGGCTTTCACCCATTCGATAATTTCGATCTAAGGGGCATAGCAGAGGCTTTCACCCTTAGTCGTTTTTAGAGCATTTTTAGCCCTTGGGTCATAGCAGAGGCTTTCACCCATTCGATAATTTCGATCTAAGGGGCATAGCAGAGGCTTTCACCCTTAGTCGTTTTTAGAGCATTTTTAGCCCTTGGGTCATAGCAGAGGCTTTCACCCATTCAATACTTTCGATCTAAGGGGCATAGCAGAGGCTTTCACCCTTAGTCGTTTTTAGAGCATTTTTAGCCCTTGGGTCATAGCAGAGGCTTTCACCCATTCGATAATTTCGATCTAAGGGGCATAGCAGAGGCTTTCACCCTTAGTCGTTTTTAGAGCATTTTTAGCCCTTGGGTCATAGCAGAGGCTTTCACCCATTCAATACTTTCGATCTAAGGGGCATAGCAGAGGCTTTCACCCTTAGTCGTTCTTAGAGCATTTTTAGCCCTTGGGTCATAGCAGAGGCTTTCACCCATTCAATACTTTCGATCTAAGGGGCATAGCAGAGGCTTTCACCCATTCGATAATTTCGATCTAAGGGGCATAGCAGAGGCTTTCACCCTTAGTCGTTTTTAGAGCATTTTTAGCCCTTGGGTCATAGCAGAGGCTTTCACCCATTCAATACTTTCGATCTAAGGGGCATAGCAGAGGCTTTCACCCATTCGATAATTTCGATCTAAGGGGCATAGCAGAGGCTTTCACCCTTAGTCGTTTTTAGAGCATTTTTAGCCCTTGGGTCATAGCAGAGGCTTTCACCCATATATAATAATATACTGAGACAAGTACAGAACAAATAACAAAGATCGATAATATCAAGGAGAGATGAACGAATATGAATATTGACGAGATTAGCTTCCATGGAATATATAATTTTTGATCGAAATAAATACTGAAGAGAAAATAGTCTTCTGCAATTATGGAGAATCAAGCAGTAGTGAATAGCCCTAGATTTTAAATAATCCTTATGCCTCTGTCGAGAAAACTCTTTGTAGGTTCCTAAATTTGATAAGTTTTAATTTTTTTCAATACGGTTCCTGTTTTACCGGGAATCGCAACGGTCGACAAATCTTGTCCGCTCATTTTGCGAATAATACGCCGTTGGATTCTTTTCTCCTTTCGGCTATAAAAGGCTGGCATATTGTTGAAGTTATCTCATTCGTTGCATCGAGAATTCATTTATCTGATCATGGCGGTCAAGATGTTTATTCGATTGGTACGGTTGTTTGAGCTCAGGCTTCGAACGATATTTAAGCGGAGCAATCTTCGAGCGAAAGAAAAATCAATGCGACCACGCTTAGAATATCGACAGGCAAATGCGATTTCCGTCTGGAAAGCCAATAAGCTAGGCCCATGGCCTTGTTGCTGCAATGCATTTAGGAAGACGTTGGGTCGATAGCGTTCGATCCTCTGTTTTCGGAAGAATGCAGATAATGTTAAGAGCCTGCGGGTCCTAAGGATATTCCGAGCTCGGAGTCAAATTATTCCGAGTAAACGATAGGACGGGAGACCGAAAGTTTTATAGGATTGTAATAACCTACTGATGTAATGCAAAGGCTTATGCTATGCTCGATATGTATTTTCCCACTTCTTGTATTTTTTCGAGATAATATAAATACATTTCTTCATCAAATATAACTAGATAGAAGTTTATCTATCGATCAAGAAATAATCGAATACCACTTGCCTGATTGGATAATAGATAAATATTTTAGCGGATCCGAAATTGATAAGGGAAACGATGCCATAAATCTTTATCACTGTTAAATTTCCATAATTGCATAACTTCCAAGTCGAGAATTCTGTTCGACTGAACCGATTATATTTCTTCTATGTTGCCAGCGTAAAAGCATAATAATAAATACTTGCGCGTAAGAACATCCAAAATAACCGAATATGAATCCGACATGCCATCCTTCGATAACTATGTAAAGTTTAATAGAACGTTGCAATTCTTCTATATTCCTCATTGAATCGCGTCCTTTGTTACCAAACAGGGCCCAATTTCTCGGGAAATGTAACGGTCCTTCCATTTAATGCGGACATCCCAATCGCTCATAAAATGTTATCTGGGCCGTTGATTTTAAATTCCCTACCCCTATAAATAGGTCCCTTCATGTATGCAACACTTCTTGCTTTTCTCCTTATGCCCCATCCGATCATCATGGGTCGAGTTTTAGATTTGATTCGTATTTTGTCCCTGATAAAAGAGTTTGAGATCAGAGTTCGAACTTTCTTTTCTGATCTTGTTTCCTTTTGGATGAGCTTTTCGCTTAGAATATCGACAGGCAAAAGAAATTGCGCCTATAATACCGGCAGGCAACCTGTTTTCCCAGACATATCTTGTCTGGTGCGGGTTAGAATTCTGGTATTCTGGGGCAGTACCTGATCGGACAGCTGGTTATTCCGAGAAGAGTTCTTTAAATCTGAGGCATCAGCTTCCTCGAGGGCTTTCTTACTAGATAGTTTCCTCGAGTTCTCTTGGAGTGCCTCTTGTTGGGATAACCTTTTGCTGCTCCGATTCGAATCAACCTGTAAATAATGATTGAGTATTTCAATCATTGTTCACAGATGATGATCTAAGGTCGGTCTGCTTCCCCGGTGAGGATCTCCGATCCGGCTTTTAGCCAGCACGAGGGCGGACGCGCGACACGTTGCTAGTGGTTGGCAAGGAGGATCACTGCTGAGTTCTGGATCTGGGGCGCTCTTCGGAAATGAAGATCGAGCAGCTAATATGATAGAATTTCCTTGTAGAATTTTGTAATAGGGCAGGAATGATTGTACTGCATTTCTTGAGCCCGAAATTCCTTCGGAGCTTTACTTTGTAACTTGTTTGAAGAATTTCAATGATAAAGTTTTATTTGTAGTCGAATCTTCTTACTCGAATTCCCTTATTGGTCATAATGATAATCCATCATACCCTTTATTAGTTTGAGAACTCATCTAATCGATTGCAAATATTTAAACAATCAATTTAACCCGGCCGACTTTGAGAAGAATACAAATAGTCGATTGATAGTATATAGAGACTTCGCCAATGATCTTTAAAATAATTGATTCGAAGGATTCGCCATTGAAGTTTATGAATACGAAGAACGAAAAAAATAAATTCCGATCGTTAATATCGAACTTCATAGAAATGAATGAGCTGTGCGACCATAGGCTTGACCATTATCTTCAAGCTTGAAAGAAAAACTATCATATAGGCCTTCTTTCTCTTCATCTTTGAAATGACGAAGGGTCGAATGATTCGCCTCGGAGAATGAACAACGAAGTTTCGGATTAGTAAAATCTTCAGCTGGCACACATATTCCTCCTCGTAGTAGGCATATTTCGATCTAATACTCGAATAAGGCCCCTCGGTGGGCGCCAATTGATCTTACGTGGTTTCGTTAGTTCGATCAAGGGTGGGATGTAGAACAATATGACAATAAATAAATAAGGTAAAGATCAAAGTAGTTGTATTCGAATTGAATGAGTACAAGTACAAGTATTCAAAGGTCCTATTCGAGCATTATTGGATGCCGTACAAGCTAGAGGGCGAAATATGTATGAGAAAACCTATACTAATATTCTCCAGTAAACTCGAGCTGCGGTCTGAAGGTTGGAGTGTCTTGGAAGTCGTCCAGTGTAATAAATGCATGGAGTATTTATAGCCAAATCAGAAGGCTTGGGCCTGGGCTCGGCCCAACAGTGTCCTTCGATCTAAGGTTCTCTAGCATGCTCAGAACGACCATCTTCATGCTTTGGTTCGGCATTCGGTTCCTGGCGACAGGGTTCGAAGCCATCCGAACTGCGTTGAGGCTAGGAAAACAGCTGCTCCGAATTACCCCTCATCAATATATATATATATATATATATATATATATATATATATATATATATATATATATATATATATATATATATATATGAAGGGTGCCTTTTGACTCCAATTGATGGTTTTGACCAAAATTCTAATTTTCTAGAATTTTGAATTTTTTTTTAATTTCTAAAAAGTATGATTGGTCATATAACCAAATATATATACACCATATTTAATGTCTTTAATTAATTTTCACAAGAAAAGTTTAAAAAAAAATTGATTGACCAAAATAATTGATCTATACTTATATTATATCATGGCTCTGAAAATGATTTTTGGTAATTGCTTAGTATTTATGACAAGCAATTATATGATTTTTAAATCTTGACTAATGCCATGGTTATGGAATGATGTTGCGGTTAGTTATGATGATTAATTAATTATATATGATTACTCTGCAAATTAAATACATTAGCTATAACCATGGAAATAATTATAAAGCATATCATATATCTATCTCTATATATATCAATATATTAATTTTACATTGATTAGCTTAAGTTACGGAAGCTGTAAATTTGGACAATAAGACCATAACGGATAATAATTAGAATTTTAAATTGTTTAAACATTTTTTGGTTAATTAATGCAAACATATATTTACTTTAACAAATCTTTTGCCTAAAAAACTCTATTTCCAAAAACAATCTACAGTGTTCTCAAATTTAATTAACACCCTATATATACCCTTAACAATTAGTATTTCTTTCAATAATTAATAATTTTCCATCCAATTTTCCATCACCATTCATGTCTTCCATCTTATTTTAAGTTTGCACGCATGACAATAGGTAATAGCATTTGATTAATATTTTTTTTATTTAATTGTACAATTGGACTGTAGATTTTATTTAATGGTTCTTTGTAACTAATTTAACTTTTTATGCACATTAATTTTTTGGAGAATTTTTTGCTTCTACGAAGAAAATTGTAAATTTCTTCTTATTGTTTTCTCCTTCACATTTTATGTTGTCTTCACTGTTTTATTTTTATACACTAATTGTTAACATTTTTTTTTCCAGTTATTATCGCGATCTGAGGGTGATCATTATATATCTTCAACTAAAGACACTTCTAATGGAGTAAACAAGTTCTTATCTTTTATAGTTTTTTTGATTTATTTTTGTTAAGAAATTCTTCTCTTTTGTTCCTTGATTTATAGTTTGTTGGTTATTTTTTGTAATAAAGCGATCGGAGGAGGGTGATCATTATTTATCTTCAACTAAAGACACTTCTAATGGAGTAAACAAGTTCATCTCATTTATAGTTTTTTTGATTAATTTTTGTTAACAAATTCATCTCTTGTGGTGAACCAATATATATATATCGTAATGGCGGTTGTGATGAGGTAGTTGGGACATTATTGTATGTTCCTTAATCTTATATGTATTTAAACAGTTTAGTATTTATATTTATCTTACTTTTGTAGGTTCCGTGTTCATATTACTGTAAGAGATAGCACGGAG
Organism: Penstemon barbatus; assembly: GCA_003313485.2. Lineage (NCBI taxonomy): Eukaryota > Viridiplantae > Streptophyta > Magnoliopsida > Lamiales > Plantaginaceae > Penstemon > Penstemon barbatus. The sequence continues at coordinate 15,050,338 of CM064877.1, read as the reverse complement.
ACTATTGAATTGAAGGTGTAAATTTAAATTATTTAATTTTTTACTTGAAAATAACACTTTCATTTAAATGACATATTGTATTTTTCAGGAGAATGGCAAAAAGTTGCTAAGGTAGCATATTAATTCATTCTTACACCAAATATTTTTGCTTATCATTCCAGTACCACCAAAGTTTGCAAGACCTGATGTTTGTTGTACAGTTAATATTGTTTTAGCTGTTGATTGGTCGGAATAATGTTCTCATCTTTCCAAAAGAGATTATCTTTTAAAAATATAAAAATCTTAATTTATTTTTTGTGTATTTTCATATATTTTATTTTTATTCCTAAATCAATGTATAAGATTTTGACTTTACAATATAGTTTTGAACATGATTTTTAAGTTATGTAGGTTATAGATCAGGACTCCATGTCACATATACATGTTATTTTTATATACATTTTCTTCATATTATGTCCCCATTTATATTTTGTACTTATACGTGAGTTTACTATTTTCTTATGCGTAGGTAATCATAGTTTGAGGTAAAAAAAATTCAAGCTTTTTGTTTCATATCCACCTATTTATAACGGTAATCAATACATTATATCAACGACGGTATGTAGACTACAATTTCATGGTTTTAACTTTTAACTAACATTAAGGACATTCTCAAAATTATTCTATATAAAGTTTTGGCACTTAATTGACACTATTAGTTTAGTTTTAAGAGTTTTGATTATATATAATGATATCACTATATTCTGTTATTTTATTTCGAGAACTTTTTTTTTTCAAAAAAAGTTTTTTATATTTTTGATCTATGTGAAAATTATGAACCGTTGTGATCGATGTCCATATTTTCCTAACTACATTGACATCACATTCTTCAATAGATAAATGATGCCACTCTATTATTAAAAAGGAAAAGCTTTAGAGCCTACTTTGAAGGGTTTTGAGTTGATTTCGTGGGTTTAGATTTCAAAAAAATGGTTTAGGTGGTTTCGTTGAAACCTTTTGAAACTTCATTTTGTTATGTTTTGGATGTTGGATGTTGGATTTTGTGGCTTTGAAAAGGCTGAAACTCCACTTGAATTTGGATGTGAGTTTATGAAGATGTTTATGATGAGTTTTATGGGTTTTGCCAAACTCTATTTGTAAGAGTTCTTGCTTCATTTCGCGAGTCCGACCAAATTGGTCCAAAACCCAGCCAAATAGGCCCTTACTTTTTGTTCTATCCAATATTTCTGTACAATTATTTGATTTTTCACTTTAAAGATCAACTTTTAGATTGATTAATACGAAATACGAGATATCATTATCGGATTTTCCATAATTATTACTGAACTATTTGTCTGTTTTTTAACTACACAAGTAGAATCATATGTGACATTTTTTATACTGTATTTTTATTTATACTTTATTTATTTATTTAGCATTCATTTTTCAACTTAATGATATTGCTTCATAAATACTTATAAATTCTACTAATTTTATATTTTCGTGCATAGCACGAGTTTTAGGCTAGTATATATGTAATTGAAATTTATTAAAGTTGAATTAGTGACTAATATGAAATATGTATTTATACATATTCAAAATTAACCCCACTTCAAAAATCCCTAATTATCAAGCACATTGTCTACACATGATGCTTGTTCGGGTCAATTATTGCAATTGGGCTCAACTGAGATTTGAGAATTGAGACTGAAATTGCTTCAATTTTATAAATTGTGAGATAATCAGAAATATACGAGTCAAACTTGCTAGTGTATACTACAACTATGGGACCATTTTTCGCTTTTTTCCCAAACATTGGGCGATTATATTTTGCTTTCAGTTATAAAACAATTAGCATAAATTTTGTAATGTAGTCATTACAATATGAATCATCTATAAATTATCCGATCCTAGATTACACGACCTGATTTCTGGCTCTTACAAATTTGCAAAAAAAAAATGATTGAAATGTCGGTATATATTATATCCTAATATTTTGATTAATACAACTTTCAGTATACATGTATCTTAATTTTTAGCATTCCCTATTCGGTCAATGTTTCGTGAAACTAACAAATTTCAAGTCGATTAAAACACACGAAAAGTTGGTAGAAATGTACACTACAAAGTACTAAGATACACTATGATAAAGGGCTACTAAGATACACTATGAAATGTACACGACAAGTTGTCTCTTTTGCCATTTTTTTTTTTTTTTCCACTCACTATGTTGGAAAATCATTCAGGATTACGTAAACCCAAAAAACAAAAACAAAAAAAATGAAAATGGACTTTTTATAAAAGTTTTCTAGATTTTTTTAAAATTCAATAATCATAAACAAGTAAAGTTTTTGTTTGTTCTAGATTAACCAGAATAGTTGAAGTCTCATTTCTATTAGGGAATTATGAATAGGCTAACAAAAAAAGACAGAATTAGGAATTCGTTGGGATTCTTACATTCATTGTATTTCTAAGATACTTATTTCGTCCGAGCCAAACCAATAGGATGAATCAAACGAGTTCTGCATCATGAACTTTGTACTGCGCCTATATGCTTTGACCGGTTCTGGAAGTAATGGCGGGACGAATTAGGAAATTGAATAGTAAAGTTTTTTTTTTTTTTTAATTAATAATTGACTTTTTATAAAAGTATTCTAGATTTTTAAAAACAATCTTCTATCTTTATCTTAAAAAAAAATCATATACAAACTCTACGTTTATTTAATTTAAAAATAATATACTCCCTCCGTTTTATATTAATTGTCACATTTGTTGTTTTTACACAGATTAAGGAACATAATCATTACATACTTTTTTTACCGTAAAATGTCTCAAGTATATTCTTTTTAATGATGACTACTTTTTAAATTTTTATTAGTGAGTGATGACCATTGAGTTTCTCACAAATGTGAGATACGGGTAAATCTGGAAAAAAAAACTTTGAAAACCCAAACATGCCAATTAATTTGAAACAAAAAAATTTGATAAATGTGCCAATTAGTATGAAACGGAGGAGTATTTCTTATCCTACTTCACTCAACATAACACTTTAATTTAACATAAAATAACTTGTTTCAACTGTCCCTAGATCATGTACCGACCAAGGGAATATATATTAATATATAGTTCTATTTCATGTCATGATAATCTCTTAAAATATATCTATCAATTTCATGAAATAAACAAATTATCTCTAAAAATTCAAATATTTTCTTTAAAATAAACAAAAATCGAGAATATCTCGAAAGTTCTCTTTTTTATTCAAAAAAACACTATCACAAAGACGAAAATAACCAACCCTTAATTACTTAATTAATTACGTAGAATAATACTTGATCTTCATGATAAATGATAATGACTCCGAATACAAGATGTCCTATGCAATGAACATTACATTTTCAATTATGCATGTCATCTGTTTTTTAAGTTAAAGTTGCTTAACTATTAGCTCCAAATAGAAATTATTTTTGTTTAGCAATGTAATGTTACATTGCATTTTCTCCTTTCTCCTCTCAAGTTCAATTTATGTTTTTCCCCATTTAATTATTTACTGAGAGGGTCACAGTCCCTTCATGTCCATGTTCTGAGAACAAATAATCTATGTGAGATTCAGATTGCAAATCACCTACCCAAAAAAGAAAAGGCGATTTCTAATCATATTGGTTGTTTTGTTAATTAGGACAGAAGGCGTGTATAAAAGGGCAGTCATAAAAGATAAGTAGAATTTGTGCATCCACATTTTAGGTAATTAATCTGTCGTACGAACAAAGATTTCATCTGCTTATGTAAATAAATAAAAAAATGTAAGAAACAATTATGTATATTAGTTCAGCATTATAACCAAATTGATGGAAAACTAATTATGTCTTCTTCTTGTTTATTTGTTATCCATTTAATTTTGTGTCGAACTCGATTAATGTGTTCAAATATTCGATGGAAAAGGTTCTCACATAATGTGTCCGATATGTTACATTTAAAATTTACATATGTTATTAAATGCATTTTTTGGTCCTTTAAATAATGAAGATGTGTCGGCCCTCCCAAAAACATACTAGCATATAATATACTATGGATGAACTTAAAAAAATAAGGAAAAGAATTAATGAACTGCCTCAATTTGGATATTTCACCACATAAGAATACTAGAATAGAACCCGACCCAAATAACAATACCATTATACATTTTAAAAAATTCCATTTTATGCCACAACAGAAATGGAATTACTTGTCCAAATAATCAGAAAATCATCGCTTAATATAATTTTTTAAATGATATTTTAATGCGATTAATAATATAATTATTTTTGCAATTATAATTGAAATGCTTCTAACTTGTAAATTGTGAGGTATATGTACGTATCAGTCTAAAAATATGGGGGCAAACTTTGCCAGTAAGCTTTATTTATGTGAATTTTGCAATTTTTTTTATCTATTTTCCATAAAAAATTGATTATTCAGTCAATTATTGAACGGAAGTACCAAATGTGTTACTGATTCTTAAATAATGATATGAAATATATCGGATAAAAAACTTATGGTACCATATACTTAAAGTATGGTAACTTATAGTACCAAAGTGAAATTCTCTCATTTAGAGCCTAAACTAGAAAAAGCCTAAACTAGAAAAAGTGTTGTATATATAGCATGTCTATTGGTGTATGCACGTAAATATATGGAGGGGTCACCTTTGTCTTCTTCCCAAAATTTTTGATCATGACTTGTAAACACTTAGGAAGAGAATAAGTGGAGACTAAAAATATCCAATCAACAACAAAAGTTTTACTTCTAAATTAAATAACAATCAAAGTGAAATAGGTTATAATAAACAATTCCATTTTGCTAGATCGTTATTACATATAGTCTTCTAAATATTGGTTATTACATATAGTTCCTATAAATTAAAGATCGGACTAGTGAGTAGTGACATATACAATACACGAGCGGAACAATTATATTGTGTTATAAATAAAGTGTAATAGGAGCATTTGTCAAATAATAAAAGGATCACCCGAATAGTTATTTGAAAGAAGAAAAAAAAAAGACAAAAAACAAATATGTGAAAGTGTAAACAATGTAAAGACAAATTTGTCGCATCCATCTAATTATAAAACAATTTTTGGTCTTGAATATTTTATGATTGATAACTCTTCTAATAGTTTGAATAATATCAATTGTATGTCATCTTTACTAGAAGAAGACAACATTTAAAATAACTAGTGCTTTCTACAAGTGATATGATTATTCACAAAAGTGACACATTTGAACCAACAAGGCTGATTTATAGGGGAGGGTAATAATGGAAAAACAACAAAATTTTGGTTTATTTAGTCCTGCTGAGTTACCATCTCTGTTTAAAATGCTAGAAAAAGAAGACTCACTTGTAGACTTGTAGTATTGCAATTTTTTTCTTTTTTTGGTTTCACAATGATTTAATTTCTTTTGAGTCGAGTTGGGTACATAAAGTGGGTACCTCTCCCAACCTGAGTTCGCTACTTTGTAGTGAATAGTCTCTTTCACTAGATCAATCACCTGTTGATTGCCACTAAAGAAAAATCTCAAAAAAATCAAGTTTTTTTTTTATTGGTTGAAGTACATGCTGCTTTAAAGGCCTTTTTAAATTTATGAATAGCTATTTCCCAGATAATTTTTAACTTGTTATTGCGCGTAAAAATATTGTGCACGTAGGTTTAATTTTATATAAAAAAGAAGATGGGCTAGGAAATTATGAATTATCTTAGTTTCTACATACCAAAATATTGTTTGGTTGTAGAGGAACAATGAGTTTTATATCCCTCCATCCCCTGTTCTGGCTCCTTCTTAGTTTTGGCCGAAATTTTAAGTGAGAATTGAAAAAATGGGATTAAATGAAAGAAACTCATAATACATGAAACTTGGAAGATTATCCTGTAAAATGTTTATTGCATAAATTTCATGTATTATTAAATATTTTACACAAAATCTAGCGTGTAAATAAAAATATAATGTAGTTTGTCAAAGATTACTTGTAATTGAAAAAATAGTATAGTCAATTTATATTTTATACTATCTACAGTTAGGGTTGTCAATGGGTCAGATTTTGGTCGAGTCAGACTCATCCAGATTCGGTTTCATTTATATTGGATTGAATTCTTTCATAATTGGATCTTGCTCGGATTGTCTCGGATCTAGATTTTTTGAATCCAACGTATCATGGTTGGATTTGACCAGATATCGGATTTTTTTCTGATCCAATAAAATTTTGTTTAAAAAATTACATTAATATTTTTTCCTAAAACAAGTATATTAACTTTATAATTTTATTTAATTTTAGCTCACATATTCAAACTTCCTTTAATTTACTAATATTCGTATTGTTAAATGAAAATATTCGTTTAAATAAATTTATAAACGAGTTATAATTTATTATCTTCCTAAATTGAATGTAAAATATTATTATTGTTACTTTTATAAAACATGTATATATATCATTATTTAGATTTATTGGATATGAATTTTTAACTGATCCGATCGACATAAATTCGTATTCGTTCCATTTGTTTTGGATTACGGATTTTTATAATCGGATCATGTCTATATAATTTCTAATCGGACAATTATCCTAATAAATCAGACCGAATTCGAATCAAATTCTGATTGAAATTTGCCCCCATTGAGAGCCCTATATACAATCTAGATCTTGAAATACTGACAACTCTTAATATTAAAGAATGTTTTATTCACATTGCCAGACCTTTCCCCACTCGGGGAGTTTGGGGCTATCCTCTTGGGTAGTACCAATCGCCCAATTTTTGTGTGTGGATGAACAAATGCACTCCAAGACACAAAACATAGGTGATTGTATTGCACCATATGGTAGCCAGAACAAAGTGCACAGAATAGCTTTCTCTCACAATCAATCACTTTTAATTTGCACCTATAAATTCAGCACCACCCCTTTCACTTCTCTTTCATGCAATTCCTTCTTAATCTCCTTTTTTCTCCTCAAGTCCCATAATATGCATTAGTTTTATTGACAAAGCCAATCTCAACTAGTCATCCCCTGTTTTTCCTCTGTTTTTCCCACTCTCTTCTTGAATTCTGATTTTAAAAAAACAAGAAATGTCATCTACTACTTCACCTTTTTCTCAAGGATTCCAGTCCTGTTTAGAGCCTCTAATTTTACTCGGAAATACAAAAAACTGTCTCATTGAAAAAGATTGTGAAAGCAAAAGCAACTGGAAAAAGGCTGAGCCTTCAATTGGTACACTGAGCTTAAAAAGCCTGGAAATGTGCACTGAAAGCTTAGGAAATGAAACAGGAACATGCATTGATTCAAATATAGATGATTTTTCACTGAAAAAACAAATTTATTCTAAAGAGCTGAAAACCCGAGAATTTTCAAGAAAAGTTAAATACACGAGCAACAATTTTCCACCTCCACTGACTTCTATTAGTAGAAATGATGGCGTTAAAGTTAAGACTCATCGCGAAGAGGGTCGACTAGTGATTAAGGCCTTCACCTTTTCCTCTTGCAGCAACTATTTTCAAGCTGAGCGCAAAGACGGGAGACTTAGGCTATCTTTGCTTAAAGACGGGTACATGGAAAGTGACCATGAATTGGATGAGATCGAAGAAGAAGAAGAAAAGGTAAATGAGAGCGAAGAAAGTGAAAATGAAGCTGAATTTAATGGATGTTTATGGGGAGAAGAACAATTTAAAGAAGATGAAGGAAAAATTGGGTGCAAAATAGGGAGTGTGGAGTGGCCTAGTTTGCCTTTCTGTGTGCCTATTTCTTAAAAGCGTGTTTTTCCAAAAAAAAAAAAAATTCTAAGAAGCGTGTTTTATGATGACTATTTATGTTTTCTACTCCTACATACCTTGTTTATTGCAAATGGTAGTTGTTGTATTCACTAGATATGGTGCAGTATTGTTTTGCAGCAAGGTGTCAGTTTCGTAGTAAGATTTTTGTTCCATGGATTTTGATCAAGCATGTTAGTTATCCTAATCTAATAATTTTCGTGTCGGTTTTTATAAATTAGTAATTATTAAAGTCAAAAAGATAAAAGTAATTCAACGTTTACAATTTTGGACTATAACAAGAAATACCTTAAGTACTTCTGTTTCTGTATCTTGTAAATTATTTGTTGAAAATTAATGGCATCACATTCTTACTTAAATGCTAATTTCAAAAAATATCTAAAGTCCGAAAAATTCAGTTTCTCCAAAAAAATTCACATCAATGAGATGAAATGCTAATTTCGCGAAATAACAAGAGAACGACTATATTATTTTTCTTAAAAAAAAACCTTCAACTATACTAAAACCAATAGGAGAGATATTGGCTTAAGTACATAGGAGAAATGAAATATTGGATAGTTTGTGTAATACTACTACTCTTGTTCTTCGGCGTAACATTCATCCAATGATTTGCAGAATCCTGATATATCTTCTCCCTTTCGCGCTCTTTGAATCCCGGTATCAAATCCATCACCATTTTCTGATGGTGAAGAAAAATCAAAACACATTCCTTTGAGTAAATTCTCATAAGATGCCGAAAGATCTTGTGAGTTTAACTGGTGGTACTCCAAAAGCTGGTTTAGACATTGATTTTCCCTTTTCAAGTTTGCGTTCTCATTCGCCAATCTCGATTTTTCTGCTAGAAGTGCTTCTAGTTGAAGCCTTACCAAATCATCATCTTCATCTGGTTCTGGTAATCCTTGACGAAGTTTTTTGTTCTCTTCTTCTAAAAGAGCACATCGGTCCTGCATAAAGCTTAAATCTGATCTAATTGACTTCAATTCTCTTGCCAAATTAGCTGCTTTTGTCGCCATTGATATCGCAAGCTTTAGAAAGACGAAAAACGTACGTTAGTAAAGAACCGTAAAATGATCATTAGACAAATTAGATTTTATAATGAAAAAATAGGTACATTTTTGGCCTTTTTTATATTTCCCAGTTCTTGTGAATCTCCTTCCCCATCGGAATCCAACTTCCTTTTCGACCCTCGTTTTTCTTCTTCGATATCATCTTCTTGCTGTTGTTGTTGTTGTTGTTGTTGTTGAGTTTTTTCTTCAGTTTTGGCCTTTTCAAGTGTGGCATGAACTATATCTGTCAATGTGGGTGGTCTGGATAGATCTCTAGCTCCCTAAATTACATAGGAAAATTTGGACAACATAAATCTTAAAATTAAACCAAAATCCACAGAATCACTTTATAATAAAAACAGAGTAATTAATCTTGTCTTCACCAAAATCGAAGAAGCTCGTGTTGGATTACCTGAAGGGCATTGTCCAGATTGTTAGAAAGCTGAGAAAGAGAGTGAGCCACAGAATCAAACCCTCTTAGCAAAAGCATCGAATCCTCCTTCAACCTATTCTTACCCTCCATTACTTCACCTTTCTAAACACAGAAAAAAAAAATTAATTATTTACAGGGCAAGCTAATTCAAAAAATTTGAACTTGTGTTAATATTTGTACCATTTGTGTTGGGAAAGTTGGATCAGCGGTGGGCTTTCGATTCTCGATATGAGTCTCGATACGGCTGCGAAGGGTGCTCCAGAATCGCTTATCGGAACTGGGGCTGAACAGAGGAGGAGAGCAAGAGCCCATCTTTAACAAAGGAGATGTTACCTGTAAAAATCGAATTGAATTAGTATTAAAAAAATTTAATCAGGGGATTATTGAGGTTTAATTAAATGAAGGAGGAGGTATTTAATTTAAGAGGAAAAGATTGATGATTACCTTGACGAGTGAAACAGGGGAGGATTGAGATTCAACTGAAGTTGCCATTGATTTCTTGGATTTGGAGAGAGGTGGGAAATAGAAAGTTGAGTTTGTAACGGATAGTTTTTGGGAGGGGTTTAGGTGATGAAATATTATGAGGTATTTAAATGAAGATGCTTTCAACGTTCTGATAATCCAACGGCTATGAATTTTCATGTTTTGGAAAGAATAAGAAGGGTTTTTGCACTTTGCACCCCTAAAATATGAGAAATAGGCAGTTTACACTCTCAAAATATAGAATTAACATTTAACACCCTCAAAACACGAAAAACTCGTCAATTCGTACCCTCTAGTATTTTACTGGGGGCAAAATATGAAATTTATTTTGGAATTTTAACATTTTGCACCTTCGAAACACAAGAAATTGACACTTTGCACTCCCAAAACACAAATAAGCACTTAGCACCATATTAAGAAAAATTCAGGAACTTGCACAACCTCTTTTTTTTTTTTTTTTTCTGAAAGAATTGACCGTCGGGGTAAAAAAATCTAGGGTAGGTAATTCATTTTCTTTCGTCCTTATAATTTGTAGAAGACGATTATGAATACTAGAATACTCATTTCCATCTACATCTTTCTTTTCATCTTGTAAACTTGAATTAGTGTTTTCGTTTTTGCGATACACTTTGATCAGGTGTGTATTGAAAAATTCCATAAACTTTTCGAGTTCTTTTGGAAATTTCGAGAACTAATATAAAGGGACATTAAGAGTGGCTAGATGGAAATTTTGTTCCCAATTTTTTCAATAGAATTCCAAAACTTTATGCAATGTTTCAGAAAACGAGACGTGCAATTTTTTGAGTTTTTCTAATTCGAGGGGTTAAGTATTTATTTTATTTTTTGGTGGTGCAAAGTGCTGATTTCTCATTTCAAAGTATATATTGATGAATTTTCTTTAATTTAGAGATGCTAAGTGCTAATTTTACGTCTCTAGGTGCAAAGTGCTAAAAATTCAAAATAATTTGCTTATTTTATGTTTTGGGGATGCAAATAACCATAAATCAGAATAAGAAAGTAATTGAAAAAGGTTGCCTTTCTGGTTGTTATGAATTATTATCCATCCTTAATTGCATCTGTAGAATAATTTTAAAAAATCTCTAGGTGCAAAGTGCTAAAAATTCAAAATAATTTACCTATTTTATGTTTTGGGATGCAAAGAACCATAAATCAGAATAAAAAAGTAATTGAAAAAGGTTGCCTTTCTAGTTGTTATGAATTATTATCCATTAATTACATCTGTAGAATAATTTTAGAAAGTTAGATAGAAAGTAAAAAGTGTTATGAATTATTATCCATTAATTACATCTGTAGAATAATTTTAGAAAGTTAGATAGAAAGTAAAAAGTGAAATTTAAAGGCCAAAAATTTTCATTTGTGGCTGCTGGGATTCGAGCCCAGGTCTCCACGGCCACAACGTGGAATTCTTACCACTAAACTACAGCCACTTGATGATCTATTGTTTAACTTTTCTTTATATAAATTTATCGCTGACCATCTAGGCTAAAATCACAACAAACCCTATTTAATTAACATAAACACCAATTTAATTTAACAACCGGCTTTATTCATAACAAACCCAAGCTTGAAAAGTATTTGTTATTCAACAACTTCGTACTTGCTTTGAATTTAATTGAACATGCTCAAATATACATGATGTAAAAGATTTCCGATCACTCAATTCATTTTTATTAGAACCCAATTGTCTTAAAAATTTACACAAGTTCAAATCCTAAATTTAAATAAATACAAAAATCAAAACAAGTTTTAAGTTAGTCATTTTTCAATCTTACTTTAGCATTCAAAATAAGTGAAATCTCATAGTCTCAGTATCTACATGCACATAGGACTGTTAATTGAACCGGGCCTACCCGAAGCCCGATGGCTCAACCCGATTAAAATTAGCTCGAACCCGAATATTTGTGAGCCGGGTCGAGTTTGAGCCATTATATTAAACCCGATCAATTTATGAGCTGAGCTTGAGCCTAACAAGGCTCAGCCCGAATAAAGCCCGAAGATATGATTGTTTTAAATATTACGATTAATTATTTGTATTGTAGTTATAGTTACTAATTATTATTTTTATTATGTAAACTTACAAAAAGTTATAATGTAAACTCACATATATGTTGGTATATCAATTTCGTATTGATGACCAAAATCCAAAGAAAAAATTTAAATCAAAGATAAAAAAATACAGGTCAATAAATTGGAGTTTTGAGACTCTGAAACTCTACTGCATGTTCATATAGATCAAACTTATCTTAAAAAATATGAGCAAATAACTTGATCTTTCAGTTAAAATATTATTTAATAATATATACTCGTGTCTTAAGTAATAGTAGTCTATTCATATGTGTTTCGATAATCTAAATATTTTATACCTCAAACTATTTTTGCCTATATTAACAAACCCGATATAGACCCGAAACCCGAAAAATTACATGGGCTGAGTTTGAGCTAGAGAAAACAGAAAATTTATAAGCCGAGTTTGAACCTATAACTATGAAGCTCGACATTATTTGAGTTTGAGCTACTTAAAGCTCGGCTCACAAGGCCCGATTGACAGTCTTTCATGCACACTCCCTCCTTCCAATCTCTAAAAGAAAAGACAAAATAATAAAAATAAAAATAAAAAAAAATAAAATAAAAAAAACCAATTAAAGTCGACCACATATAAATTATCAATTAGTATCATTTACCTTCCACTTGTATAAAGACAGAAGAATAATTAATTCGCAAAGGAAAAGATACCGGTAAAATAACTGTAAATTGAAACCCCAAACTAAAAAAAGACATCCCCATTTCCAATTTCGTTATCCCCAAAGAAATAAAAAGAAACTTGTCTGGTTCTCACAACATCAACCAAATTTCAAAGGTCCAATGGCCACTGCTGTAGCTTCCTCATCATCTTCTCTTCTCTTCTTATTCTCCTCTCTTTCTTCTTCTTCTTCTTCTTTACCATCATCTTCTTCTCTCTCGCGCCTTTCTCCCTCTTCCCCGTCCCATCATTCTCTCTCCTCATCTCTCTCGATTTCTCCATCTTTTATCTCACTCTCCACTAAAGCTCCTAAAAGGACTGCTTCATCTCTTTTCCCTTCATTCACTGTCAAAGCAGAGAAAAAGAATGTGCTCATTGTCAATACTAACAGCGGCGGACACGCGGTCATTGGCTTCTACTTCGCGAAAGAACTTCTTGGTTCCGGCCACAATGTCACTATCTTGACCGTTGGCGAAGAGGGCTCGGACAAGATGAAGAAGCCTCCTTTCAACAGATTCTCAGTTAAAGACATAAAAATCTGTACAAGCAAAATAAAAAGGATATTGATCCATTTGAGATTTGCAATGTGAAGTATTTAATCTCGAAAACTATTAAATTCGATGCTAATTATTGTGCAGGAAATTGTGAGTGGTGGTGGGAAAACAGTGTGGGGTGAGCCAGCAGATATCGGGAAGGTTTTGGAGGGTGCTGCTGCATTTGATGTGGTGTTGGATAACAATGGCAAGGATTTGGATGCTGTGAGGTTTGTTGTTTCTTGATAATCTTACCTGTTCATCATTTCTTTGCCTGAAAATCAACAAACTCAATTTAATGAAAAGACTGAAAAGAAGCACAAATGTCAGTGTATATGATAAAGATAAAAGATCTCAAGGGGCAGGGGAACCTGCAAGTTTTACACGCACGGTTTCAAGAATATTGATAACGGCATAGTATATTAGAGTTCGGGTTTGTTTGTATGGACATAAACACATTTTATTCATTATTATGGGCATATATTGATATCGGTATATATGATAGGCCTGTAGCAGATTGGGCCAAGAGCTCTGGCGTAAAGCAATTTTTGTTTATCAGTAGTGCTGGGATTTACAAGCCAACAGATGAACCTCCTCATGTTGAAGGGGTATATTTTATTTGATTGTGTGCTTACATACCCGAAAAGGAAAGAAATTGAATCATAGAGAAGTAAAATATTGAATCTTGATGTTACAGGATACTGTCAAAGCAGATGCTGGTCATGTTGGAGTTGAGAAATATATCTCCGAGATCTTTGATAATTGGGCATCATTCCGTCCACAATACATGATTGGCTCCGGCAACAACAAAGATTGCGAGGAATGGTTTTTTGACCGTAAGTACTCATAACCTAGATAAGATCTTCTTTTTCTCGTAGAGAAGTATATATATATGTATTCTTCGAGTAATGGTGGCATTCACTTTTAAATAAAGCTCATTCGTTCATATTTATACTATGACGTTATGAGATGTACCTATGTTAAGGCACATGATCAATCTTTGACAGGTATAGTTCGAGGCAGGCCGGTCTTGATCCCCGGATCAGGGATGCAGTTAACCAACATTTCCCATGTCAAGGACTTATCATCCATGCTTACTTTGGCAGTAGAAAAGTCAGAAGTAGCAAGTGGTAAAATCTTCAACTGTGTTTGTGACCGTGCAGTAACACTTGATGGAATCGCAAAGTTATGCGCTCAAGCTGCCGGACTACCTGTTGAAATAGTTCATTATGATCCAAAAGCAGTAGGAATTGATGCAAAGAAAGCATTTCCTTTCCGTAACATGGTAATGAGTCAAATACATGGAAATAATAATAGAGTTTGTAATTGATGATAGCATACCTTTTTTTTCTGCAGCATTTCTATTCCGAGCCACGAGCTGCAAAGGAGCTTCTTGGATGGAGTAGCACAACAAACCTTAACGTGGACTTGAAAGAGAGGTTCGATGAATACGTGAAGATTGGCAGAGACAAGAAACAAATTCAGTTTGATTTAGATGATAAGATTCTGGCAGCACTGAAAGTGCCTGTAGCTGTATGATCAATGTTTGCGAGGCAACGAGTAAAAATAAACTGCATGGGGGAAAGCAAGAGAAAATTTCTAAATATTGTTGTAAACTTATGAATAAATTGATTGAGCTCAGTTTTGATATTACAGTTAATGCTACAACAAACAGGGAAGCATGCATCCAGGATAGATCATTAATTGATCAAATCTTTAGCCATATCAAAAACTTGTAGATAGATCATAATTCCCAAGAACATTAGACCCCTCATCACCTCATCCCAATTCAAATAGCTCAAATAGAATTAAGATATTTGGTAAATTCAGAATGGTCTACTTAGGTCAATTAATCTTTAAGCGAAAACAAAATAGGCCAGCAAAAAGAGCTGCATCTAGAACAATACTTGTATAGCTAAAAGCCTACAACAATATATGGCTTGAAATAGAAGAAGCAAACAAATTGAAATATGAAAAAAAAAAAAAAAAAAATATATATATATATATATATATATATATATATATATATATATATATATATATATATATAAAACTCCAGCACATTCACAGTGTAATTACAATAATAATAACAGATTCAACAATAAATACTGAAAACTTCAAATTGCAACAATTGAATCAAGAGATCCATAAATACCAAGCTTAATTGCTCATCAAATTATCTATGTTATTAAAACTGGACCGGTCCGACCGCGAACCGGAGGTTGGTCCTGTCCGGTTTATCCCCTAAAATCACTTGACTCAAAAACCAGCTTGAACCGGTCCAAAACTGGGATTTTGAATTTTCCTTTTTTTTTCTATTTTTTTCCGATATTTTAATTTTTTTAATGTTAAAAATAAGTTAAAATTTATTGTAGAAGGTGGAATTTGGACACCTAACCTCCTGTATGAAAGATAACTTTTGTTAAACTTTTAGTACAAAAATTTATAAATTTTAGAAAAAGTGTAGCCAAATTTATTTATAAATTAGATTAAGATAATTAACTCAAATTAACATTTTACACATTATCAATGAAAATTAATACTCAAATAATAATTTTTTATTAGAATTTGTTCTATAAGATATTTCTTTCCAATATTATTTTTAGGATAAAGAGTGACAAATTTTGAAAGTCAAATCGATATATTATGCAAATTTGATTTTGAAAATTAGACTTTTATATATAATCATATTTTAAAATTTATTAATATCCTAGTTTGTTGTATTTTTAACTTACACTTTTAAAATTTTATAAAGAAAAATAATCATATTATATTTATATGAGCTTACAAATTAGTATCACATAACGTTATGATATAAGTTTGATAATTATTATATTATTTAATTTAAATATAATCTAAGATTTTGTATATTTGAAATCAATTGTAGGATAATGTTTAAATTTTATGCATATTATATATACTTTAAAATTAAGTATATTTATTATATCATTATAACGTTATCCGGTCCAATCAACGATTCAATCGGTTCGATCAGTAAAACCAATGGCCAGTTGGCTCATCGGTTCACTGTCCGGTTCGATTATGAAAACATTGCAAATTACAAAAAGGAAAGGATGGTGAAAATTACCTGCAAATAGACGAAATTGGGGCAGTTAGGAAATTCCCGCTGTAAATTCCGTTTCTTGGGTAAGATTCAGATTTAATTTAACATGGCCCAAATAACAAAAAAGAAAAAAAAACATGGCCCAAAGAAAATGGGCTTGTTCATATTATTAATATTTTCGAAATGGACCCAGATAGGTTTATTTCAGATTTCTTCAAGAGCTTGTTTATTTATTTATTATTATTGAGAAAAAGCAGGGCTTAATTTTAATCCCACCGAAAATTGGGGAAATAAATAAAATTTAAAAAATATTGTTTCTATTTGTTACACTAAAATTTCGAAAGAAATACACAAAATTCCTTAATTTGTAAACTATAAAAAAATACTATTAAGTTTAAAATTCATCATTCATGATGAATAAGGAATTTTCAGAAAGCCAATAATAAATATGAAAAATCATTAGAACAATAATGTCACATACAAAGCTTAATTAACTAACAAGTGGAATATGTTCAAAACAAAATACTATTAGCTATAATTATATCACTGAAACTCAATTGGTTCCAAGACCAACCCTTTAAATAGAAAATAAGCCCAAGGTTAAAAATTCGATAAAAGAGACTGCTTGATCAATTATTTTATCATAATAAATATTAAAAACAGTACAGCTGTTCGTGTCTTGGAACTTCTAAATCATTTTCTTTTATTAATTGACTTTTGCAAGCTGCAGAAGAAACCTGAAAAATATACTATATATTAGTTGTATTCTATATTAAATAATTAATTCTTACTTTTTGACTTCTTGTAGCCACTTATCCATGTTACAGCACAAAGTGTCAACAAATTTAATTATTATCCTTATATATTGGTGCTGGGCCCCTAGGACTTGGCGTGACAAATCTATATATATATTTTTTCATTTTAAAGTTTTCAATTTTCATGAACATGAGTCATGTCTGCTTAAATTATTGCCATGTACCTTTTTTTTTTATAATTTGATAAATTATTGGCATTTACTTAAAAAGCAAAAAGCAAAAAGCAAAAAGAAAAAGAAACAAAGAGAAAAGAAAAGGCGAGGGCTAAGATGATATATGCAGAACAAGTAAAGTTCCATCGATTTAATGGTTGGGTGTAAATAATAGTGTAAAACATGCTGAGTAGTTCTCCAGGGACATTGGGTCTGTTTTGTTTGGTGTTTCGGAAAGTAGTTTGGGAGAGTAGTAGATGTTTGTAAAATAATCTCGATTTACGTAATGTTGTTTGTTTGAAGTTTGAGAGAGTGGTTTAAGAAATAAAGTACGTGTAGGTTTTTATTTGGAAGAGTGAGTTGTAGGTGTAAGATGTGTAAGTCTTTATATCAAATCATGTTTGTTTTGCGAGATAAATGGTGTAAGAGATATGTTACTTTATGTCAAATCAGAGAAGAGTTTGTATAGGTTTTGTTCGAAAATTGTTGTTTGTAACTTTGAGAAAGTAGTTTGAGAAAAATGAAAGATGAAAAATTTATTTGAGAAAATATAAAATATGTTTGTTTGACATTTCCCAAACACGAAATTTTTTTGAGAAACGCCAAACAAACAGGCCCAATATTGAGGTTTGATTAGGAAGTCATTAAAGCTTACGTACCTAAACCCATAAATTAAGAATGTAATCCAAACTCATTTTTTTTTCTTTCTAATAGGTATCAGAAATCCCCAATTACATTATAATTCAGTAATTGTAGACATTTGTTTTTTTATGATTAATGTAATTGTTGACTTATGTAGTGATTTTAGAATATTATTCATTATTTTATAATGTCAAATATATGCTCAACGTGATTTATGGAGACATTTGGGCATGACGAGTTTTTTTCTTTTTTAATTTAGAAATATGAAAATGAGATGAAATATGTTTTTCTTTCTTTAAAGTAAAGTTTTAAAGTTTTTTATTTTAAAATTTTTAAAGCTTGAAAAATCGGCAAATATAAATGCTGAATTTGGACTCTACTTATTAGTTAAAAATCAAATAATAATTCATTAAACCCTATAGACAATTTTTGATAAATTAAAGTAAGGAAATTATTTTCTAAAGAAAGAAAGAAAGAAATAATTAAATACTTCTTTTTGGGACTCAGATGGGCCAATCAGTTGCAATGACCACCGACGAATAAGAAGACTACCGACACTACTATACTCAATAATTCCAAATTCATCTCCCTCACAGACACATCACACTAATCACGTTCAAAAAAGCAATAATAGTCCTTTAACTTTCTTAGGAACACAAAAATGGGACACCTTTTGTTTTAATAAGCAATTTACATTCTTTATATTTTAAGTTATTGTATTTTTAGTCCTAAATTCGTTGGAATTAAAAATAGTGTCCACAAATTGTCACACAAGCAAATAAATTGAGGTATTATAATATTTTTGTCCTAAAAATTAGTAGGTAGAAAAATAAATGGAGAAAAATAAAGTGTTATTTTTCCTTCAATTTAAGCTAATTTGACAAGATGAGTACATCAGTCAAATGGACAAAACTCACCAATTTGTTTGTTTGCATAGCAAATTATCGGCCCTAATTTTAATTCCGGCAAATCTAGAATTAAAATTGCGAATAAGAGGATTATTATTACAGGTATTTAGAATATAAAGAATGTAAATTACTTGTCCGAACTACAAGTATCTCATTTTTATGTTTCTATCAAATTTAAGGGACTTAAATTGCATTATTGCTCCCTAATAACTGGAGTGAGTGGAGAAATTCTAATTCCCTATTTTCTTGCTAAAATAAATTAGAAAATCTCCATTTAAACAAAGAGGTGTCTATAACTTATAGATAAATTTACATAGACATACTCTGACTTTTACCCTAATTACAAGAAATTATCCTACTGTTTGAAATATTACAAAAACACCCCCTCGAGGGGTGTATTTGTAATGATTTTAGGGACCAAATTGGTAATATTTTTTGTGTAACAAGGGGGTGTCCTTGTAATACATTTTTTGGTTGAGGGGGTGTTTTTGTAATATTTCAAACAGTATAGTAATTTCTTATAATTAGGATAAAAGTCAGGGGGTGTCTATGTAAATTTCCCTAACTTATATTTTCTTATAATAAATAAATATAACGAACCACAAATACGCCATCGGAATTATTAAAAAAGACAAATACATGGGGTATACATTTGGTAATTGGGTAAGACAATAAATAAAGTTGTGGGGCTTTGTTTTCCATGTGAAGCGACCTACAAAAAAATCCCAATTTAATGGACAGAAGCATAATTCTTACTTGTTCATTGAATGAATCTACTTTCTGGAGGGAAAGAAATTAATTTGGAGGGTAATGTACAAGATTTCAGCACCAAATATCTCAAGAAGAATACAACTTCTTTAGAGTAAACTCTCTTCTTTTTCACCATTTCTAGTGGTTTTTAATTTGTGGGTTCTTTTGATTCTTTGAAGATTTGAAATGCTTCCTCTTGGTTAATCATATCTTGGTATCTTACATTCTTTGGGTTCCTTTATTTTTCTTTACTTCTATATATGTCATGCAGTTTTATGCGCTAGATTGATTGGTTGTGGACTTGTGGGCTGGATCTGAATTATATTGCATTTTTGTGTGCTATTCATCTTTTGTTGCACAAACTGATTTTCTTTTTTAGATTTAGTGCTAAATTACATTAACTAGTACTTATTTGTTTCCAAGCTGGAGAAGAGTAGTTGTTAAAGACCAAGTATTCCATAGAATTAAGTCAGTAATGTCAAGATTTAATGCTGATGTTGACTCATTTTAGCCAAACTGAAAATTAAAATCCTTAACATTTGAGGCATAAATTGAATTAATCTCTTCTTTAATAGATCTAACTTGTGCTTTATCTATGTCCCAAATTTATCTTCTTTCGTATAGTTTTGGATTCAAATACTAAACAACTTGGTTTATTGATCAATATCGTCTTTTTGCAGCATCACTCGCATATCAGACTCTGGCACTTGAAACTGAAGCCTATATACTTGTTTGTGTATATATATATATATACTAGGAAATGGGAGCTTTAGCAATTGAAACTGATATTTTGTGCCCAAATGATTACATAACATTGGGGATTAAGGACTTAAGCAAGGACAGTTTAGGAAAATCACCCCGAGTTTTGTTACTTCTTTCGACATTTTTGGAGAGGTGTGTTCAGAGAAACGAAATGGTATTAGAGACTTCACAAGAAAAAGATGTGATAACCATATTTCATGGTTTACGAGCACCTTCTTTGAGCATTCAACAATATATTGATCGGATATTTAAGTATTCATGTTGCAGTCCTTCTTGCTTTGTTGTTGCACATATATACATGGATAAATATATACAGAGGACGAATATATACTTGACTTCCCTCAATATACACCGACTTCTAATCACAAGTGTAATGGTGGCGGCAAAATTCATGGATGACGCGTAAGTTTTTAGAAGTTTCCTTTTAATTTCCTTAAGGTCATTTACAAGGAAAGTTTTTAAAATTTCAAATGCATGTTTGTTTTTGGTAATTATAATATGATTTTGATAAATTTCAGATTCTTCAACAACGCATATTACGCTAGAGTTGGAGGAGTTAGCACGGCAGAATTGAATAAGTTGGAAACAAAGTTTTTATTTGGTCTTGATTTCCGACTTCATGTAAGTATACAAACATTTAGGAAATATTGTTCCATGTTGAAAAAGGAAAGTAATGCCAATGGGGGACTTATCGAACGCTCGATCCAAGCATGTGGAATTGAAGAGAGCTGGGC
Organism: Penstemon barbatus; assembly: GCA_003313485.2. Classification (NCBI taxonomy): domain Eukaryota; kingdom Viridiplantae; phylum Streptophyta; class Magnoliopsida; order Lamiales; family Plantaginaceae; genus Penstemon; species Penstemon barbatus. The sequence goes on along the minus strand of CM064877.1, from coordinate 15,029,479 downwards.
AAACAAAGATGACTCCACTTGTGCTCAGACAATTGCTAGATGAAGTTTTACATAAACTCTAAGAATGTGGCTACGAACTCAATAGCTAACATCAAGAAAAGAAACGAGATTTGGAATTAATGGTACTTGTAGTCTCTCGTATGTTGTATACCACATCTCAAATGCTTTGTTGTATGAGTACATAGGTTGTTTTAGGACATAGCTTTTATGTTTTGACATGTTTTTGGAGTGTCTGTCTTGGCCTTGGTGTCTGTTTTCACTTTTAGTAGCATTTAGGTGAAAGGATGAACTATGTCAACGGTTATAAGCTTGAATTGGAGCCATGATTCTTTGATTGATATTTGTATTATTGCCATAAATACTGGATATTGATATTCTGCATCTCAAAGTTTGTCCTTAATACATTTTTAGTTATATATATATATTGTGTCGTGAAATTTAATTAACACGAACTCGTTGTTGTGGTTGGCGATCGATGTTGCCCGAGCAAGTTTTTTCTTCTCTTTAATTTGGTCTTACTAGTCAAAGGTTATGAACACTAAATATTTTTGAACTCCTATAATTTCAATTGTTACTGCCAAATTATGAGCAACTAAAATTCTCTCATTAATTGAAAAATTAAATGTTGTGGAATCAAATAAGTCTTTACTAAACAAACTAGTGTCTAATATTAGATATCTAGCATCAGTCCAAAATACACATGCTTTTATTTTAGATGGTCAAAACACAGATGCTTAAACATAGAGACACTGAAATAAAGGCAAAAAATTGATTTAAAACTGATGCTTATCTTAGAAAAAGGTATTCTCTGCAGCTCTTGGTCTTTTTTAGAATTAAACCCATGTTTACCTTCAGCACATAAATAAGAGTAAAATGCAAAAGTACCCTTGTACTTTATTTAAATGGCAAAATCCGCATGCTATTATTAAATATGGGTTCATTTCCTCCCAAATAACTACCATATACATACTATTTTCTCTTTTCTCCATGTCTCCAAATTTAAGACTTCAAAAGCGGAAAATGTATCCCTTTGAAATGAGAAAATATGCATATTTGGAACGAAAAATGGAAGTTAGGGCCGGGTTTAAATTCCCACTTGCCCTTACCAATGGAAAATTTTAACATCAAGAAAGGGATCCCCAAAATAACAATTTATTAGATGATCTTTGAAACAAGCTAGAAGACATATATAATTAATTAATCATTTGTAGTCTTTGAGAAAGTTGAGTATCAAGTTATTGACTTGTTCAGGGAGTTGCTCCTGCACAAAATGAGTCCCTTCTGGCAAATATATCGTCTCCAACTTGGGAACAAACATCTTCGCCTGTTCAGTCCTCACGTAATCTTCAATCCCAGGAAATTTCATGGAATAATCCTTCTCCCCCACGATCAACAGTGTTGGAACTTCGATTTTTACATTTGTTATGTTATTAAACTCCTCTTCCAAAGACCTATACATATATGCATGTTCGTCAAAATGAATTAAGTTAATTTGGTTACAACGTACGTACGCACCTATATGGAACTTTTAATGCAGTTCGGAATCCAGATTTCTCGTAAAGAGTACCATATGCTTCGAGATCTTCCTCAGCGAACCAAGGGGGTAAAGGAGTCGAAGAATCCACAAGATCCATGATTTCTTGGTTTTCATCTGCAATCGGTATTTCACTGCGTGAAAAGAGAATGTAAATGTTCCTCACTACCGTTTTAGTATCAAAACGAGCAAAATCAGCCTCAGCTCTTCCAGGTTTCTGCATGCGCACACTGGAAAAGTTAATCGACCTCCTCATGATCGAGCGAGTTAATTTACATGTGTGTATAAGTACACTACATTTTAAAGTTTTAACCTGAAATCTGGAGATATAGAATCCTTCAGGAAAAAGTTCATTAAACTGAAAGGGTCCTGGGGGTAGAAAAGGAATTCCCAAAGAAACAAGTCCCATGACTTTCTCAGGATACATAAGTGCAAATAAGTATGCAACCTGTGCTCCAAAGTCTTTGGCAACCAGAATAGCCTGTGTAATTAATATATATGGAAACAAAATTCAACCAACAAATTATTTAATCATATTAATTTATTGAGCACTCTTAATTAGCCATGATTCACACAACTACCCCTTCAAAATTTAACTTATGACAACCTTAACCAGATTATTGCATTTCAACATCTTCAACTCTTTTTCTTTTTTGGAAAATACATTTTGTCAAATTTCATAGCTAAAAACAAGGAAAATTCTTACATACACCTTGTAGTGATTATGTCATGCCTACCAAATAAAAAAGATTAATTTTGTTAAATTTGAGTTCAGCTTCAAAACTAAAATTAACACTCGTACATTAGTATTATTTTTTCTAAAAAGGAAAAATGTAATTACTTGAAAATGAAAACTTTACTTTTTGCTAAATCCTTGATCCAAACAGAGCACAAGTCAAAAACTTTACTAGTAAATACTACTCCACATACTTTTGAGATGGAAAGAGCGTCGAGAAGAGCAAGGTTATCGGATAAGAAATCAGCGACGGTAGTATTTTCGGGTTCGGGCGCGGGGTCGGACAACCCGTATCCTCTGCAATCGGGCACAACTACCCTGAACCCGGCCTTGGCGACGGGAATGATCTGGTGGCGCCACGAGTACCATATCTCCGGGAACCCGTGCAAGAAAACCACAGCCGTCGATGACTCGCTTCCAATTTCCGCCACGTGGAGCTTCAGACCGTTGACTTGTACGTACTTGTGCTTTATTTCTTCCATTTTCAATGCCCTCTACCTTTTTTCTGAGAAATAAATGTGCCTCAACTCAACTAATAGATCTATAATACAAAAGGGAGCGTGATGGGAATTATTTGGTAGGCATGCACAGTGCAATGTCAATAAAAAGTAATTTGAGTGAGTAGTGGAGGAAATAATTTCGATTTGCGAAATGTTATTTGTTTGTGTTTTGAAAGAGTGGTATGAGAAATAAGTAGGTGTAGGCTTTTTTTTTAAAGAGTTGGATTGTTGGTATAAAAACTTTATATTAAATCATGTTTGTTGTGAAATAAAATGTGTAAGAGATAAGTTACTTTATGTCAAATCAGAGTAGAGATTGTATATATTTTATTTAGAGATAAAAAAATTCTTGTTTTGACCAAAAAAAAAAAGGAGGAAAATTCTTGTTTGTTTGAATTTTGAGAGAGTAGTTTAACCCAAAATTTTATTTTAGAAAAAAGAAATGTTTGTTTGGCAATTTCCAAACACGAAATTTTTTTGGGAAATGCCAAACAAACAGGCCATATGATTTGAGCATCAGACCAAAACACACACGTGCTTAAACATACAAGGCAAATAAAATGATTTTTTATTGACGCTTATCTTATACTATGCTTAATTGGTAAAACGTCCGTGTTAGTTTTATTACTACCATAAAATACAAGAAAATCCGTATTCATCTAAATAAATTGACAATATATATTAGCTTTGTTAACTTTGAAAAACTTGCAATAACCCCCCTTTCACTAAATAACCCATGATTTATGGCGGTATTCAAATGGGTGCAGTAAGTTAATCAAATGTTGGCATATGAGATTTTTTGCTAATAAAAAAATACAAGGAGATTTTCGCTAAAAAAAAAATTACATAGGAATTTTTGCCATATAGGAAAAGCACAGGGGTGGTTTTTGTATTTAGTTCCATAAACGAAAAATTACTTGGAAGTAACAAAAGACCAAAGGAAATTGAGAGACCAACAAGTGATTGGTCTAGTGGAAGGAACTAGTCACTACAAAGTAGCGGACTCAGGTTCGAATCCCTGTTGGAAGAGGTACCCACTTAATATGTCCGACCCGCCTCGAAAGGGATTAAACCCTTGCGAAACAAAAAAAAAAAAAGGAAATTGAGAGAGATGCTTCAATTGCCTTATTAATGAATTGATGCATTTCCAAATGTAAAAATGCTTATGGAAAGAGAAGGAAAGTTGATAATTTATAGAGAGATATTGTTATAATAAAGAAACATGTTAATTAAATATAAATGTGTATTACGAGAAGTTAAGAAATCTAGTTTCAATGACAAATTAAGGAGGTAAAAAAAGACAGCCTGCCTAAATTAACAAATCATACTAAGTATTATAATAAGGTATTAGATTACCAATTTAGATGTTATTGCTAGCTAAACACATGGTCCTCAGAGTTATTCGTGTTGAATTATCACATGAAATTGCACTTGCTCCCTAATGAGTCCAAATATAACAGACAAGATCCTATAAACAATAGATGATTCTGATCTCCAAGATACACAACACACATGATGGATAATATAATAATCATGAGAACATATATTTATTGGGTAAATAAAATACATTTCTGCCAAATGTATGGGGTGATGCCCTAAAGTATCATTTGTTAATTGGGTAAAAAATAGTTTTCCCTTCAATATATGGGATGATATCAGTTATTCCTAAAATATCACTTGTAACATTTACTCTTTGTAATATTTTTAGAGTTTTTATTATAGAAATACTCCTGCCTCTTTTATAAATAATAAATGTCTTTATTTTATATAAAAAAAAATGCCTCTGTATAATTATAAATTCATTCATCCACCAGACAACATTATGTTTTAATTTCTTTTATTTTCTTCCTTTTTCGATCTCTCAATCTTTCTTTATTCATCTCACTTTTTCTTAATTTTTAATTTGTTTTCTTTATTTTTTGTTTCAATTTTTTATTTCTATCAATTTATTTTAATATATTTCTCAATTTTTATTTGGTGATAATTATCTCATTTATTTACGTTTTGAATTATTATTCAAAATCTTGAGTAATACTTGTTTAAATTATTTCTTGCAAAATTCAAGTTTAACATTATCTCATACTATTCGTAATATCTTTAATTGAGTAAATGTTTCTTAAATATTAATTTCCCTTTTAGTCGTGACATCTTAAATGCAAGTGTTATCGTTTGAATTTTGTTCTTGGACCAACTGTATAAAATTAATGGCCCCTTATTCAAAATTTGAGTTTGTGCAGTTAGGATCAATGCATAATTTTTTCTCAAATTCCAAGCAATAGATAACAAAATTCGTTTGAACTGGTCACGTAAGAACGAAAGTTTGATCCAACAATCGGCGACAACATATTAATTCACAAATGCGACCTCATATAAATTCTCTATCAAGTTCAACAATGTGTGTATAATATATGGACATGTACATAGTAATGTGCACACATGATAAGTACCATCGAACATACACTACTAGAATTTTTTAAAACTCTCATCGATTTTGGCCAAAGTCGGATTCCCACCGAAATTTCGACCGACAATTTTTCCACCGAAAATAAATTCTCATCGATTTCAAAATCGATGGGAATATTCCCACTGATACAATTTCAGTGGGAATTCATATATATTCCCATTTTTTTTAATTTCTGAAAATATTTTTTTTTTTAATTTTGAAAAATAATTATTTTTTAAATTTGTAATATGTATGAATTCCCGACAATATGAATATACATAAAGGTCTATCTACTCATAACAAAATATCAATTCTTACAAACCATAAATATTCAATTCTACAAACACATAATCATCCTACAAACATTCAATATTGTCTAATAAATAACTATACTACATATCTTGTGTTTCAGACCCATTGTCCGGTTTGGCATTTGAGAAGGTCTCGACGGGGGCGGTTGATGAGCTTGAGCAGCAGGATTAAAAAATATAGAAAAAGTGTTTGATTGAATAATATCGGAAAAGTGGCGATATATAACTGACTGCGTAAGATTAGACATGTAGTTAACATATGGTGCAGGTTGAGACAGGCCAGCCCGATAGTGGAAGGGTTCGTTGACCGTGAAGTTATCTGGACATCCGCCATTATTCCCCATTGACGTAATCAACATCCGCCAGAAATTTCACAAGCACAAAGATCATGTTTGCAAATCAATCAGAAAACATACGCAGTTAATCAAAATGAAAATATGCAAAAATAACTCTAATTGATGCTTTAAATGTCAAAAGGGACAATCTATTTAAATTCATAGCTTTAATCAACTCAGAACAAGTTGTTTTGTGAACAGGACATTCAATGTGTTGAAAGAGTATTAAGGGGATCTAACGCAATCACAATTAAAAATAATAATAATTTGTTCAGTAGAGAATACACAGTATATCAAAGTAGTAAGTACATCAAAGTAGTAAGGTGGAAATAATAAGGAAAGCTTCAACTCGTGCAATCCATATTCGGCTACATGGGCACAGGGCCAGCCCAACCTTTTCCCGGGTCCTTGCCTCCTAGCCAAGATATATATTTGAGGCCCTATATCTTAAAAGTATTATTATATATACTACTATATCTTAATAAGAAAATTAATCTTAATGTTGTATATAACAAACCCATTGGTTAAATCTTAATATTTCTTGTGAGTTAGTTGATTATAATTTATGTTCCCAAAAAAAAAAATTTATGTTCCCTTTTGTTAAATCAAGAAATATTAGGCCATCTCCAATGGTACAGGGCTAGACCGGGGCCTTGCCTGTTCGTCTCCAATGGTCGGGCTCCGTGGGGGAATTAATTCCATTTTTTTCCTTTGTCCACTCCCACATATTAATATTATAGTTTTAATTTTTTTATAATATTAATATTTAATTTAGATTAAGTATTAATCTAAATTTTATTTGTATGAGTGTTTAATTAAATGGACAGTTTCTATATTTATAAGTATATCATAATTTTATTTGTGTTATTTTAAATAATTAATCATATTATATACTATATAATTAAAACCTATCACATTAATTAAAACAACACAATAATTAAAACAACACATTAATTAAAATAACACATTAATTAAAATAAAAACACTGATTAAAACAACACAAAAATTACAACAATACACAACATAAATACATAAATACACAACATAAATACATTAATTAATACACATAAATACAACACAAAAGAAAACAAAAAAAAATAAACGGCCCAATCAGGTGCCGCCACTTGGCGGCACCTGTTTTAAAGAGGGGCGCTCGTCCAACGAGCGGGCCGCCCCGTTCTCTCTTCCGTTCCGCCCCGAGCCCGCAGACCCGACCGTTCCACCCCGCCCCGGCCCCTCTTCTATCTCCAACCGTTTTCCTCCCCAGCCCGACCCCGCCCCGGCCCTGACGGCTGCCATTGGAGATGGCCTTATAGTACGTACAATGTTTTGCCATCACACCATCTCTTTGGCGCTTTACGTGAATTGGTTCCAAAAGCAACACCATTTATAGTAAGTAACTAAGTACAATATATTAATCGACACAGATGGTTTTCCATAAATAGTATATTAAACACAAATTATACAGTTAGCTTGCATAACATTATTCCTAACCATATAATATGCAAGCGCACGTGCAACAAATAGGTTGGAGGAGGGGAAGTGTATTGTCTATACTGCCCTACAAGACTAGGGACATTCTACTGCGACTCTCAACTCAAAGTTGAGTCATAAAAAAAATTCTATCTCAATCTTTGAAAATAAAATAAAAATCATCTTGTCCATTGAACATGTACAAATGTGTATCACCTTATATTTTGTGTATTACACCAAAAAATTTAATAAACAATACATTGTAAATAGAAATCTTACATTAATACCCTTTATAGAAATATTCAGTTGACCAAGATAATATATCCATTTCATTTCATATTCCAAATTCTCTTCAAACCCTCAAAAAAATGTATAATGAAGAAGTTATTAAACAAATTGAACCAATATTAAGTAAAATTCATTGTAATATAAAATTTTATAAATATAAAAAATGCTATTTATATAAATATTTTGAATATTAATAAATTAATATTTAATATTATAAATAAATAAAATAAAAAATACCCACAAAACCCACCCCCAACCCCGATCAACCAAGCCGGCGACGGTGGGAGAGGAGTTCCCAGGCCGTCGTCTTCCTGGAATCGAATATCCTAGGCCTGCGACGACGTCCAGTTGGAGGCCGTCGCAAGCCTGGGATCTCTGATACTAGGCCGACGACGGCTTGGAAACTCCTCTCATGTCGTCGTCGGCATGGGATTACCGCTCCCAAGCCTTGGCCTGGGTAGTGGTGGGGTGGCAGCGGTTACTCAGTCTTCTTTTTTTTTTCTTTTTTTTTTTATTTATTTAATCGTAGGGTATATTGGAACTTATACAAAATGAAAATGAAGAGTTAAGGTATATTGGTAATTTTTTAGGATGGGGTGGGATGTAATTAATTGTTTGGGATTATAATATAACATGTGTCCAAATACTTATTGGACTACAAAATAGTTGTTGGTGACTCACTTTGACTATTTCAGGACTATTATTACATAGTTGTGTTCCTTTAGTTTCAATTTATTTGGGCCACCATGTCTTGCCTAAATTGATTAAGATGATGCTTGGCCCATTTGATGGGCGAAAATTAATCCAAAATCATGCCCCATAGATTTGAATAAGGTTTCTATGTTTAGAAGATATAAATGTTAAAGATTAACTATATTAGAGGAATGACACTTGAAACTTGAAAGTAAAAGTAATGAAAAGTCAAAACAAGTTGGGAGATAACCAAAGGAATCGACTGTGAGAATGAAAAAAGATACAATATTTAATATTTAACTAATTGAAAACGAAATTTTGATCTATATATACACAAAATACATCTATTAGCTCGAACCAAAAGAAAATGGAAAGAAGCTAACACATGTACCTGATCCAGGGTTAAGGTTCTTAGTTGGGCCATGCGGATTAAGTGGGACGACCCGTATGAAAACTGTGTATATGCTCAATATATATAGCCCATGCAAGTATAAGGCTTAAAAAGATATAGCCCACCAAAGGCTACTGGGCCTCCTTGATTTGACAGAAAGAATTTCGCATTCTCAGGATCAATTTTCGAATTAATAATTACTCTATTCTTGTAATTTATACTTTTTTAGTTACTTGTCCAAGTTGTCCGCAATTCTTTTTCCCAATTTTAGTTTGAAACAGTACAAATATACACCTTAATTTCCTCCTAGAAGTTGCCTTCTGAAAATGGAATATTATTTATATAAAATAATATATATAACTAATTATCGACCACTATTCAAAAGATTATTAATTTTTAAAGATTTGTAGCTCAGAAAAATAACGTGGGTCAATTACTAGTTTGTAAGGATAGAATATAGTCAAAGGAATCAAAATGTAATGAGGGTGATATATGTTCTAGGGCATATATATATATATATATATATATATATTACCACAAATGAGGTAAGCGCAATTAATGTCATCTTTTTACATCAATATTATTTAATCAGAAATTTACTTAATTATAATCAAATTATAAAAAAAAATCAATAATCAAACGCTAATATTAAACTAAATTTTTTTTCTTTTATATTAATGAGAGTTGAACCCATGATCTCTTGAATCTGAATACGAGTCATTGACAATGTCTTTTCTAAAATGACCATTTTGGCCCGTATTTTACTATTATATATCGTCTATTTTCAAATTAAAGTAAGCTATTATATATTACAAATAATGTATCCACTTCAACTCTAAAAACCTTTTAAGATACGAATATCAAAATGTCATGATCGTTAACATCCAATTCCAGACTCCCTTTAAACGTTTGATGTGTGCTGATAAAATCTTATTTTTTTATTTATTGAAAAAAAAAAAAAAAAAAAAGAGTTCTAAATGAGTTAGTAAAACATAGACCATAAAAGTCTAAGAGTACTAAATTCTTAAAATGCGTCTAGATAAGGATTTTTTCAAATTAATTTAATCATTCAAGTCTCAAGGAATTACAAGAAATCCTACGGATAATATAATTAATTATATTTTAAATATACTCTCTCACTCTTTCATGGCAACAATATAAAAGTGTTGTTTTAAAAATTGATTCGAATCCAACTCTCTTATTCTAGAGATATGGGAAATAATTACATGCCAAAGTAAAAGAAGAAGAAAAGAAAAAGATCACCATTAGAATTTTAGCAAATGGAAGGAGGCGGGCCCCAAGGGTGAGGAACTACGGGTCTATTTAGATGGGTTTTGGCTCGATTTAATAAAACTGGTTTAGGTGGTTTCGATGAAACCTTTGAGACTTCATTTGAATGGGTTTTGGCTCTTGGGTTTTGTGGTTTGAATAAGTTGAAACCCCACTTAGATTGGGTTTGAATGTTGAGGTTTAGGGAAAAAAAGTAGGTGATTGGTGTCAAATCAATGTCTTTTCTAGTGAGATTTGGGGCTCAAGATCCTCTGTACCACTTTTAGTATACCACTTTTGTGTATCACTAATAATTAATTGCCACATGTACATGTGACAATTAAAATAATTGTCAAATGTACATGTGACAATTAGTTATTAGTGATACACAAATTTGGTACACTAAAAGTGGTACAGAGATCTACACCCGAGATTTGGAGAAAAAAGTAGGTGGTCGGTGTCAAATCAATGTTTTATAGGTTTGAAAAGTTTGAGTGTGAATTTCTGAATAAATTTTTCATGATTATATGGATTTAGCAAAAACTCATTTGAAAGGGTTTTGGCTCGATCTCGCAAACCCGCGAGACCGAGCCAAAACTCATCCAAATACAGCCACCTCTTGGATAATAACATATATAAGAGTTGTACAGAATGTGACAAGCATGATAGACCTAGTCTGCTGCAGTTATATCAAATCAAATATATCCACCCTGCCTGGTAGTTATTTTTTCTTTTTTTTTTGAGAAAGATAGTGATTCATAGCACATGCACCACCCACACCCCACTTCGTGAGGCTTAGTTTAACTGAATTTCGTCTCGATTTGGTCTCCAAAATTGTGGCAAAATAGTAATTTAGGTCCCCTAACTTTCACTAGTTCGCAGAATTAGAACACTTAATTTTTCAGCAAGCAATTTACGTCCCTAAATTTTCACTAGTCAGCAGAATTAGGACACTTAATTTTCCAACAAGCAATTTACGTCCCTTAACTTTCACTGGTATGCAGAATCAAGACACTTAATTTCCAGCAAGTGAAAAACTAAATTGTTTACTTATCCAGGAAACTATCAAAATTAACTTTTATTGGTCCTTCACTTGAAAATTACGTACTAAAAAATTAAGTGTCATAATTCTGCATACCAGTGAAAGTTAAGGGACGTAAATTGCTTGCTGGAAAATTAAGTGTCAAATTCTGCGGACTAGTGAAAGTTAAGGGACGTAAATTGCTTGCTGGAAAATTAAGTGTCCTAATTCTGCAGACTAGTGAAAGTTAGGGGACCTAAATTGCTATTTTGCCCCAAAATTGTTTTAGTAGTTTTCCACAGATTTTTTATTTTATTTTTTATATTCTGATTTGAATAATGAGGACACTTTTGGTACAAAACCTTAATTCAAAATATACATTTGATACCAGATTTTTTGAAAAATTATTTTTTCCGTTAATTTTCGGATGGATTTAGCAAGTGTCATAAATTATAGGTCTTTAAAACTTGTGCATGTTTTTCCTCTCATTGTCAATTTAACGGGCACATGAACGGCATGTGCTGAATTTCGTCCGAAAATTGACTTCAAAATTAAATGTGTCAAGATTGTGTAAATCATGGTATGAAATATGTTTTTTCAAAAAGTTTGGTACCAAATGTGTTTTTTGGACTAAAATTTGATATCAAATGCGTTTTTTCCTCTTTGAATAATATTTCAATGTAATATTTAGATAATAAAATATTATTAAATAATTAATAGTTAGTGATATTAAAAATTTGAGATACGGTTTAAACTGAAGTTTGGTTGTTTGGGGTTTGAAGAAAAAAACTAGATAGTCAATGTCAAATCAATAACAATATATGTAAATGAAAATAAATGATAAATGTCAAATAATGAATTTATAGGCTTCAAATAAGATTGTGTAAGTTTCAATTTGAATCAAAACTTGTAATTTAGGGCGAGTTTGACCTAGCGATTCGAAAAGCAATTATAGGATAATTAACTTTACTAAAATTAATTTTGGTAATAATTGATTATGATAATAATTAATTATAGAATAATTGCTTTTGTATAATAGCTTTTGTAAAAGTAACATTTTAGTTGCTTCTAGGGGTGTCGACGAGCCGAGCAGTATCGAACAACACATTGTTCAAGCTTGGTTTGAATTTTATGGAGCTTGAAATTTTGTGTTTGAGCTTGGTTTGATTTCTTAACGAACCGAGCTCAAACGAGCTTTTATCGAACGAGCTCGAGCTGAATAGCTTGGTATTTTATATGTGTTTTTTCAATTTTTAGCTTATCGAGTCGATCTCGAACCGACCTTCAAAAGTTATCGAACGAGAAATCTTGTTCAAGCTTGTTTGATTTATTTGACGAACCGAGCTCAAACGAGCTTTTATCGAACAAGCTCGAGCCGAGTATCGAGTAGCTTAATTTGATTTTCAGCCCTAGACTTGCTTCTAAAATAAGTTGATTTTTTGTTTCTAAGGATCCCAAAAGTGATTATGATCTTAGGGGTCAAACACCATGAAAATCACGATTGAACAGAAGTAATTTTTATAATCGGGGTCAAACACTTCAAAAATCACAATAGAGATATAAAAGTGATTTTAAGAGCACCAATCACTGGGTCAAACTCACCCTTAGACTGACATATTTTTAAAATATTTAATTAATGAAGTTCAACCCATTTTATATGAGCTAAAACCAGCCAAATTACCTCCATACATCGCCCTAATATTTTCTTGATGCTATTTTACTATTAGAGCTATAGCTACAAAATGGTGTCGGCGGAGAAGAAGCTTCCTATGTATCCCTTTTACCATCAAATTAATTGAAAACGTGTGATGGAATCAACCACCGCATTTCTTGCCATTTTTATCCGATCAATGTTTCATCAGGTGACCCCTACAACCCCCTACGCCCCCTCTCCCCCAGGCCCCATAATTAATGATAGAATGGTACTTCTTTGATTTTTTTTTCTTCTTTTGCTCCTATTTTTTTTAATATGAAATTATCTTTTATAAAAGTACACTTTCACATAAATTAATGATTTAACAGCACTAATTCTACCATTATTTTAAGGACATAAATATAAAGTTGCAACAAAATTTTATTTTTTCAACTCTCACTTAAAACTCCGTACCAAAACTCAACGGATCAAAAGAAAGGGAACAAAGGGAGTAATAAAAATGGCTAGTTCAAATCAATTTGACTTATTTTTATAATATAAAGTGCAAAAATATACTATATATGCAATATTAATTTCTAACTTTATGAAAATTCGCTACTTTTACTCAATTAAATATCTCAATGTTAAAATTTTATTAGCAGAAAATCCCTTTTATTATCATTTTGGTAGTCCTCATAATTCATTTGGAAACTAAGAGTTGATCACAAAAAATATTCTTACAACTTTTATAAATTTACGTGGTAGTCATTGTCAATCTTTTTTAAGTTAACAAATGTGTTTTCATATTCTATTAAAAAGAAATAACATCTATATTTTGAACTTTCCTTACAAATCATGAAGGATACTCGCACATGCATAGAGCGAATAAAATACAATGCAGTCTCAGAGGGGGCAAATGCATTTAACTTTTTAACAAATGAAGTTTTTCGTTGATAAATGTAACACATGAGATTTTTTGTCAATTAAAAATCACACAAAGTACTCGAATTTCGGTGTTTTGAATTTTGGTCGATTGCTTTTCAATTTTTTTTTTTTTTTTTTTTTTAAATAGACTTGGATGTGTTTTAATTACTTGAAATTTTCAAAATGAGAGATAATATATAAATTTTTTAGCGAGGTTGGAAAATACAAGATTGGTTTCAAAATATTAGGAGTATCGATCGATCCTATTACTCCTAGTGTGAGTAAAACATTATGCGGGTCTTGATAGGGTAAATGAATTTGACTTTTTAATTCATAAAATCTTTTGCTAATAAAAATAAGGCATGAAGTTTTCTATCAGATTAAAGATAATTATACATGGGTTGGTATTTCATTTTAATCTAATCTGGTGTTCTGCATGCATTTTGGTTGATTGTTTTTCAAATATTTTTTTTAAAAATAGACATGAATGTGTTTTAATTACTTAAATTTTCAAAATGAAAAATACGTTTAAAGTTTTTCTTTCGGTTTTATTAAATTTAAATATATATATATATTATGTCAATTATTCATCTGCATTAATTGGTTATTTTGTCCTGGTACATTAAGTATGACATAATGTGCATTCCCATATTTATAAAGTTCACCCCCCATTTAATGGACACTACTGCAATGTTTTTAGTTGCATTTCTTATAAATTACTAGCCATGTGACATGTTCATCATTGTCTAGCACATACAAAGAAGATAATTTTTTACAGTACAGTAACTTAGTAATAGAGTTCAGATGTTGTGATTGGACACATGTCATTAAGAGAATGTATCAATGTATTATACGACGTATAACATTTAAATTTTCGTGACATAAATGGTCAATTATGTAATCAACCATAAACGTCTAAATAGAAGGTGGACGGATATCTAGTTAAGTTTAACGTGAATGCTGGCAAAATGTGTCAAATTAGCCCATTGGTTTAATTAAATTAATAGTGTGTTAAGTTTGTTTTAACTTTTAACCATACAAACGTTAAGTTACTAAAAACTTCAAAGGTATTTCAAGTGAAATGCAATTTACCCTCCTCTTTAAAGCAGTTTTACTCAATGAAAAGTGAGGTACTTGGAACTGTACTAATGCTCAGAAGATTAAGGCGACCAGACATAATGGCCCTACAAGTATAAAAGTACAGGGTGGTACATTAATCCGATACAAGTTCAGTTCAGTTCAGTTCTGATCATAATTTATTGGAATTAACACGGATTGAGCTAAGCTCACTTACTTGGTTTGAGTCTAACTCAACCTCAAAAACTAGCTTATAAGGTAAGAATCGCCCAAGATCTTATAAGGTGGACTTAACTATTGTTTTCAACCAATGTGGGACATTTAGTATCAATATAATTTACACAATGTGTGTGACAATTTCTGATTTATTTATTTTCTTTTTCTAGGATTTTCGATAAAGATTCCTAAAATTTATAAATGATTGAGAATTGATGTTAGTGGTGTTTGCTAGTAAAATAAAAAAACATCAAAGTAGATAACGTTTGCATTTTAAAAAACAAAAATGTCATCCCTCTAATGCTTTTGCTTTTTTGTCTTTCAAATTTTAAATGAAGCTAGCTCAATGTTGGTCTGCTAACACTTTATAGGTTTTTTTATTAGCCAAGAAAAAGCAGAAAACAAATATATATTTTAAGCATTTGAATATCTAAACAACTCTAACTTCATTAATTATCAAGACCTCTTCTGGTCAGACTTGAAACTTGTTAAAATACTTAGCTAAAATGTAGGAAATAAATTTTTGATGTAGAATATAAAAAAAATTGGGTATCAAACGGATCCATTCTTAGTCTAGTCTAATCCAGTTAAATTTATGAAGAAACCCATTGCAAACTTTGGTCTAAGTCCTATATAGAGCATTTCATTTTAATGCAAAAAATGATCAATTAATTTAATACCTCCTTGATTATATATATTTCATTCATTACTCGTGAAATATGTCAATATTGCATAGTTGGTACTTTATTTCTCTTTAATTTAATCTATGAACATGCCAAATGACGAGGGAAACAATGAACCATTTTTACAAAAACGCAGAGAATATATTGTCATATGATTTATTAAATGGGATAGATTTAATAATAAGACACGAGGGTAATTTCATATTGATTCGATATTTTAGTGACAGGTTTCTAAGCTGAAAATTAAGAATAGAACCAAAAACAAATAACCCACAAAAAATAAAAAATGTATGTAATATAATATATAGTTTTCTTACTGAATATTTTCCAACTACCAACGAATAATAAGTAGATATGAATCATGGAGTTGGATAATGCATGTTTTATGTCTGTAGGTTGTTTGTGCTATTTATAATACTCAGAGATTCCTTTGTTTGGAAATTAATGGTTAAAAGCATTTCAAGACAAAAAACTTAAGCAGAAATTAACAATTTATAATTTTAAATAAAGGGAAAAAGGTACCTCGATCAAATGCTTTGTTTGGTGGTAATGGAATGAACTGATAGAATTACTTGGGTCTTAATCAAATTGGTCCTAATTATGTCTCCAAAAAAAAAATCAAATTGGTCCTTATTTTGCCCCAACAAGACAGTGTATTTCGCTATATATTTGTCGTGTAAGCTTTGGCCTCATGCGAAATTGGTGTTTAGTTGATGATTGTTAAAGGACTGGATCATGAAATCCCATGATTTTATTTATCCACTTAAAAAAGCAATTTGGGGTCCTCATAATTTTGGTAATCTTGTTATCCAAGTATAATAATATCTATAATTACTTTTTCAATTTAATTTTACATTTTGTGATGTAAAACACCACTAGACCGTCCACCACTAACTTGTAATTGATTAAAATTCGCACTCTTTTTTTTGAGTAATTAAAATTGGAAAAATTGCTTTTTTGGTACCATATGATAGGCTGACTTGCACTTTTGGTACCATTGGATACGAAAATGCAAATTTGGTACCATAGGATATGTTTTCTTTGCAATTTTGGTACCAAAGTCAATTTTTCTACAAAGTAAATGGCAATTTACCCCCTATGAATAATATTCAATTTATCCCTCTATAATTAGAAAAAAAATTAATTTACCCCCTGTAAAATTTTAATGAAGTAATTTACCTCCTTCAGCCAGAGATTGTAACTCACTTGCCGAAATTGAGAGTATGCAAGCAAACTATTTTATTTAACATGGGGGGATAAATTGCCACATTTATCATAACACAATGGGTAAAAAATCACATTATCATAATAAAAGTGGATTAAGTGCCGCCTATAAAAATATCAGGGAGGCGATGTGAAATTTTTACAAAAATTTCAAGGGGTAAAATGCTCTTTTTTAAACCACGAGGGGTTAAATTGAACATTATGCATTTAGTAGGGGGTAAATTGCCATTAACTTTGTAGAAAAATTGGGTTTGGTACCAAAATTGCAATGAAAACCTATCCTATGGTACCAAAATTTACCAAAAGTACAAGTCAGTCTATCATATGGTACCAAAAAAGCAATTTTCCCAATTAAAATTTATACTCAAATAGTTTTATGTCAGCTCGAATGAGGCCATAGTCCACTAACAAAGTTAAAGTCCCAAAATTTGAAGGTTCTGAGTTCAATTCTCATTGTTGATTTCTTCTAATTTTTTATTAATTAATGTTGTTGTTAGTTATTATTTGTAAAATATAAACTAATGTTGATAAAGTGATAATGTATTATTGGATATATTTTGATCTAACGATATATTTACCTTTAAAAAAAACACTTTCACTAAAATTAAAAATAATGAAATAGTTTGATAATCAAGATGATGTCTTTGAATCAACTTTATTCAAGGCATAACTACTCAACTTTATTCAAAGCATAACTATAATCTACTTTATTAGAAAACACCATAGAGAAAGGCTAACAAGAAAAGACACGCCCAATGTCTAGATTTATGGATTTCATCTATTTATTTAATTTATGAAGAGGAATGACAAACCTAATTAGAACCGCTGGGAGTTTTGCTAGGTGGAATCTAGCTTAGTTTTAATATTAATTA
This sequence comes from Penstemon barbatus, assembly GCA_003313485.2. Taxonomy (NCBI): domain Eukaryota; kingdom Viridiplantae; phylum Streptophyta; class Magnoliopsida; order Lamiales; family Plantaginaceae; genus Penstemon; species Penstemon barbatus. The sequence continues at coordinate 15,011,856 of CM064877.1, read as the reverse complement.
TATATTGGTGGGAAAACTTTTTAGGCATTAATTTATCATGACAGATATATGGACTGTTTATATCTGACCCCAATTTATAGGAATTAGACTCGAAATTTGCTTACTTCAAATTATCCCTTTTTTTTTAATCACTACTTCAAACTATATTTGAATTTCAACTGAATCCCAATTTAACCATATTTTCTCTCTTACTCCAATCAATGTCATCATAAAAGTACTTCTGGCACCTGCACAACTTCCCCAATTATATAAATTAGATATACATATTAAAACAATATTTTTATTAGTAGGTTTTGATCTTTTACTTGCGGCAGAGTATTCAATCTCATGATAATGAATAGAATTATTTTTAATGAAGAATTTAATATATATATATATATATATATATATATATATATATATATATATATATATATATATATATATATATGCCAAACGACGATTTAAATGTGGATTTGTGATTGTTGGATCTTTTGAAAATATTATCCATTCACATAATGAATATATTAAACATGCATGATGATAAACATTTTGGATTCATCAGTTGGTCAAGTATAAGCCTAGAGTATTCCTTCAAAAGTACTATGAACAAGCTTGTGCAAATAAAAATACTTAAAAAACTCGTTTAATCCGTGAGTGATATTTACTTTTGCAATTGAGCCATAAAAATCTCAAAATTGCTTCACATTTGTGAGTTATGAGATAAATTTATCAGTTCGAATACTTGATGGGCAAAAATGCCAGCAACCATTTATTATTGGATCTATTTTACCCTTTTTTTCCCTATGTTACTTATGTGATTAAGTTAGCACGTATTGCATTTGTCCACACACCTTGTAATGTCAAATCATATTAAAATTAAATGGGATTATTGCATTTTTGGTGTCACAATTATAGCACGTTGGTGTTTCTACCCCGTATCTTCGGGTTGGCATATTTGGTGCCATAACTTCAAGATCAGTAGTAATTTTGGTGTCAATTGAGTCCCAATTCCAAAATTGACCCGAAATCCTCCTTGTGAGAGCGAATTTTTAAATCACGTGGCCCGCGCATGAGAATTTCGGGCCAAATTTGAAATTGGACCTCAATTGACATCAAAATTGTCATCGATGTTGAAGTTGTGACACCAAATATGTCAGACTAAAAGATACATGATAGAAATGTCAGGGAGTTATAGTTGTGGCACAAAAATGCGATAATCCACATATTATATGATCATATTAATGTGTGCCAATGTACATTTAGATCCATATAATCATATTAATAATATGCAAGAAAAAAAATCTTAGAACATTTAAATGAAAGAAAAATATAATATTAATCACCAAAGTATAAAGACACGAATTTCAATTTCATGAAGAAGTTGGTTTAATTTAGTGCATTAGAGCCAAATTAATTAGCGCCTTACATTTGTTTTTTCCCTTTTTTTTTTCTACTTCTTGCTGGTGAGATTTTTTTTTATCTAATTAAGTATAAAATGTGATTGAATATATTTGTTAAGATTGATTACGCCATTGTTGACAAGGGCCGAAAAAAAATAGAGAGCTTTGGTTTGGGGGCGATGTTTTTTCTAATTATAAACTCGATAAATTTCTATGTTGTGATAAAATAATAACTAAACGAGAAAAAAGTAACATTGTATTTTTATCAAATAAAATGTGAAAAAATAAACTAGTAAAAAAATTATCATATAGGTTAACATAGGGATTATTGCATTTTTTGTGCCACGATTATAGTTCGCTTCTATTTTTGCCCCGTATCTTTTCGGGATGACATCTTTGGTGCCACAACTTCAACAATAGTGGCAATTTCGGTGCTAACTGAGACTCGATTCCGTAATTGGCCCGAAATCCCCCACGTGCAGGCCACATGACATGGAAAATTGGCCCGCACAATGTTGATATTGGGCTAATTTTGGAATTGGACATCAATTGACACCAAAATTATCATTAAAGTTATAGTTTTGACATCAAATGTGTCAATCCGAAAATATACAGCTAGAAACACCAACGGTCTATAGTACTGACACCAAAAATTAAATAATCTCGAAATTAAATACTTATGATGTAATTAACGAGCATTGTCTAACGAGTTGATAGGCTTAATTAAATTATCCTTGTGAGAAACAAAATATTCATAAATTGAGGTTCCCATTAAATTATTTTTTGTTACTTTCTTGGACGTGCGAATGTCCTCAGTCCTCACAATTTCATTGAAAAAAATAAATTTCCGGTAGAAGCCAGAAATAGATAGGAAAAACTACAGCATTTAATACTCTTGCTAGCTTTACCCACGTCAACCCTATTGGCTAGGCTTTGGACAAATATTCCCATTTTTTCTTTTTCTTTTTTGAGAAAGGGCAAATATACCCATTTAGCGACAAAATAAATAAAACTTCCTTTTGCTGTAATTATTTTTCTTACCCAGAGCCACAACATAAGTTTATAAGAAAATATACTCCTTCCGTTTTTTTTTAATTTGTCGGTTTGACAAAAATAATTTGTTTACCTATATAAGTCGTTTTAGGATTACATTGCAAAATTAATTCTTTTATACCAATTTTACAGTTAATGGTTATAATTAATGTAAATTAATGTTATGATTATTTTACTAAAATGATGTTTTTGGATTTCCTTAAAAAAAGTGTCTATTAATTGATTTTTTAATGTCTGTGCAATTCTCGAAAACGACAAATAAAAAAAAACGGAGAAAGTATTATTGTACCTAATTATAACTATTCAAATTTAGTATTAGTTCATTCTTGGAATTACATTGAGCCAAAAGCTTAGGCTAAAGACACAAAGGCCAACAACTTATGGGTTGTATTTAATACCAAAAGAACAATATTTTAGTGGTGCTGTGAAATATATTTACCAACTTCATTGAAGTAGTAAAACCACATATAGGTATCACTATACCTACGAAAAGCTCACGAAAAAATATAAATATTTGCATATTCACAGTGCCAGTGGAAACTATTGCATTACATGATCGATGTGAGTTCAACAAATCGAAAATATATATTAATTTTTTTTTTTTCAGAATTCCAAATCTTTTTTTTTTATTAAGTATTTTTGTTCTTAAGATCTATTTTACAAGATTACATTATAAAGTCACTTAAATATTCTGCTACCTTTTGAATTTCAATCTAAAATCTATGTGCCAAGTTAAGAAGTTCTTGTATATGGTGGAGTAATATGCATGAAGAAGTTTTTTTTAATGCCTATTTCCGTCCATGAAATTTAACCAAGACTGACTTGGGCTAAACACCTTGAAATATATATATATATATATATATATATATATATATATATATATATATATATATTTCTTATATAATATGTCCATGCGCTTCAAATTGAATTAAATATTTGAAAAATAAAAAAAATATTAATACTTTACTTAAATGACCAATGATGTGCAGAATATACATGTTATTTGTTATATGTTGATATTAGACTATCGTTTCTAGTTGAAAGTTACTTATAGAAACCAAAATTTGTGGTATTCAATCATCTTTGGCATTTTTTTTCTTTTTCTGTAAAATATTTCTTTGATAGTTGTTGAATAAAGATTTCTGATTTTATTAATTGTACCTAGCCAAAATATTTTTCTTTTTTAAATCAAAGAGATTTCGTTCAATCACTTATTCAGGGGATATAATGTTAAAGAATAAAATCTGGATGAACGATCAACTAAAAGAATTTTTGAATAAAGCTTAGCTATTGCATGAGCTACTTTATTTCCTTCCCTTAGGACGTGTTGGAATGAGCACATAAATGATTATGTACATATTTCTAATTAGGGTAATCAAAAAAAGTGTTTCAGGTTTGGGATACTAATTTTTTTTAGACGGTGAATACATTGTTATGTCAATCATTATATTAAAAACTTTATTCGAATATATTTCAATTTCTACCAATATATACAAGATAATTAATAACCAATACTAATAAAAAACTAGAAAAACATTAACATAAATGGAGTTGACTCCATGACCTATTGATCATGTGGGACTCAGCTTCACTATCAGGGTAGGCCTCCTAGGCGGATACCAAAACTTTTAAGACTACAACAAATGCCGTAATAAAATTTAGTTTGGGTTGTGAAATACTTTTGAAATCACGGTAGAAATTTGAATGTTGGTTTTTTTTTTGATAATTCGATTATTAGAAATATTTTTGCCCAAAATCTATCAATTAATCTAATTAATATGTTTTTATTTCACCCCTCAAGACTTTCATGATAGAATCCCTTATTCCGTGAAAATTGTGAATACAAACGCGTATGTTCATTAAATTTTTCCTGAAATTGGGCTGTTAAACACAGTGCAATTAATGCCAAATTTATAAATGCCAATAGATCTATGGAAAGAGATACATATTTTATTACTTCACTTTCTACTTTTGCTTACTAGATATAACCTATAAATACAGAATTAATTAAGGAAAGAGATCAGAGTTTAATTATTTTTGTCTAACGCATTAAGTACTGTCACTAGTACTATTAGTTTTTTTTTTTTTGACAACCACTAGTACTATTAGTTAAAAGTTGACAAAATGTAATTTTATACTAATATAAAACTTAAGAATAAAGGACAAAAAAATGAAGTTAACGGCCGTCAACAAGTGGACTAACGGCTGTGTCTTTCCAAGGACTAGGAGGCAGGCTACTCCTTCCCGATACAACAAGCCGTTGCACAAACCCTCCGATCCTCTGCCCGTTAGTCTCCATCAAGAACCTTTTCACGCCAAATGGCAACGATTCCACACCTCTCTCTGCCAACACCTCTTCCGCATTTTCCACCACACCATTGGCCTGTAAATTAATGCCCTCAAGCTGTTAAAGTTCCGTTATCAAGAATTAATTCCAGTAAAATGCAAAAATATCCATAAAAAATCTGTGTATGATCTCTTTATTAGCAAACACCCCGTTGTTAACAAATCAAGGGCATTTACTCCATTCCACGGCGTATGTTGTGTTTGTTGTAAGTGGAAGTGTGATTCATGATTCACGAGGAAAATCACAATTATACTAGTAGATATTTTTTTTTGAAATGAAACCTGAACAGGCAATAATCCTTTTTTAACTTAGAATAATTGACAACACTTTTATTTTCTCATAGTCAACTCTTAATTTTTGGATTGATTGAAATAATCACAAAAGATCTTTTACCAATTGATTGAACTCAATTAATTCATTACAGATATCAGAAGTTATTCACATAGAAAAATTACCTGAATTCTGACGTAATCATTAGGATTCCAGCAGAAGGCATGGCCGAGCATTTGATCAATTGTTTCAGAAACACCGTCGAGGACAATCCCTATGACCGACGCCGTGGAGCAATCTCCGTTGCGATTGAGCTTCATCTTCGACGGACTGCTCAATGGTTCGTTGCCAATAGATAGCACCAACAGATCATCAACTCCAGTTACCAACGGGAAATCGCGCTTGTTGTGCAAAACGTGAGTGACTGCAGCCGCCGTGGGGTTGTTCATCACGAGTCCGCCGTCCACCGCCAAGCAAGTGGTCTTTCCGTCGGTTGAGGAGAGCTTAAACGGCTTGAACATCGACGGCGTCGCTGACGTGGCGCGGATTACTTTCCGAATCTCGAAATCGTAGCTCGGCGACTCTGTGGCGTCGGCTCGGGAGAAAACAAACGGCGCAGAGCTGTTCAAGTCAAAGCACGGCACAAGTATAGGCTTACACGTGTCCCTTAGAGTTAAAACCTTTCCGTCGTCTCTCCTGAACGCCTCCTTCAACACTGCGTCCATGCTCTTGCCGGAAAACCTCGTTCGCCGGCGAAAAACCCCGGCGTTTCTGGATTTGAACAGCTTCGTCTGATTCTGCGCCAGGAACTTCGCGGCGGATCTGGCGGAATAGAGAGGTCGGCCGGAACCGTCGTCGGCGACGAGCATCGCGGCGAGTAGAGCGCCGATTCCAGTACCGACGACGATGTCAAAGAAATCGGCGATTCGAGCATCGGAATCGCCGGTTTTGGATCGGATCTGGTCTTCTAGATGAATCAAGGCGGAGGCGGCGACAATGCCGGTTGTTCCTCCGCCATCAATGCTCAATACACGCGTTTTTTTGCCCTCCCAGTGGTACAACCACTTCTGCTCCAGCTTTGAGAAAATTTCTGATGTCACCTTGCTCAACTCCATCACTTTTAGCAGTTATGAAAATTTCAAAAAAGAGTAAATAGTGAGCGAGTTACAGAGATAGCTACGGCGGATTTCTGAGAGAAAATCCGTGGAAAAGCGATATGTCAGGATTTATTAGTTAAGCACATTAATGGTGCTGAATCACTAATTGTATGCTGTATCTTTCACATACAAAAAACAAGCACTGGGAGTGTGACTGTGATGTGCAGTGCAGTGAAGTGAAGGGGTTAGGTGTGGTGGAAAGAGTGAAGAGTGTTGGTTACGTGAGGGTATATATACAGCAGATGTTTTTTTGGTTTACTTGGGATTCTCCATTTTACAATGCTTGGGTACCACTACCATTATAGAATGTGAGTTGATTACTGATTTTTCTTTTTTTTATTTCTTTTTCTTAATTTTTTTTTTTTTGGGTATTAAAATATTAAATTACACTTTTTGAAAGTCAATTTATTTGCCATCTACAAACTATAGCGTCGGCAATATCTAATCCAACATGGTCTAGCACACGTTGTACACACTGTATACTTTCTCACGTCGTCCAATCTAATTTAATTATATTTTGACTATACTATTTTTATGTAGTTATATATTTTCAGGCGCAGCATCTTGAATTAGTAAATATTTAATTGATGTAATTTTACTAAATAATTTTTAAATTTATAAAAATTATAATAAATAATTTGATTAATACATTTCACTAATAAGTTGATAATATCATATGACACTATAAATATTAATATTTAAACGTTTGATCAGAAACTGTAACTAATGGAACAAAAGAAAAGGGACGAAGGGAGTATATGAGTTTTCTACGACCATTTCTTTTGTGAAGAGATAAGGGACATATTCTTGTTTATTCATCAGGTAAAATGTACTTAATATCATTCCAAATTTAATTATGATACGCATTTATTATTCCACAATCTACTTGATTATTTTCTTTTCATGACAATTACTAAGTGATTTTGACATGGATATTATTTCATTTCACAAAAGAAATGTAGTTATTGACTTTTACCTTTCCAATTAGATAGTTTATTGGGTGAATTATGGTATGTTATTTTCCAAGCATGTCATGAAGTTGCCATTCTTTTTCCTTTTTCTATAAACTACTATCAGGATATCTCATAGATCATCCCCCTCCCAAAACTCCATATTGCACTTTAAATTGAAATCTTCGAATTTGGAGGCACTTTCCCACATCTCATTTCCCACCCAAAAACTTCAAAATACTACTCATCTACTTCCAAAATACTATTCTTTTATTAAAAATAAATAATTTTATCTACATTAATCCAAGTTAAAATTAATTAAGTTGCTTATTAAATTATATTAGATATGGTTAAATAAAATTCAAATAATTTAGTTAATATTATTTAATTTAATTTTCTTGTATATTAATTATTATTCATGTTTAAGTTTTCTTTTTTTATGATTTTAACTAATAACATAAACTTTCAATTTAAAAATTAAATATAAATATAAATTATAACCCGTTAAAAATATTTGTATAAAACATTCATGTTTTTATTATTAATTAAAAGAAAATAGAAATGAATAATAACATAAATGATGTAAAAGTAATTAACAAATTTTAAAAAAGAATTTTTAATTTGGGACACCAATGTAATTAAACATCCAAATCACTATCCAAAACTCCATATTTGGAGTTTGCATTCAGTCCCTCCTTCAAATTCATCAAATATGAAGATAGGTGGGAAGGTGACTTCACCTCCAAATCTCTAAACTTTGAGATATGGTGGTGGATGAGATATGCTCTTATTTGATTAACAAACTACGAGGAAATTAAAGAATCTCATGAATAAATCTGAGTTTGGTATTTAGAAATAATAATGACACTTTGACACATGAATCAAAATTTTCATCGAGAGTCACCAATTTTTTATTTTTATATTAATTAAAATAAAAAGAAGCAGATTAATATCAAAATTATTTGTTTGCCTTAAAACTCTCTTATTTTACTAATAACATTGCTACAACTTATTCTAGTGTTTCATAAATTAAAAAAAGTTTTCTAAAAGTCTATAATTTTTAACTGACTTAGACATATACTAGAACAAAATATTGACCCATGCCGGGAAAGAAAAATTGTGGAAAATAAAATAAAATTACTCAGTTTCTACTTTCCTCCTTGCAGTAACTATATTAAATTAGTGACAAAGTAAGACGCATGCGGCCGCCTTTCAATAAATTTTTTATCTAAATACACACACTTGCTACTAAAATCACTATTTTTAAAGTGTAAATCGAAGTCCTCTTATAAACCAATTTTTAAATATTCGTTTCTTCAAATTTTTGGTAGCAGATTCATCCGTTTTATCAATTTAGTGTCACATTCGTCTCTCTTAAATCTAAAATACCTCCTAGAATGACGAAAATGTATGTATTTTGAATTTAAGAAGGACGAATGTATTACATTGCATTTATGAAAGATACAAGTCCGCTACGAAAAATAAGAAAATCGAATATGTTATACTCCATTGATAAAATGAACGAATGTGCAAAAGTTGACTCATAAAAATGACGAAATATGTGATTCACTTATTTTTAAATACTAAAAAAGTGCACGTAAGTTATACGTGTCTAGTTAATTTCATGGGTAATTTTTATAAATTAGACTAAAATTAATTTTATTATGTCATAAAATAAAGAAAATTAACCTTTTGTTTTCTTTTTTCGTTTTAAATTATTTTTCTACCGGTTCCATCTTGTTTTTGTTTGTTAAACTCTTCTTTTACTGTGTTCACTCATTTTTATCAGTTTAACCCATTTTTACTTATTTCGCACATTTTTTGCAATGATTTCACATGTTTTTTTCACCAATTTCTCCTGAAATTTAATTGATTTCACGTATTTTCACAGACTTTACTATATTTCGCAGACTTTATTCATTTTTCACCGATTTCACCCTTCTTCACTGATGTCATTTCACTGGTTTCATACTTTTTTCACGAATTTCAATTATCAATTTCAGAGACACTTTCTTACCGGTTTCACCCGTGTTTTCACCGACTTTGTCAGTGTAATGTTCACCAATTTCACCCAAATTTTTATCGATTTCATATGTTTTCCACGTTTTGATGGATTTATAGTAAAACTTCATTGATTTCACATTTTTCACCTATTTCATCCGTTTTCACGAAATGAATTTCATAAAATTCGAGGTTATACACATATTGATATTATTGAATACAACTATTGAATATTATTTATATTTTTATATTCTAGCCATAGTAAATTACCTACTTAGTTAAGTCACAAGTATTTTTTTTGTTTCATAGGTAAGATATGATTCATTTTAATTTTTTTAACATGATGATAATTAAGAGAATTTTATTTTAATCTTTTGTATTTAGAAATAATAGAGGCTATTTAAAATAATGAGAAAATTGCATGTTTCATACCAAACTTTTGCATACTTTATACTTTTGGTACCAAACCTTTGAAAAAGACATACTTAATACCAGAATTTAAGGTTATATAATTTTAATCTTATTTCGTTTATATCGATTATAATAGAAGAATATTAAAATTATAAAAATTGATGCAAGATAGAATTTATAAATTTAGGACTATATATAGGAGATAAATATAATAAGACTTCTGTTAGGGATTCCAGCAACCAGATGTAACGAATAGAGCAAAAATAAATAGATCCAATATTTACGTAGTTCACCCAAAATGGCTACTTCCACGGGCTGCTGCAAAACTTTCACTATAGGGAGAAAAAATACAAGTATTTACAAATACTCACACTCACACTCACAACTCACATCTTAATATTTCTCGATTCAAGAAGGAAGCCTGAAAATTGCACTCTCAATTTTCTGCCTAACACTAGAAGAGAATATTGCTTATAGTTGATTTTTTTTGTGATGATCTTCAATTGAATAGGATGCCACCTATTTATAGTGCACAAAGTGAACTTGAGTGGTCTTCCAAACTTGGAACTTGAGCTTACTTGAAAATTGTTCTTCACTTGGAACTCACACTTGACCAATTGTAAATTGTGCCACCATAGTAAATTGTCTCCCTCATTAAGTGAAAGTCAATTTTGAAAATTGCAAATGCATTAACAATCTCCCACTTGAAGACTGATTTCAATCCGTCTTCACAGCTTGGTCAATGCAGCAGCCAATCCCGATCATGCTATCCTTGGAGATCAACTGAAGATGAGCACAACTTCAGTTTATCGATAGTCACCACCTTGGTTAGCATATCCGCTGGATTCTTACTTCCCTGAATCTTCTCAAGTGTTAAAACTCCATCTTCAACGAAGTCCAATATGTTTGGTCCTGGAATGAAATGCAGAGTTCTTTGCAAGATGTATTGCACTTTGGCTGTCACTGTGCAAAACACTCTTTTTACATTCGAATCCTATTTCAGCTAACAATTCTTGAAGCCAAATCATCTCCTTACTGGCTTCTGTAACTGCAACTGTTAACTCTACAAAATAGAGTTAATTTCTATGTATTTTTGCGGGGAATGACATGAATTTCTGGAGATCTTAGATCGTTTTCACTAGGTTTAACTTGGTTTTTCTCGTTGGTGAGTCACGTATTCATTTTGGTATTTTCTTGTGAATTTTTCAGATTTTTCTCTTGATTTTTGGATGTGCAAACAGAAGGCTCTTCGCTGGGGCGGAAAACCTCTCCGCTGGAGCGAAATCACAAAGCAGACCTCCGCTGGGGCGAACTAATTTTCCGCTGGGGCGAAAGCTGTCCGCGAATTCTTACTTTTAGTGTCCTAGTTTCACTTGGAAACTTATATTTAAGTGGAGGAAGAGAGAGAAAATACATCTTTGAACACTTTTTGACAAGAGGAGAGACCAAGAACAAGAAAATATCATTGAGAAGCGTGGAACAACATCGGAGAAGACAATTCTTGAAGATTGGAAAAACAGATTTACTTCTCTTTTCTCATCTTTTGCAATTTCTTTTCTCTTTTGTGTTCTTGTAATCATGACTTTGATGATTCTTGAGTTTATTTCCGTTTTAGCTATGAACTAAATTTAGTTTTCTAGGATTACAATGGATTTCTTTGTTTAAATTCATTGTTGTTTATTTTTCCTTATTCTATTTTATTGAGGTTTATTGTTTACCCATTCTTGTGCTTGAATTTCATTAGTCTGGCCAACTATTGTTTAACAAATCTAAATGAATCGGGAGAGGAAATTAGGTTTTAGGTTAAAGATTGGGTAACCTTTGTACGAATTGCACCCACATCGAATTGGGTAATTTGTTTAGCAATTAAGATAGGAATATACTTAATTGCCTTAGGTAGTCATAATTAGGGCTTGTTCTTGACTCGATTTGGCCTAACTTCATTGGCATAGGAATATAGCACTTTGATTAGGTTAGATTAGTTTTACAATATTCTGGAAAGAAATTGTAAAAACTTAAGTGCCCTAGACTAGCAATAAATCTTAATTAAAATAGAATTGTTGGGAAAATAAAAGCAATTAGTTTAACATTGAAGGAAATTGTAATCCTAGGCTTTAATCAACATAGTTAATCTTGTCGGTTTATAATTTAGTTTTACTTTCATTGTTGCTTAGTTATAATAATCACAAAGATTCGTTTAATTTGGATAAGAAAAAGAGTGATCTTTAGTAATTAGTTGTTTAGTTCATTAATTTCCTGTGGAGACGATACTCTACTTATCATTATATTACTTGCTGCGATTGCGTATACTTGCGTTTATAAATCCTGCATCAAGTTTTTGGCGCCGTTGGCGGGGAATTATTTGCGCTATTTAGCTAATATTAATATCAATCGTTCTTTTCTTAGATTAAATTTTTATTTGTTTTCTCTTTCTTTATTTTCAGGACATTTATTTTTTGTATGCGCAGCGATCGAAATAAAGAACTTATTCCATTAGATCTTGAAATCGAGCGCACAATTCGAAGATTAAAAAGACTGAAAATAAATTCCGAGGCTCAAGGTCAGACTATGGCCGAACAAGTCAATGGAGACGCAGCAGCTGCTGCGAATCGCTCTATCAGAGATTATGCAGTCCCTCATGTTGACGGACTAAGATCGAGTATTACCAGGCCAACTGTTGAGGCTAATAATTTCGAGATCAAGCCAGCAGTCATACATATGTTTGAATCGAAACAATTTTTCGGGCATGCTCATGAGGATCCGAACAAACATTTAAAACTATTTTTGAGGATGTGTGATACATTCAAATTCAATGGAGTATCATCAGATGCTGTCAGACTGAGATTGTTCCCATTCTCTTTGACTGGGAAGGCTACAAATTGGTTAGAAGCTCTGCCAGATGGGTCAATTACTACGTGGAATCAGTTAGTGGATAAATTTTTAGCTAAGTTTTTTCCACCTGCAAAAACTGCTCGGATGAGGAATGACATCACTGATTTTCTGCAATATAAAGATGAAACTTTAGATGAAGCCTGGGAGAGGTTTAAGGATATGCTAAAAAAATGTCCTCACAATCAGATTCCAGATTGGCTACAAATTCAATCTTTTTATAATGGGCTTACAAATAACATAAAAGGAAACCTCGATGTTGCAGCAAATGGTGCTCTTGGGGGAAAATCTCCGGAGGAAGCCAGAAATATTATTGAGGAAATGGCATCAAATATTCAACAGTGGTCATCAAGACGCACGGAGCAGAACAAAATAGCCGGAGTTGTAGATGTTGACGCTATTGCTTCTCTAACATCTCAATTGGCAGCTCTCACAAAGAAACTTGATGAGAATTGTAGTAGAAACAATGTTCAGAGAATATATGCCACGTGTGACATTTGTGGAGATAATCACACGGTTGCATACTGTCCTGAGAATCCGGAGTCTGTTAATTTCGTGGGAAATTCTAACCGCCAGAAGAACAACCCTTATTCCAACACATATAATCCGGGATGGAGAAATCACCCTAATTTCTCATGGGGTGGTAATCAATCAAACATTCAAGCCCAAGGACCAATTGCACCTCCGGGTTTTCAACAAGCTCATGCACCAACACAAGTACAAAAACCATCTACAGAAGAATTATTGCTCCAATACATGCAGAAGACAGATGCCATAATGCAGAACCAGAACGTCGTAATTCAAAATCAGAACGCTTCTATTCGTGCTTTGGAGACTCAGATTGGCCAATTGGCTAATAGTCTTAATGCTCGACCTCATGGAACTTTGCCTGCAGACACGGAGACAAACCCAAGAAATGATAACATGCAGCACTGTAAAGCTATAACTCTCAGAAGTGGAAAGGAGATTGAGGGTAATACCAGAAAGCTTGAGAAAGAAGAAGTGAAGCCGCCGAGTGAATCAATAGAGAGTGAGCAAAATAATGGAGATGATGTGGAAAAGAAATCCAAAGAATATGAAGCAAAACATGAGAAACCGAAAGTTCAAGAATATCCACCACCTCCATTCCCCCAGAGACTACAAAAACAAAAGTTGGATAAACAGTTTCAAAAATTTCTTGATATCTTCAAGAAGTTATCAATCAACATTCCCTTTGTTGAAGCCCTTGAACAGAAGCCGAGCTATGCAAAATTCATGAAAGACATCTTATCAAGGAAAAGAAGATTGGGAGATTGAAACTGTAGCACTTACTGAAGAGTGCAGCGCGCTTATTCAAAGAAAGCTTCCACCAAAATTGAAAGATCCAGGAAGTTTCACTATTCCGTGCACGATTGGAAATCAGTTGATCAATAGGGCATTATGCGATTTAGGTGCAAGTGTAAATTTGATGCCATTGTCGATCTTTAGAAAGCTTGGTTTGGGGGAAGCAATGCCCACTTCTGTTACGTGGCAAATGGCAGATCGAACTCTTAGTTATCCGAGAGAAGTAATAGAAGACATCTTGGTTAAAGTGGATAAATTTATATTCCCGGCAGACTTCATAGTTCTGGATATGGAAGAAGATCGAGATATGCCAATCATACTTGGAAGGCCTTTTCTAGCTACCGGTCGAGCCTTGATTGATGTTGAAAAAGGAGAACTCAAGATGAGAGTTCAAGATCAAGAAGTAACCTTCAATATTTATTCATCGTTGAAGCACCATCAGAAAAAGGAAGATTGTTTCTTAATCAAGGTGGTAAAAGATATTATTTCTGATACATTTCTACATAATCATCCTCATGATTTGTTTAAAACTCCATTAATTTCAAAAGATGATGAAAAAGGTGACAACTTGGTCGATTTTGTGAGAACTCTTGATCTTAGACCAACCTTGAAAAGTGAGGTGGCGAAAAGCCCGGTAAAGTCTGCAAATGCTAAGAAGTCGTTAATTGAAGAACCCCCAGATTTAGAGCTAAAACAGTTTGGGGAAGTGAAAAATGAAAGAATCTTTTTCCATCATTTGTGGCCTAATGGTGGTGATTTCAATGAAGAGAAGACTCATGCAAAAAGGGTTGGCAATAAGTCTAAAAGACATGAAAAACAACTTTTACATGTCAATAAACTGGAAGAAATTAGGCCACCAGAAAATGGAAGTGTCATGCTTTACAAGAAGAAAATTAAGAAGATACACGATGAAAAGATCGTCCGTCGAGAATTTGAGCCTGGACAACGGGTGTTATTGTATAACCCTCGCCTTAAGCTATTTCCAGGAAAACTCAAATCAAGGTGGTCTGGTCCATTTCTTGTTACGGAAGTTTTTCCCTATGGAGTCGTGGAAGTACAAGATGAACAAAGTGGGAGAACTTTCAAGGTTAATGGACAAAGACTAAAGAACTATTTGGGGGGCAACATTGATCGGCAAATTGCCACCATTACCTTTGGCGATCCTAAATAAGAAGGACATAGTCAAGCCATGACTATAACTAAGGCGCTTGTTGGGAGGCAACCCAAGTAGTAAAAAAAAAAAAAAAAAAAAAAAATTCCAGAACATGATCTGCCCCCGCGAAATAATGTATCGCCCCAGCGAAAAATGATGAACCAAATTTTGAATGAATTTTCAGAACATTCTCCGCTAGGGCGGAAAATAACACCGCCCCCGCAAAAACTACTTCAGTAATGTTGAGCATTTTCCAGAATGGCTTTCGCCCCCGCACAAAAATACTCCGCCCCAGCAAAAGTCTCAAAACATAATTTCATAAAATGCCAAACACCTCTCCTCTTCAAACACTTTCCCCTACTTTTCCTTTAGCACTGTCGTGCCGCCTCTACGTCAACCGTCGTCGCTGTTCCATTCGCCACCAAGAGGAGATACATGACAAAGAATGAAATCAAGCTGAAATCAGGGACGTTCTTTTGTTACTTTATTTCATTTTTGTCTTCAGATTTATTCTTTTATCTCTTATCTTCGTCAATTTCATCATTGAGGACAATGCATTTCTTAAGTTTGGGGGTGATTGCATTTACGTCGTGCATGGTTGGTCGATTTTGATCAAATTTTTTAAATTTTATGTGTTGTTAATTGTTTTTCCTGCAAAAATTCAGAGCACGAATGCATAATCGAGGATTTAGGATGAAGTTAGTGAATTATAGTCTAGAATAGAGCTTAAGAAATTTTATCTTGCCTACCCGATCTCTAGATTCGAGGGTTAGAAAACTTAGAATCTAAGTGATAGTTTTGCCTAAGTCTGGGGATAAGGATGACTTTAATAAGAACCGAATGAAGCAAAGCACTGAAAAGCTTTAAGTTCAATTAAAAGAAAATAACCTCACTTGTACGAGACCTGAAAAATCTCGTCGCTTGAGACTTATACTTGTACTCCTCTAACTTGACTGCGATAAGATGAACGACGTATGGGTGCATTGACTTACTTATTCTGCACTCCTCTATGTTGACTGCTTCTTTAGAACATGTTATGAGTGCGAGTGGTGCTAAATATACTTGAGTTATGCTAAATAATAAAAAAAAATGCTAAGTGAAAGTTCAAACTTAAAGGATTCCATAACTTCGACTGAAAGCATTGACCTGAGAAAATAGAGAATAAGCTTGGCAATTTAAGAATTCATGCAATTAGGCTCAATGATTTTGAAGCTATAGTGATCTGGGTGATTCCGACATTCTCATATTATGTATACACACACACACGCAGGAATTACATGATACAATGCATAACGTTTCGAAAGTGATGGTTATTAGTTTGACTTGGAGTGCATGATTGTAAATGTTTGAGTTGTTGTCTTTTGTTTTTGGTCGTGTCCAATTCTTGTAGTCATTTTTTGTCTTTTGCTCGGGACTAGCAAAATAGTAAGTTTGGGGGTGTGTTAACTCTACAAAATAGAGTTAATTTCTATGTATTTTTGCGGGGAATGACATGAATTTCTGGAGATCTTAGATCGTTTTCACTAGGTTTAACTTGGTTTTTCTCGTTGGTGAGTCACGTATTCATTTTGGTATTTTCTTGTGAATTTTTCAGATTTTTCTCTTGATTTTTGGATGTGCAAACAGAAGCCTCTTCGCTGGGGCGGAAAACCTCTCCGCTGGAGCGAAATCACAAAGCAGACCTCCGCTGGGGCGAACTAATTTTCCGCTGGGGCGAAAGCTGTCCGCGAATTCTTACTTTTAGTGTCCTAGTTTCACTTGGAAACTTATATTTAAGTGGAGGAAGAGAGAGAAAATACATCTTTGAACACTTTTTGACAAGAGGAGAGACCAAGAACAAGAAAATATCATTGAGAAGCGTGGAACAACATCGGAGAAGACAATTCTTGAAGATTGGAAAAACAGATTTACTTCTCTTTTCTCATCTTTTGCAATTTCTTTTCTCTTTTGTGTTCTTGTAATCATGACTTTGATGATTCTTGAGTTTATTTCCGTTTTAGCTATGAACTAAATTTAGTTTTCTAGGATTACAATGGATTTCTTTGTTTAAATTCATTGTTGTTTATTTTTCCTTATTCTATTTTATTGAGGTTTATTGTTTACCCATTCTTGTGCTTGAATTTCATTAGTCTGGCCAACTATTGTTTAACAAATCTAAATGAATCGGGAGAGGAAATTAGGTTTTAGGTTAAATATTTGATAACCTTTGTACGAATTGCACCCACATCGAATTGGGTAATTTGTTTAGCAATTAAGATAGGAATATACTTAATTGCCTTAGGTAGTCATAATTAGGGCTTGTTCTTGACTCGATTTGGCCTAACTTCATTGGCATAGGAATATAGCACTTTGATTAGGTTAGATTAGTTTTACAATATTCTGGAAAGAAATTGTAAAAACTTAAGTGCCCTAGACTAGCAATAAATCTTAATTAAAATAGAATTGTTGGGAAAATAAAAGCAATTAGTTTAACATTGAAGGAAATTGTAATCCTAGGCTTTAATCAACATAGTTAATCTTGTCGGTTTACAATTTAGTTTTACTTTCATTGTTGCTTAGTTATAATAATCACAAAGATTCGTTTAATTTGGATAAGAAAAAGAGTGATCTTTAGTAATTAGTTGTTTAGTTCATTAATTCCCTCTGGAGACGATACTCTACTTATCATTATATTACTTGCTGCGATTGCGTATACTTGTGTTTATAAATCCTGCATCAGCAACATACTTTGCTCCCGTAGTTGATAAAGCAACAATCTTTTGCAACTGCGACATCCAGCTAGCTAACTGATGTCGAGCCTACTGTAAACACATAACCAGTAGTGCTTCTTCGTTTATCGACTTCACCTGCAAAATCAGCATCTACGTGTACCCCTGCACCTTCAGCATTCATTTACCAAAGTACAAGCACTTGTTCGTAGTGCCTCGTAGATACCTTAAGATCCACTTTACAGCCTCCTAATGGACCTTTCCTAGATTTGACATGAATCTGCTAACAGCTCCCACTGCTTGGGAAATGTCGGGTCTCGTACATATCATAGCATACATCAAACTCCCAATGGCCGAGGCGTAAGGAACCTTTGTCATTTACTCTCTATCATCCTCCATCTGAGGTGACTGATCATTGGATAGACGAAAGTGACTTGCTAAGGGTGTGCTGACGGATTTGGTGTTGCTCATGTTGAATCCCTCTAAGATACGACTTATGTACGCTGACTGAGATAACTGCAATTACCATTTTTGCTTATCTCGATTGATTTGCATCACAAGAATCTTCTTAGCTGGACCCAAATCTTTCATATCAAACTCCTTTGACAAATGCTGCTTCAAGCTTTTGATCTCATTCATATCTGAACCGGCTACTAACATATAATCAACATAAAGTATCAAAATGATATAACTCGAATCATACCTCTTGACATAGTAACAATGATCGGCATTGCACTTCTGGGAACCTTCCTTGTGCATAAAACCGTCAAATTTCTTGTACCATTGTCGTGGAGCTTGTTTCAAACCATATAAGCTCTTCTTGAGTTTGCACACCAAATTTTCTTTTCCTTTATCTGTGAATCCCTCTGGCTGATGCATGTAAATCTCTTCATCTAAGTCACCGTGAAGGAATGCAGTCTTCACGTCCAACTGTTCAAGATATAGATTTTCAATAGCAACAATACTTAATACAGTCCTGATAGTATTAAGTTTCACTACCGGAGAAAAAATCTCTGTGTAATCGACTCCTTCCTTCTGCTGGAAACCTTTGACAAATAATCGAGCTTTATACCTCTTGGAACCATTATGTTCTTCTTTTACCCGATAAATCCATTTGTTATGAAAGGGCCTTCTTTCCTTTTGGCAACTCAGCAAGTTCCCATGTATTGTTGGAGATTAAAGACTTCATCTCGTCTTTCATAGCAAGCTCCCACTTACCGGCATCTCCAGTCTGACAAGCCTCGTCATAGCACTCGGGTTCACCTCCATCAGTCAACAATAAATAGTTCAAGTATCTCATGTTCGGCACATGAGGTCGAGAAGACCTTCTCAACACTGGAGTTGGAGAATGAGGTTGATTAGCATCCTATTGCTCAACATGTTGCTCTGGCTCGGGATTTGCAACTGTCTGGTTCTTCGCAGGACTGATTGAGACATCATCCACTTCTGCAAAGACTGGATCAATCTCAATTGGATTAACAACATTCGTCAAATGTATGTCTGTGTACATAATGGTTTCATTGAAGATCACATCTCTACTACGGATTATCTTCTTGCTCTTATCATCCCGGATGCTAGACCCAAATTCATCATCACCATAGCCAACAAAAGTGCATTTCTTGGACTTTGGATCAAGCTTGTTCCTGCCTTGATCACTGATATGCACATATGCAATACAACCAAATACTCTAAGATGTGATAATTTAACAGATTTGCCACTCCATACCTCTTCTGGAATTTTATGCTCCAATTGAACCGATGGACCTCGGTTGATCAAGTAGGCTGCGGTGTTGACTGCTTCTGCCCAGAATTGCTTTGGTAGTCCTGACTGCATACGCATACTTCTGGCTCTTTCAGTCAACGTTCAATTCATACGCTCAGCCACACCATTGTGTTGAGGCGTACCCGGAACAGTTTTCTCTATTCGGATCCCATGCTCATAGCAGAACTTCTTGAATGGGGTTGTTTCGTATTCTCCTCCATTATCAGTTCCGAGCCTTTTGATCTTCAAACCTGTCTCATTTTCTACCAAGGCTTTCCATCTTTTGAAAGTATCGAACATTTCAGATTTATGTTTCAAAAAATAAACACATACCTTTCGAGAGTGGTCATCGATGAAAGTTACAAAGTAATGCTTTCCTCCAATCGATGAGATAGTCGTTGGACCCCAAACATCAGAATGAACAAGCTCCAACTTTTCATTTTTCGGGGTTCTGCCACATTTCTGAATGCTGACTCTCTTTTGCTTTTCGAAAATACAGTCCTCACACATTTCAATGTCAATCGACCGCAGATCTGGTAGCTTTCCCTTAGAATGCATAACCTTCATTCATTTTTCACTCATATGACCAAGTCTTTGGTGCCATAAGTTCGCATTTGAGCTACTAGCTGCGACAGTAATCGAACAACAGCCCATTCCGGTTAAGTAAAGAGTACCACTTTTCTTACCTCGTGCAATTGTCATTGCACCCTTCTTGTTTTTCCAGTCATTACCATGGAACACCGTGGTATATCCTTCACTTGCGAATTGTCCCACTGAGATTAAATTTTTTCTTAGGTCTGGAATATGTCTGACATCCTTCAGCTCCCATACAGACCCGTTAAGATTAATATTCACTGTGCCTTTACCAATAATATCACAAGGTTGATCATCACCAAGATATACCTTACCAAGATTTCCAGACACATACCTTTCAAAGAGATCTTTCTGCGAAGTAGCGTGAAATGATGCTCCAGAATCTAACACCCAAGATTCTTCCTTGCTCTCCAAAGAGCATATCAGCGCATCATTATCTTCCGATGTCGATGCGACATTGGCTTCGATTTTTGCCTCCTGATTCTTCGGTGCACTCATGCACTGATTCTTATAGTGCCCAGTCTTTCCACAATTCCAACACTCAACAGTCTTCTTGGAATTGTTGGGATTTCTCGACTTAGATCTCCCATTCTTGGATTTTCCTCGATTGTTCGAACTTCTTCGATCATTTTTCCTTCCTCTTGACTCCGTTGACAAAGCAGATGGTGTCGAATTATCGACTAACTCTTTTCGTCGAATTTCTTCATTCAGAATAAGATCTCTAACATCGTTGAATTTCAACTTACTGCTTCCCGACGAGCTACTCACAGCCGTGACCGTAGCCTTCCAACTTTCTGGCAGGGAGGACAAAAGTATCAACGCTTTTACCTCGTCGTCGAACTCAATTTCAACCGAACTTAACTGGGTCGTGATTATGCTAAGTTCGTTGAGATGTTGAGCCACTGATGAACCTTCACTCATTCTCAGGTTGAATAATCGCCTCATAAGATGCACTTTATTTAAGGTCGAAGGTTTCTCGTACATATTCGAGAGAGCTTTCATAAGACCAACCGTAGTCTTCTCTTTTTCCATGTTAAAGGCTACATTAAGGGATAACGTCAATCAGATAACTCCAAGAGCTTGTCGATCCATGAGTTTTCATTCCTCATTCTTTATGGATTCTGGTTTCGTTTCTTCGAGAGGTAGATATAAATTTTTCTGATAGAGATAGTCCTCTATCTACATCTTCCAAAAGCCGAAGTCCGAACGTCGAACTTCTCGAGTTTCATCTTCCCTTCGTCTGCCGCCATTGCTCCCACTCAAATATGGATGCCCCCGGAATATGCCGATTCATGGGCTCTGATACCACTTGTTAGGGATTTCAGCAATCAAATTTAACGAATAGAGCAAAAATAAATAGACACAATATTTACGTGGTTCACCCAAAATGGCTACTTTCACGGGCTGCTGCAAAACTTTCACTATAGGCAGAGGCGGACCTAAGGGGGGGGGGGGGGGGGGGCGACCCACAACAAATTTTTTTTTTTTTTACTAGTAGTGCATATCTATTATTATTATTATAGTAGTATTTTATATATTCTTGTTAGTACCTTTAAATTCCTAAAGGAAATAATCTTGTGAATAAAAAATATTTGTCTACTTTAATTAAATGTGTGGTCAGATCTTAAAGAATGGAGTCCCATTAATAGAGTTGCCTAGTTTAAGTAGAATTTGATAAGGAAATATTATTTAACACTTAATATAATTCTCTTTTAATAAGGAAAAACAAAACAACGTTGAATCTTGGAATCCCAATTTTTTCTCAAATTAAATTTTTTTCACCTAGTTATATCAAAAAAGGGGGTTTCCACAGCGACATCTTTTGGTTCTTCCTGTTTCCACAGCGACATCTGAACGTGCATTTTCAGCTATGAAACTTCTGAAGACAAGGTTGCGGAGTAAAATGGAGGACGATTTCTTATCTAGTTCTTTAATAACGTATATTGAGAAAGAAATTGCTCAAAGTTTTGATAGTAATTCTATCATAGATGAATTTGATATCATAAAAAAACGTAGAGCACAATTTAAGATGTCAAAGTAAACTTTTAGTTACTAATATTTTCATTGAAATGTATATTCAACTGTCTTCTTAAGTCGACTCATATTTTTCTTATGTCTAGTGATTGTTTTTGCATATTATATATTTTTTATTATCTTATTTGATTAGATATATTATCAATATCAAGTATCATAAGACTTATCAACATATTAAAAATAAATTTTGATAATCATAATATTTTATATAATTTAGTTATATACTTTCCATTTTAATCTCGCCCCCCGCGACTAAAATTTCTGGGTCCGCCCCTGACTATAGGGAGAAAAAATACGAGTGTTTACAAACACTCACACTCACAACTCACTTCTCAATATTTCTTGATTCAAGAAGGAACTCTGAAAATTGTACTTTCAATTTTTTGCCTAACACTAGAAGAGAATATTGCTTGTAGTTGATTTTTTTTGTGTGATGATCTTAGATGAATAGGATGCCACCTATTTATAGTGCACAAAGTGAACTTGAGTGGTCTTCCAAACTTGGAACTTGAGCTCACTTGAAACTTGCATTTTGACCATAGTAAGTTGTGCCTTCACTTGAAAATTGTTCTTCACTTGGAACTCACACTTGACCATTTGTAAATTGTGTCACCATAGTAAATTGTCTCCCTCATTAAGTGAAAGTCAATTTTGAAAATTGCAAATGTATTAACAACTTCATGTATAATTATAAGACTTGTGTCTAATAATAAGACTTCATGTCTAATTATATTTCTTCAATTACATTTATATGTTTGCCATAAAATTAAATATAATTTTACTACTTAAATAAGAGCAATTTAGTCCAAAAATAATTAAGAAACATTCATAATAGTAAAAAAATAGTAGAGATAGTATGTGAAGGAAGAGAGTACGATCAATCCGGTTTGATTCAATTTACTCGTTTCCTTGGTAAAGTGTGTAACTCAGAAGCCGAGAGATTTTTGGGACCACAGGAATTGCAAATGGATTATGAGTTTGAGTACTGGTAATATACATATATATGATTCCTTTTTCAAACTATACACGCGCGTGTTACCTTCACAACAAATGATTAACTAACAGAATCTTGTACCATCATAAGCAACACAAAAGTTGCACCAAACTGTGGATACAAAATTAGTTGAGAGTTGAGACATCGTCAACAATCTAAACAAACCTTTTCACCATTAATCAATCTCTGTACGTACCTGCCTTTAATTTCTGCACCAAAGCCTTTAGCCCTCTATTTTATTTCTGGAAGAAATTCTCGCTTAATATATCCTATGTGCCTCAAGGGATTATCTTGATTTTTTCTTCAAATTTGTAAACTTTTCAAAAAGTTAATTTATCGTATTGCTTTATTTATTTATCAGCAGAAATTTCTATATACAATTTCATATATTTTCATCATATTTCAAATATTAGAAGAAAAAAATTCTAGGAAAAATTTATCACAGTTGTAGCTACTATATATGAGTATAAATGGTTGGGTAATTTACATAGACACTCCCTGACTATTACCCTAATTACAAGAAATTACCCTTCTGTTTGAAATATTACAAAAACATCCCCTCGAGGGGTGTATTGGTAATGTATTTTAGGGGATATATTGATAATATATTTTATGTTACAGGGGGTGTCCTTGTAATACAATTTTTGGTTGAGGGGGTGTTTTTGTAATATTTCAAACAAGAGGGTATTTTTTGTAATTAAGGTAATAGTCAGGGGGTGCATATGTAAATTATCCTAAATGGTTTGACACATGCATCTTGCATAGTGGAAATTTGTTACTGGGAAAAAATTATAAACAGTGTGATTAAGAATTAGAATGCACCATATTAATTATTATATTGTGGAAATCTGGTGTAGAGAAAAAATTTCCTTGCACGAATTAAAAATTAAAAATAAGCTAGACAAATATACATAAAACTAAAAACTGAGTATCTCATTAATGAAAAAAAAACAAACACTTAATATATTAAACCACAAGTCTAACTAAACTCAAATACTACATCTCATTTGTTAAAATAAAACCAAAATAACAATGAGCAACAACAACCCATAACAGCCACAAAATAATTGCTATTGTTTACCAGAAGAGAGACTCCAGTATTAGTAGATGGGCTGGATTCTACTGGCCCAATAGGAGAGGCCAGCATTGGGGCCTCACTTGGGCTTGGATTGGGGATATCAGCGGGCCGAACATACTTGGTAACCCTAACGTCAACCTTCTGTCCAGCCTGGCAATGGCCCAAAAAGCTACAGATGTAGTAGTAGTGTCCGGGGCTCCGAATGGTAATCGAATCGTTACCGGTTGAGTAGGTTGCGATTGGACTGGTCGAATCGCATGAGTGGAAGTCCGATCGGCTCACTTGCCTCACATTGTTGTAGAGTGGATCGTACTCGAACACTAGAACAAAAATTACCAATTTTCAATTTCTTTTTATAAATAATAACACATAATAAATATTATTTTCATTGCATCAAAAAAGTGAAATGCAAATTAATTGGCAAAAAAATCCTATTAAAATATCGTTGTCTATCATTTTACTAGCTCATGCATCTTAAATTAATCCTCTCATCAGTCAATAAAATATATTAATAAACTAAAATAAAAAGTGAATAAAGGATTATTGTTCTATTTTTAATATAATTTTAAATTATTGTTAATGTTTAAAGTTAACAAGGGAATATATGTGATAATTTTGCCCAGAAATGAAACATAAATAATATAAGGATCTAAAAGAATATTAAAATTAAACTTACGGAGAATGTCGCCAACTTGGAAATTTTTGGAAGAAGCCCATTTGTTGTAATCCACATTGCCAATAATACTCCAACCAGCAGAATCACCAACTTTGTACACAGCACCTTCGTATGATCTCATAAGAGC
Source organism: Penstemon barbatus (assembly GCA_003313485.2). NCBI lineage: Eukaryota > Viridiplantae > Streptophyta > Magnoliopsida > Lamiales > Plantaginaceae > Penstemon > Penstemon barbatus. The sequence goes on along the minus strand of CM064877.1, from coordinate 14,986,947 downwards.
CAATAGTATAAACAAGAACAATAATTTTTCCTTTTTCACCATAGTATATTTAATAATTGGGGAAGTTAATTTGATTTTGGTGGAAAATAAAATAAAAAATAGGAATGAGGTGAAGGGGAATTAAATGGGGGAGCTAGGCAATTAAAGATTTTTTGAAAGACCCATTAATTAAATAACGGAATATTGATTTTGTTTTGGGAAATAACAGAAGCATTTTCTGTGCAGTAAAAGCCTCACGATGAATGCATGAACACTACACAGTGTGTGTGTGTGTAAATGTGTGAGTGAGATTAATTTGTTGTGTCTGTGCATGCCATTATTACTAGTACTAGTAAACGTGAATGTACATCGTTGCTCATTTTTTTACTGTGGTCATGTATAATTCATGTTTAAAGAAAATTTAATCAAGTTTTGACATTTATTTTGATTTTTTCGTTTTTGAAATTATACGTACTTATTTTATTATAATCATATAACAACACAAATTTCATTTGATAACTTTTAAAGCTATGTTGAAATTTGACTGGAAAAAAGAATAGTACTAGCTACACTATATATATATATATATATATATATATATATATATATATATATATTGTATGAAATATAAAGTTATTCGAACTCGACTCATTTTCATTTGATTAGAATTGAACTTGTTCAAACTTATTTTTGTTGTTGTTGGAGTATCTTCAAAATAGAGGGTCTTTGTCAATGAATCTTGTATTTGTATTTCTGAATCCACTAAAAACAACATACTCTATATTTGACTCAAGACAATTTGAAAGATACAAAGAAGAATAGCATACAATCCCTGCACATACGCAAAAATCGAGAAATGGTATCAGAGTCGACTTTGTGTAGTTATCCATAGAGGCAGTCTTCAGCTATATATTGTTTTAGACTCAAAGGTGACATCGAGTATTTGAGTTGGGGATATAATAATGATAATTAAATCTTCAATTTAGAAATTTTATCAACTTATAATTTAGCGAGATGTACAATTTGGGTTATGTCATGCTGCATGGGCTTTCTTTGGATCCAACTTCGGCCAAAGCTCTTACGGTACGTCGGGCAGTTGAATATATATGCTCATAATTGAATTAAGATGAAATACTATTGTAGTCGGGAGTGAGTCGAGTTTGGTAGTGGTTGCGGTTGAGTGTGATACACCATGCATGTCGAGTACATTATGGACCGATCGATCATTGAGGATGTTAAGTTCTTAGCTCAAAGGTTTGTATCTCTTTGGATCCGACAAACAAAGAGAGAGGATATTCAGATAGTTCACAAGGTCGCAAAGCTTTGGAGGAGTCAATCTAATGTTTCAAATTAAATGACTTGCCTTATTTTTCGAAAGACATTGCAATCTTGAAATTGAGAAATTATTGTCGTTCTCTTTAAAAAAAGAAAAGAAAAAAAATTAACATTTAGTTGTTCCCCTATATACATGAAAAAAAAAAATATCATTTCAGCTTCATTTCATCTTTTTGTAATTAATGTCATTATTGAATAACTATTCAGATCGTTGTATAGTTAATATTAGTACAACCTATATGACGACGTGTGATTAAATAACATACGATTTTCTACTTTTAAAAATTAACCCCATTTGGGCCTTGCAAGTTCAAAATTGGGCCTTCAATTAAAGTAGCTATTTGGGTCTAAACCATTTCCCTTCAATTATTGTATTACATAAAAGAAATGCAACTATATTAATCTCTTCTATTGTTGTTATTTTGTTATTTCTTATGTTGTAATAAATTTGCGATTTTTAACATTTCATTGTGATACACAATCTAGAAAAATTACTTAATGATTCTACTTAAAATATATTGATTAAAGGTTAAGTTGTGTGCGTCTTTCAAATATTTTAGGATATCATTCAAATTGTTTTATACATAATTTATATTCTAAAATTAAAATATATGTATTACATAAATATGACATCAGCGGTCGAACACTAACCAATAACACCATCTGTTGGACTTCGTATCGATTTTAAAAGGATAGCTAAAAAGTAAGAAAAAATCAACAGAAATAGACTTACCAATCTCTTAAGGCAAAAACACCCAAATCATCGTCATGTAGTAACCTAATCACATTGAAATCATTCGAATTCTACAGCTTCAATCTAGCAAAAGCAAAAATATCAGATTCTCCATCATGCCGGCAAATGGAGGAGGTGGGGGTGGGTGTTTGAATATTAAAATTTGATAATTTTTTTTTGTAATTCCTTACATTAATTTTTCTTTCGTTTTCCGATTTGTTATGTAAACATACAAAATAAAAGGAGGGTATATCATATCGGACCTTCCGTTGCTTTTCACTAGCGGCCGTTAAATTGAGGGGGTGTATTGATAATTTTAAAATTAACAGACCGGAACTAAGTAACTCTATATGAAAAATATACCCTTGTTAAAAGAAGAAAAAAACAAATTCTTTAAAAAATTTAAGGTATTAGGTAAGCCATCATTTTTATGACTTTAACTCAATGATACTCTTATTAAAAAAAATTGTCATTAAAACTTAGATTTTCAAATCCAAAGTTTTAGTATTTGAATACCAAATGATAGAAATAATTGAAAGATTGTATGGTTTGCTCCAAATCTTCAAGACCCAGATTCAATTTAACACATCCTCGTACAAATATTTCTAGATTCAAGGCCAAAAACTTCACTATTTATATTGGGTTGGTTATCTTGTCATAAATTGATTAATTTGAAATTTAGTTGATTTAAAAGAGAATTTAACATACTTTGGTATGGAAGCCTCAAGGAAAGGCGAGACAAAAAAATAAGGGGCGAAGATGATGGTTGCATTAGTGGAGTCTTCAATTCTACCAACAACTGTGAGAATATTCTATTAATTAAAGGGTAAAATTGAAAATTCGCATGTATTGCTCTGGCAAGTGGCAACAATACAATGTAGTATTTTGCTATAACAATATGGTCTGCCTTTTCGTAATACGGCATAAACAGAGGGATATTAGAACCACAACCACTAATTTCATTTGAGTTGAGCTCTGTATATTATTTCTCATTAATATAATAATTCTACATGTTTCTGTATTTTAATTATTTGCAGGCCTTCTCTTTTATAAATTTTACAATGAAGAAGTTAATAACTATTAAGATGAGAAAGGAGTGAATTGAAGGATTGCAGATGATATTACTTCTTGGGCTCGATCGCCTGCATTACATATTAAGAAGGAACTCAATTATCGTCGATTTTTAAGGATTTTTTTCTAACATGATTATGATATTATCATTTGACTTAGTTCAAAATAATTTATTTAATTTGACTGGATGCATGTATTCTTCTTAATTTATATTACAAGTGCATGTGTATTAGCTTGAAATTGAAATTGATGTTAATCTTAAATTATATCTTATTGTTATTTATTATTTATTTATTTATTATTGTTTAATTATTATTATTAAGTGAGAGTGGGGAAAATGAGAATTGGAATTAAATGGAATTGATAGATTGAATCATTTGAAATGACTTGTGAAATGAATTGGAATCTGAGGGATAACTGGACTGAGTGAGGAAAAACTGAATTTGGAATGAGGGCATCACTGGGGATACCTTAATGTGTTTTGACAATATTGGTAGCCTTTAAATAAAGTTGGCAGAATGTGCACCTAGCACAAAGGCATGTTTATCCCGTTTTTCAAAGAGCATTTCAATCACTGGTCTCAAAAAGCGAAATAAACAACAATATTTGCATTTTCAAATGAATTTATTCTCTCAAATTTTTCACAAACAAATCTCATCTTAAAAAAAATTATTTTATCTTTGAATTATTTCACACAAACTTTACTTTGATATTTTGACATAAAACAACATATCTTTTATGCAACTTACACAACTTATATAATTATATATCATATATCGAACTTAATTTGACATAAAGTAATATATATCTTACACTATATTTCTCATCATTTCCTGTTTTGAAACCATTATTACAAAATCTAGACAAAACAATCCTACAAAAACCCGAGACATTTTTAGAAATCTTAATTTATTTATGGAACTACTCTCTAAATGCGAGACAAACGGTGCCTTGAAAAAAAAAATGTTAGTAAATCACTTGGATTCTTATGTGAATATAGTTTAAAGGATCTAAAAGAAAAGGATCAGGATTGCCCACATTAAATTTTCATAAAATCAGATGATCCCATGCACCCATTCGGAGGAATCTTTGGAATAAATTTCTGTCTTTTTCCGCTCTATATATACATACCTCTCCTTTTAGACCCTTTTCTATAAACCCAATTTAAAACTATATATATATAAGCAAGCCAATCAAACACCAAACCCAACAAAATGAGTATGGAACTTATTTCTCCCACCACCTCTCTCTTTCAAACAACCACCACCCGCGGCAGTCTTACGGCAGCGTTACATGGCCCTCTTGTTAATACCACCTTCGGTACTAGTTGCGGTTTTGAAATTAAACCAACATTTTCTTTCATGTTGTTTTCACTTCTATATAAATTGTTCTATAGTAGTCATCATTTTTGGCATATATCCTCGATCATTTGCATCTTTTTTTTTTTTTTATTCTTTTATTAATTTATCAAATATGTATAATTTATTTAATGTACTCTTATATACTTATATTATTGCAGGTCCTTTTCGCTCTTGGAAATTGGTTACCTCTAGTTCCCCTCACGTGTTTAATGCCATTTCCAAACATCGTAACCAAGGTTCAATAATAATTATGAAAAAAATAAGAATACCATTTTGTGTGTGTTTCAATGTTATTAAAACCGGACCGGACCGGCCGGTCCGACCGGTTCGACCGCGAACCGGAAGCTGGTCCGATCCGGTTAATTCGCTGGTTTTAGCGGTTCCACCAGCGGTTCACCCGGTTCGACCAGTAAAACCGCTAAACCAGTAGGCTTACCGGTTCGCTCTCCGGTCCGATTTTAAAAACATTGGTGTGTTTGTGAGTTTATTGGTTTTATAATTTCAAATTTCAAATTTTAAATTTATTATATTATGTTAAATGCAGAATACATAGATGTGATTCAGAATGGTTTGCCATTCATAAAAAGGCACAAGATTGTGGAGGATGACATAGAAAAAATTGATACATATGAGGTGGGTATACACTTAGAAAACAATGTTTTTGTTTCACATTAATTGGGTCGAGTCCAGTATGACCTGGATCTGGCTCACCTCAAAAGTTAATCAAAAACCTTATAAGGAGTATCCAATTTTTTTATTCAGTGAATGTGAGACATTTAATATCAACATGTCATTAATATTTATAAACAGATATGACACATGTCATTAAATTGATTCTTGTTTGAAAATAACCTATAAAGGAACCCGAATCAGATGAGATAATTAGGAGACTCGTGGAGTCGATTCGATCGATGCTGACATCGATGGAAGATGGCGAGATAAGCATATCGGCATACGACACCGCATGGGTGGCGTTGGTGGAGGATATTGGTGGTAGCGGGACGCCGCAGTTTCCGTCGAGCCTAGAGTGGATTTGTGACAATCAGCTACCTGATGGGTCATGGGGCGACAGGGATACCTTTTTAGCACACGACCGGATAATCAACACATTAGCATGTGTAATTGCATTGAGATCATGGAACATGCATCCTGACAAAAGTGATAAAGGTTTGGCTTTTTTTTTGTTTCTTTTAATATTTACTACATTTGGATAAAGGTTAGAAGGATCAATCCAATAACAACACTCGTGTCTATAGTTTAAACAAATTCGCTATGATAAAAAAAAAAAAAAGAAGTTGTCACCATGTATAATTAGTGATACATGTTCATTGACATATTTGTTGCCACTTTTTCTATAATTGTCAATAGCGACAATATAATTACATTTTTATCACTGATTTATTTTTATTAAAAAAATTAAAATATTGTTACTCAATAATATACTCCATAAAACAGTGGCAAATTTAATATTAATTGTCGTCAAATATATATTTTTGGTAGTGTCACATATATAAACCTACAATACAAAATAATTTGATTCAATTCAAATTTGTTAAATACATCTAATTATGCGTCTAAGTCCGGGACAATTTTTACTAGATCAATTTTGTAGTTTTAAATGCACCATATCATTCACTTTAATGGCATAACATCATAACAAGTAAAAGTGTGGTGAATTTTCAACCACAAAGTTTAGGAATATTTTCGAAGATCTAATCTAGATAAAAAAATTCCGTCCAAGATCTATGGTGACCTTTTTTCATTTTTCAGGGATTTGGTTTGTTAAAGAGAATATTTACAAGCTCGAGGATGAAAACGAAGAGCACATGCCAATTGGGTTCGAAGTTGCACTGCCATCACTCATTGAAATAGCCAAAAAGTTAGGCATTCATGATATCCCTTATGATTCTCCAGCTTTGCAACAGATCTATGCTAGAAGAGATTTAAAGCTCACAAGGTACATAATTACTACTATGTCCAACACGTGACCATCTAAATTAAAAACAAAAAGGTCAGGCCAAGAAGTAATTAATTACTTCCTTTCGTTTTAGGCACAAATTAAGAAATATAATAAATGGTATTTTTTAAAACGAAAGTTCTCAAAGTCCCCTTTAAACTAAATAATCGTAGTATTAATTATCATTAATTACAAACATTAACAGCGGATGGAGTATATGCTCGATAAATAATCCGTTCATGTCAATTATAAACATCGATCGAAGATTAGTAGTAACTCTTACATATTGTTTTGTTGTTGTTTTGAGTTTAATAGTTTGAGATACGCGCCATAATCGCTATCGATTATAGCTTTCATCATAGATTGTCGAACCTTAAAAAAACGTTAAAGAAAATATAAGATCGATTTGAATTGAATCCATATTTTCCAGGAAATCAAATATAACCATATGTTACGAACTTCTATAAATTACTAAATTTATTGGAGGACACAAAAGAAAACTAAATTAAAGCAACCGGTAAATATTTCAAGTAAATTAATTGTCCTTATATATATAATTAAAGAGATATATATAGGTTGTAAAATAAATTAAAAACTAGTAAATATTTTTGTGCATGTAATAAAATAATAATGATGGAATTATTATATAGGAGTATATTTATATGTATAAATACAGGATACCAAGAGACATAATGCACAAAGTGCCCACAACATTACTCCACAGCTTAGAAGGAATGCCGGGCCTTGAATGGCAAAAGCTACTAAATGTACAATCTGCTGATGGCTCTTTTCTTTTTTCTCCATCCTCCACTGCTTTTGCACTCCAGCAAACCAATGATCAAAATTGCCTTCAATATTTAACCAAACACGTTCAAAAATTCAATGGGGGAGGTAACTATATATATGCAATTAATTAACAAATATGCATGTACTACAAGGGAATAAAAGCAAAACTTGTCCCATAAGAAATGATCGCTAGCAAGTTTTGTCCCACAAGTATTCGGACCGACAAGTTTACCTCATAAATCACAAATCTGAAGTAATTTTGGGAATTTTTCAGCCCAATTGCCAAAGTAAACATTTAAATTGGGGGATTTGTGGCCCGCGCGTGATATTTCTTTTCGTAATTTGGGCGAAAAAGTCCAAAAATTATTTTTGATTTGTGATTTGTGGAGTAAAATTGTCAGCATGTCTACTCATGGGGCAAACTTGTTAGTATACATTAGTTTTGGGACCACTTTTGTTTTTTTACTCCACTTATATAGAAATATAGAATTAATTAAATTGTTAATGTTATATTATTCAAATATGTATAGTTCCAAATGTATATCCGGTGGACTTGTTCGAGCACGTGTGGGCAGTGGACAGGCTGCAAAGGCTTGGAATTTCTCGGTATTTTCAGGCAGAAATTAAGGAATGTGTTGATTATGTTCATAGGTACTACTTTCATAATCAAAACTAATTTAACAATTAGACTACATGATTACATATTATGTCCGTATATAATAAGATAACTGGTAGTACATATTTTGAAATTATTGAGAATTTGGTCAGAAATTGGACAAAAAAGGGGATTTGTTGGGCGAGAAATTCCGAGATTCAGGACATTGATGACACGGCAATGGGATTCAGGCTTTTGAGATTGCATGGCTACGACGTTTCTGCAGGTAGGAATCCTATAATTTAGAAAATGCACTTCACATTCAAATTTTCAAAAGATTGTGCACTTTGGTCCTATCACCTCATTTGGGATCGATCAAGAAAATCTTACCCAGAACTTGTATTAGAAAAAATTATAGAATTTATCTTAATTTAAAAAATGCACCAGATCATTCATTTGGTACCACAATAAATGATGTGGTGCATTTTAGCCATAAGGGTCTAGAATTCTTACGTAGACTTGGTCTAGGTAATAATTTTTCTTTGGGTCTAATAGTGCCAAAAATAAACTACATAATGATCATAAGGTGCAACATATCTTAAAATTTTCGGCCAACAACACAATTTGTAAATTGTTTAGAAAAAGTACAAAACATAATTCAAAATTTGGCCAAATGTGCAATTTTGTATAGTACGGAACCAAATCGCAACTCTATACAATACAGTATTAAAAGTGCTTAAAGTCCAGAGGCCAATCATGTGGGAGTAGGAGTGTGGGACTGAAAGTATAACTTTGCTAGTAGAAATCGCGAACTTTGGATATTAAAATGCAGAGTGAATAGCAAATTAACTTCTTGTGTTATTTTAAATAGGCAATTTAATTTCCTGTGATAAATAAAAGGGAAAAATACCTCCCTGTGATATCCTAAATACGCAATTTAACTCCCTGTGATAAGAAAAAAGGCAAAATACCTCCCTGTGTTTTTATAAAAGAAGCACATCGCCTCCCTCTAAATTGCTTATTAATTCATATCACGGGGAGTTAAATAGCTCATTATTTCATTTCACATGGAGGTAAATTGCCCATATTTGTATCACAAGGAGGTAAATTGCTCATTATTTCATTTCACAGGGAGTTAAATTGCCTATTTTTATTTCACAGGGAGGTATATTGCCCATTAGACATATCACAGGGAGTTAACTTGAAAAAAACCTTAAAATGCATAATTTATTTTTTTTATTCCAAAAGTACAATAGAATAATTAGTTATCAAGCATTAATTTTTAATTAACAGATGTGTTCAAGTACTTTGAGAAGGATGGTGAATTTTTTTGCTTCGCGGGCCAGTCGACGCAGGCGGTGACCGGAATGTTCAATCTGTACAGGGCTTCTCAAGTTAAGTTTCCTGGAGAAAATATACTTGAAGATGCAAGCAAGTTTTCGACCAAATTTCTGCAAGAAAAACGAGCCAATAATGAACTTTTTGACAAGTGGATTATCACAAAAGATCTTCCGGGAGAGGTGCGTGCAAATGTAATTAAAATTTTATTCATTAACGACATTTTATAAAGTAATTAATATAAATTAATTTTACTATAGGTTGGATATGCATTAGACGTGCCATGGTACGCAAGTCTACCTCGACTCGAAACGAGATTCTACATAGAGCAATATGGTGGTGAAGATGATGTCTGGATTGGCAAAACTTTGTACAGGTAATTAATTATTTCCTCTATCAACATAAATCGTAAATTATCAAAGTTTTTATATTAAATGCATCATATTTTTTTAATTTTTTGTAGATTCTTAACATTCGAATCTAAAATTTAACTTAATTTCTTTCGTTCGTTCATATTGTAAATTAAAAAAATAGCTGACAATGAAATGTTAAGAAAATAATAAAGCAACTACCATATTTTTTGTGAAAGAGTAGCCTTAACTGAACCTACGTACGGGACGTGTCTCAAAAAAAAAACTGTAACTACGGGACGAAACCTGCCAATTTTTTGTGGCTCAAATAAAGCAGCAACCAATTTACATTTTCAATGACTGTATGGCTGCATCCATGTAGTATTTTTGACCTGCAACAATAATTAATTGGATAAACGTGACAAAATAAGTCCAATGTTGCACAAATTATCATATAAATAAAAAATTAAAATTCCAACTTTGCAACTAGCACGTACGGCTGTGAAAGAGTTTGTGCCAAAATACATGGATCAAAATCAAACAAATTAACAGGGTGAAGATACTACTTCTATGTGGTCCATAATAATTTAGATACTCCCTCTGTCACAATTTATAATTTATGTGCCGTTTTAGAGAAATTTTTGTTCCAAATTATTTGTCATTTTAGAATTTCAATGCACTTTTAATTACATATTTTTCCATTTTGCTCTTATTTAATGTATCTAAAACTCTCTCTTTAAGAAAAAATAAGAGAGAGAATGTAAGGGTATTTTAGGAATATCATTTATTTTTTCCCTAAGATTGAGGCAATTTAATAGGTGCCTTAATATGTGTGAAAACACCTAAAACGACATATAAATTGGGACAGAGGGAGTAATTCGTATCTAGTGACATCATCAAATTCCCTTAAAAATGATAGTTTAATTTCTAGAAGTGATATTACTATGATTGAACTTTGTCTATACATATACTCCAATATTACTTTTATTTTTTTTAGTAACAATATAATGTCCTAGTTTGTTTCATAGAATGTTGTTGCATTATCATAATGGGGTTTTTAAAATTTATAAGTTTCGAATCAAAATAAACAAAAAGTCTAGGAGGTGTTATTGGACGGAGTCAAGTTTGGTAGCTTAAGAAAACCTTAATTTTATTATAATTAGCAAGTTGACCTTTAAATTCTTGTGGTAACTAAATAAATTAGAAAAATTAGCTTATAAAATCATTAAATTACCATAAATTTCTTCTTATAAAATGGTATTTTACTTAGGGAAAAAATTGTATTTTGGAACCATAATTGAAGGATATTTTTGGTACCAGTTTTCTTGAAAAATTGCATATATATAAATCTATGCATGGATATTTGCAGGTTGGGTTATTCTTTTTTTTTTTGGTGGCATTTTATCGTTCCCACATGTGATCGTTTCTGTCGAAAAAATTACAGAAATACCAAACATGTAAATTGTACTATTAAATATTAAAAAGGATAATAATTATTATATATATATATATATATATATATATATATATATATATATATATATATATATATATATTCTTGAATTTGGTATAAGATGCATGTATATGAAATCTAATTAGTCCTTTATTAATTTTTTGGGGGGGCTCTTCAGAATGCCATATGTTAACAACAACACATATCTTGAGCTGGCAAAATTAGACTACAACAATTGCCAGACCTTGCATCAACAAGAGTGGAAAACAATTCAAAAGTAAGACATTAATTTACATTGACATAATCATTTTGATTTATTTATTCAACATTTTAATAATATAATTCATTTTATTTTTTCTTAGATGGTACAAATATTGCAATCTTGAGGAATTTGGTTTGAGTAAAAGTAGGCTTCTTCAATTGTACTATATAGCTGCCGCAAGTTTATTCGAGCCAGAAAAAGCATATCAGCGATTGGCTTGGGCCAAAACCACGATTTTAGTGGAAACAATTGTGTCGCATTTTGGCACACAACAACTCTTTAAAGAACAAAAGCACGCATTTGTTAAGGAATTCGAAAATGGCAGCATCCTCAAGTACCCTAATGGAGGAAGGTAATCATCGTTTCACGGTTTAATCAGGGCCTTGTTGGGGGTGGGGGCCGGGCTAGTGCTGATTCAAGCAATGACTAAACTCGATCCCTATTTAGAATCCTGGATCTGATCCTGAACGTATTTAGTACATACTTTAACTTATTTTAATCGAGCTAGAATAATTGTCAAATGGACCAATTAAGGAGAAATTAATTTGATCCAATTCCAATATAATTTGAATTTCAAAGTTAAAAGAATAATTAATTCAAAATTTTGCAGGTACAGAACAGAAAATAGTGTGGTTGGAACTTTACATAAAACGCTAAATCGCATCTCGGGTGACGCACTATTAACACATGGCAGAGATATCCATCAACAATTGCACCATGCGGTATGTCTTCGAATACCAATAAATAAATAATCAAACATCCAATATGAGCAATTAAATTCATTTATTTTGTAAATTTAATTCCAATAAACGAGGGATTAATTATATATATAATATTTTTATTATAATGATGATATATGTATATGTGCAGTGGGGAAAGTGGGTAAGAAAGTTGGAAAATGGAAGTGAATTGGGGCAAGGGGAAGAAGCGGAGTTGATCTTGAGCACGTTAAATCTGACCTGCAGAAGTACTGGTGGAGCTTTATTATCATTGACGACGAATCCAAAGTATGAGCAGCTCTTCAAGATCACCGTTAAAGTTTGCCGTCACCTTCGTCTTTTCCAAAATCGAAAGGTTAGTCGTCATTCAACCATTTTGGCTAAATTTGTCGACGCATATATAAGTCTTTTTATCATCTTCTGCCACTGCCAGTATATATTGTATGTTTTGGAGCTATATATATATATGTTAATTTGTGCACGGCCGAATTCTATAAAGTTAAGTATTTGACATGCCAATCTCAATTTGTTGACCACAATAATAACATGAATTAAGGAGAGTGGCAGTCAATAGGACAAATTAAGTTCATATTGAGTCTCTTTAAGGCCTCTTCAGTAGATATGGACGACTTTTATTCCCCTCATACCCCTCTTTTTATAGTCATCATAAATGACTCAATCTTCACATTATATTTAATTTTAATTCTCATACTTCCCTACCCTCACTTAATATTTCCAACCTTTTATCATGATAATAATAATAATAATAATAATAATTAAGTCAATAGTAAATTAAATTAGTCGAACATGCGTGGTTAACACACGGTCCAAATAGTGGTCATGTCTAATATTTTCAATATATATTTGATAGGGTTATGTCGGTTCTAATTTATTAATTATATTTAAATTATGTAACCAGTATTCTATTTTTAATCCACAAGTCGTATTTAATTTCAATGTAACTTTATTACCATTTATTTCACAAAATTCTAATTCTCATATTTTTTCACTCTCAATTAATAATAATAGAGCTAAATAATAATAACAATTAATAAACATTGTACATAAAATTATAATAATACAAGTTATAAAAGTACAAAATGCACAAGTAATAAAAATAAATTAATGTTAAAATATTAAAGAATACATTTTTAAATATTTAAATTTATAAAAAAAATAATAATAATAATAAGTATATTTGGTTGGGCCCAATTAAACAAATAAAAAAGAGAAATGGGGCTGGCACAATTAACAAAAAAAAAAAGAAATGGGCCCAGCCCCAAAAGAAGATGTGTGGGGCGGTGGGTCACCGCCCCACACATCCGCCCAACACCCCTCCAAAATTTTCCCCTTTTCCAATAAAACTTCATTTTTTCTCCTCTTTTCCTATGGATTCACCTCTCCACTCCTCAATGGAGATAGCCTAACATAAGGTAGCATTTGAATGGATGAATAAATATAGTGGCTGGTTGAAAACGGGTAGAATCGTTTTGCGTGAATCGCACTTTTGGTCTTTTTTATGATCTGATTTTATCACTTTTATCTCTCTTAAATTTTTCGTAGCAGATGCGTCTCATTTATCAATTAGTGTAACACATTAGTTCCTCGTATCAATGTAAGAGAGACGAATGTGTTACACTACATTAATAAGGACTAATGTGATATATTACAATGATGGACGCATCTGTTATGAAAAATTTTAAATGGACGAAAGTGATAAAGACATGCCATAAAGACGACAAAAAATGCGATTTTGCTTCTATGTTAAAATACAAAAAACGTAACGCATAATATAATATAAAAGGTCACTACAAAATAGCGGACTCATATTCGAATCCCTGTTGGGAGAGATTCCCATTTTATGTGTCCGATGTGCCTTGAAAGGCATTAAACCATTGGAAAACCAAAAATAAAATATAAAAGGTGATTTTGAAATATTGGTTCTTATTTGCTTCTCTACGAAAAAGTCAGAGCCAGAACAGACTTAGACCTACTTTTGAAAACACTGGCATGTTTGTTTGGTGCTTGGGAAAGTAGTTTGGGAGAGTAGTGGAAGTTTATGAAATAATCTAGATTCGCGTAATTTTGTTTGTTTGGGTTTTGAGAGAGTGGTTTGAGAAATAAAATATACATAGATTTTTTTGGAAAAGTTATGTTGTATGTGTAAGATGTGTAAAACTTGTAAGACTTTATGTCTAATCATGTTTGTTGTGAGATTAATTGTATAAGAGATAAGTTACTTTATGTCAAATCTGAGTAGAGTTTATATATGTTTTGTTTTAGAGATAAGAACATTATTGTTTGTTTTGGTTTTGAGAGAGTAGTTTAAGAAAATTGAGAGATAAAAAATTTATTTCATAAAATAAAAAACATATTTGTTTGGCATTTCCCAAATACGAAATTTTTTAAGAAACGCCAAACAAACAGGCCCAAACAGTAAAATATTCATTATCAGTCTTTCTTTGTCTACTACTTTTGGCTTTCTCTTTTTAAATTAAGCAAAAACAATCCCTTAACCGATCATACCCAAACATTATCATCTTTTTTTTTTCTAGCCCAACCCAAAAAACTGAAAAAGGAAATGGGGTCTCCAATTTGGATCAATCCATATCATTTAACTCATTTTGAACCTTCATCTTATTCTTCCCTTCACAACCAAGATTTCTATAGACTATATAAATTCAGGACCAATTCAAATATGTTTTACACAAAACCTTTTTCTTTATTCATAATTATAATGTCACATTAATTAAGTTATGCTTTCTCATTAATAAATTTCAATCATGTGCAGGAAAGCAATGGGAGTATGATTGACAGGGGAGGGATAGAATCAGATATGCAAGAACTAGCAAAATTAGTTCTAACAAAAAAATCATCAGACGACGATTTAGATAATAATATCAAGCAAAATTTTCTTATTGTAGCTAGGAGTTTCTATTATGATGCTGCATATTGTAACTCAGGATCAGGAACCATCAACTTCCACATTGCTAAAGTACTCTTTCAAAGAGTGCTCTAATTATGAGTGGGTTTAATCAATAATCAAAGCATGTAAACAACATAAACAAGATTTTTCAAGAGCATGACGTACACCAATCTCAATAATATCAGATAATCGTGATCGCATTTAAATCATACGATACATTTGTCTTACAACTCTCATATGAAAGTGATCAATTACAAGTCAATTGGGTGTGTATTGTCAATGTGATGGGTTTGATATGGAAGATAGACAAATTTAGCAATAGGAGTGGGCTTATTTGGAGATGGTATTAATTGGCTCTTGTCGATCTGGTGCAAATGGTAAATGCGACCTCACCTCTAAATCTTTGCCTTGCACTTGTGTTGAGCAAAAGTCGAACATGAAAAAGGTAAAGGAACACACATCACCATAACATTCGTCAATGGAAACAGTGAAACATGTTCTTCGAACTTAATACAGTATGTTCAGATAAAAACTTCAACTTCCACTGATTGACTTGATCCCTTTTAAAGCAGTGACGGACACATAAATAGGCACCTCTTCGATCTAGCCAGAATTTGAACCCATATTGTGTGGGAACCCAAGTTGGTAAACTGCATTCCAAGAAAATTGAACCCAAATCTTAGGAAAGGTCCTATATTCCTTCAATCACTAGGTTTTTATATAGAATTAGTGGTAAAACACAAGGGCTGCAAGAATAAAAAACAGGTGCCAATTCTTGCAATATGTATAGTCATTTCAGCTATTACCAATTACTAATCAACAAAAAACAAGATTATAATATTGAAATGTCATCAACAGAATTCTAGTGCATAAAACATAACAGAAAATTACAGAACAACAATACTTTCAATCAATTGAAACAGAGAAGATCTTTACAATACTTTTGATCAATTGAAACAGAGAAACCATTTGATCCTTAATATCCTACAAAAACATACTCATTTACATGACTATGCAATATTCAATTTGAACTAATTATTTCCTCTACTAATCTGTACTCAGAAACAAAACAAAAAAATGCAATCTTGCTAATTTCCAAACCTGTACTAAATCATATCATGACTCTGTTTCTTTCAATTCAAACTCACAATTTCATAAGCCCAAATCTCGAATTTCCCTTTCGATCATAATCCAAGGGACGAAAAGGCATAGACAATCCATGAACCACAATCCTGTCATTATACACCATATCAAATATCTTCACCTTCACGTAATTAATCCTCATAGGTGCAAAAGGCCTTCCATCCCCTGCGGTAGTGACCACTACACTCCGACCGCGTTCCATCGTTTCCAACTCTGTCCCATTCGGCAGCGAAAACAAATCTGCCGCCATCAAAAGCCTGTTAGGCACAACATGAAACCCTAACTCCGCCACGTAAGCACGGCCTTCTCCGCCGTCAACAAAAATCGATTCATCATCAAGTGCGAAAAGGGTCATCGAATTAAGCTCCGAAAGATCCGGATACCTGACCCGCATCGCAAGAGAAACTAAACTGTACCCACTAACCCGAAGCTTCATCATCGCGTCTCTTAACATCAGGCGCGCGAGCGATAACTCCGATAACGGCGGCGGCTGTTGAGGAAAGGATAAAGAAGTCATGCTTTCGATTATACAAGAACGGGGAGATAAGTGGGAGAGGAATCCTTTTAGAGAGTGGATTATTAAAACGCCGTTGTTGAAGAGGTCGGGTTTGTTGATTTCGACGCCGTTGATGAAGACTTTCTTGGTGGTAATTGCGGTGGTGGTGGCGGTGGAGGTGATTGTGAGGCAGCGGTTTAGGGCGAAAGATCCAATTTTGGTGCCGAAGGCTAACGTGCGCAGGTAGTGGAGGGGGTAGAGGCCGGGGAGGGAGTGTTCTTGGAGGAGGAGGGTGAGGGAGCATGAGGGGCACGTGAGGACGGAGGAGTCGGTTGGGGCGAAGATGGTGGTGGGGATAGTGGTGGTGAAGTTGGCGGCGGCGGTGGAGAGCTGGTGGAAGCCGAGTGAGGAGAGGATTGTGGATATGAGAGATGGGGTTGAGGGAGGTTGGAATGGTGATGGGGTGTAGGCAGCGGTGGCGGTGGTAGTGGTGGTGGCGGAGAGTAAAGCGGTGATTAAGATAATGCGTAGCAGTGCACTGGTGGTGGTAGCCATTGAAGAATCTTGCTGTTGATTTCTTGATTTGATTAACTTGAGAGAATGGAAAAATGTTGGGATGAATTTGCGGTTACAACTGAAAAATGGAATTAGTTTTTTAGGGGGAAAAGTTCTGTTATGGATTTTTGTTTCATTTAACATTTGTAATTAATTTTTAGTTTTTCTATAGTTATTAATTTATGAAACAAAACTTATTTGAAAAAGAAAATTCGAATCAAGTTGGATTTTTTATTGGCATGGCAGATTTTCATAATATTTTAATTTTCTTTATGTTGAAAATGAAAAGGTCCATTTTGCATTAAAAGCTTTCGTTCTTATGGATACGCCCACCTGGTTTATAAATTAGTTAGCCCAATGATGGAGGGAAATTGGGTTTGGTTTAATTTACATGCCTAGATATATTCAACAGCCATGAGGCCCACAAGGCCACAACCATTTTTCTTTTTTATGAAAATAGGCCCACAACCATACATCTATCTATTCTGCTAGATTCATCACATAAGACTTATGGAGTAAAATTATTATTAGTTGAACAAACATACATATTTCTTAAACATAAAAACATTCGTTAAAATACATTTTAGGTAAAATTGCAAAAATCGTCCCAAACTAATCACTGATTTTGGATTTTTGTCCCAAACTATTTAATTTGGCGAATTTCGTCCCGTAATTTAATATTTTTTTTTGGAATATCGTCCCACCATAATTATAAGACGGAATTGCGCATTTGTCGATGAATTATCACATGGCTGCTTAAGTGTCATGACATGGTAAATTTTAACATGAATAATTATATAATATTGCTAAGTTCGTCCCAAATTAATTAAAAGATTGAACGTCATTTTCATTAAATTAGAAATTTAATATTGGGACTAAATTCATACAAAATGTTAAATTATGGGACGAAATTGGCGAGTTGATATAGTTTGGGACGAAAAATCGAAATTAGTAATTAGTTTGGGACGATATTCCAAAACAATATTAAATTATGGGACGAAATTCGCCAAGTTAAATAGTTCGGGACGAAAATCCAAAATCAGTAATTAGTTTGGGACTTTTTCTGCAATTTTACCTACATTTTAATGTTATAAGAGCAACTCTAATTTCCTTTAAATTTAAAAATAAAAATACAAAGCCACTCTAATAGGTTTCCACTTAATGTGTTCGATGCGATTCAAATGAAATAGTCAGATTTAAAGTATGAATACCTTTGGGGGATAAGAAAAAAAATAATTATATCACAACATCAAACTTCACAACCCTTTGTACAGCCCAACTTTTATGTTTTTGAAGGTAAATGTGTTAGCTACTACTTCTTTAACATGTTTTTCCTTCAAATAATCCTTTAATCTATTAACAACCCACTCAACTTTCAAAAACTACAAAAAAGCACATTAATTATACGATATACTCGTATAAAAAATAATTCATTGCTTTCCAAACAATAATTTATCATTTATCAATATTGAATATATATCTCAAAAGTTTCAATAAAAATATAAACTCATAATTTAAAAGTATCTGCAATGCCTAAAATTTAGGGTTTATTATTGAAATTATATTTTTTTATTTATTTTAAATTAATATTTTCAAGTTTTTCTTGGCAAAAGTCGTAGATATGATTTGATATTGATGATTAGTGTTGATTATTTTATAATTAAATAGAATTTATTTTTATTTGATGATCAATTATGAGTTTTT
The DNA here is from genome assembly GCA_003313485.2 of Penstemon barbatus. NCBI lineage: Eukaryota > Viridiplantae > Streptophyta > Magnoliopsida > Lamiales > Plantaginaceae > Penstemon > Penstemon barbatus. Next base: position 14,968,184 of record CM064877.1, on the reverse strand, counting down.
TTTTTTTCTTATAATTTTATATTATGGACGGTGTTGTTGAATGTTAGCATAGTCCAGGAATAAAAAAAAAGTGACAATTTTTAAAAATAAACCAAAAGGTTTACATAGGTTTAGGCATGAACATAAAACTGAGAATTGGACTTATACTTGCCCAAACTCATTCTTTAATGAGATTTGACTCAGTTTGGACAAGTTCGAATTGGGACAAACTAATTGCAAAATAGACCCTAAAGACTTGCGACATCAACTTTGTCATCATGACAAACCCTTCTCAACAATACCACTACATATTCAAAGTAGCAAATTTCCAGTCAAAAGACTCAAAACCATTAGAAAAAAATCTTTAATAATTCAAATTTCGTTGTGCGGTAACAATATTTATTATTGGACATATAAAATGAGATTGGCAATTGTAGTAACCATAAGCTAAATAAAGCAGGAATATGCTAATTAGTATTACTGAATTGGAGAAGAAAAAAAGCCTATATTGAACTGAACGGAACTGCAATTAATACAATATTACTGAAGTTAAGTAAGTGAACACAATGTTCATTGAAGAAAATCAATTTCTCAAAAAAACATCTTCTCCGGATAATTTCATTTTTGGTAACCATAATTTACCTTACTTTAAATTTAAAGATTCGGTATCAAATTTTACCCTACTTTACGGATAGGGTACCAAATTTATTCCGTCTAATACTTTTGGTACCATTATTTGACGAGAAGTTACACATTTCATAATTCTGTCAAATTAATGACGAAATTGAATATGTGAGGAGCATGTACCCGTCAAATTTGATGGAATTAATGAAAAAATAGTAGAATTAGTCCTGTGACTAAACATTGCTGGCAAAGTTTGCCCAACATATTTTCTTATCAACAAATTTACCCCAAAATTCACAAATTTGACGCATTTCGGTCACAATTGCAATAATAGGTAAATTATTAATCCTATTTAATAAATTTTATAATTAGATTATATACATAAAATTTATTAAATAGGATTACTAATATTTATATAATTTTAAAATATTTTTTTTGGATTTTAAATAAAATATTATTCAATTTATATATAATTATATAAAATCCTAATTACTTTAACATATTTAATATAATATACATATATTTAATTTAATTATTTCAAAAGATTTAATAATAATATATAAAATTTGTTAAATATGATTAATAATTTAATTAGTTTTACAATTGTGACTGAAATGCTTTAAATTGTGAATTGTGGGGTAAATTTATCGGCCAGAAAATATGTGTGGCAAATTTTGCCGACAATTTTTAAGCATAGGACCAATTCTACAATTTTTTCATCAATTCAGTCAAATTTGACGGGCATGTGCTACTCACGTGTTCAATTCCGTCATTAATTTGACGAAATTGTGAAATGTGTAACGTCCTGTCAAATAATATTACCAAATGTGTCGAACAAAATAATTGTTGTATAAAATCTTTAAAGTATGATAAATTTTGGTATCGAAATTGAAATTATGTGTGTTGAAACTCGTATTAATATAAACATTCGATTGATTTTGTTAATTGTCAATTTTTTTGTATCACTTGAGTTGACTGAATTAACAAACGGTGCACTTGCACAACAAAATTCAAGACAACCTAGTTTCCATTTATATTTATATTTAATTTAAACGTGGTTAATTTTTCGCTAATAGTAATTTTATTATGAGATGTGCAAGAAAATTTGATTTCTTGAATGCCTACCTATATAATAAGATGGCAATCTCAGTCCAGGTTTGGCTTGGTTAAATGAACTCAATTATAAAGTAAGTGTATACATGCAGGCTATGTGATTGACCATTTTTATCAAATTACGTATATATATATATATATGTGTGTTTATTTGATTTGTTTAAACTAGATCTATACTAAAGTTTAGGAAATAAATGTCAAAAATCTCAATTTATATTTCTCGTTTATGATATAATCATTGTATATATAGTCGAATCCAACAATTAATTTCAGTCCCATCTCCAAAAGTCAACGACCACTGTCCATGTTTGAGTGAAAAACACAATAGTCATTTATATTAATTAATAGAGGCTTGTTGGAGAATACCCATTAAATAATTTGGATTAATTAACGCTAAAATTATAAAACTTTAGAGATATGAAAAATATGATGGCATGCAATACAAATATTTTATTTCATTTTTTTGGTAATGTATGTATTTACTTGACCCATATATATGTTTCAATATGTTTGTACGTTTACACTTACCACAAAAGTAGAATATGTGAGATATTTTGTCCGATTACAAGAATCAAATTTTATTTAATTGTAAATTGTCTTCATGGCAGTGAAATAACTTTACACCCCTCTATAAATAGGGAAACTTTATATTGATTTGATAATTGACTTCACACAAAGAAGAAAAATGTTATTATTATATGTTTGTCTTCAAGATTGATGGATTGAAACATATTAAAGAACATTTATCTTAAAAAAAATTGTTCATAAAACCTATCTTGTGAATTCATAAACCCTTGAACGAAAAGAAAAAATAAAATAAAAAAGGAACAATTTTTCATATGGGCTGGCTCCACTCTCTTCTATCACCTCTTAAGAAATTTTTGGGCAAGCTACGTTCAACCAAAACAAAGCGTACGTAATTATACATATTTTTATTTTCTTCTTTCGATGATTAATTTATGCTTTTTTTCTACCTTTGAAAGTGACGTTAATTATCAGTGAATGTCTGAAGTGTAATCTATTTGTTTCAGGTCGAGGATTATATGTATTGTCCGAAGATGTAAAGTCGTGTCCGTATGAAGATGTGCACGCGATGTGGACTTTGTTGGTAGATCCGGATGATAAACTTTCATAAATATTAAGCAATTTTTTGGTTTCGTTTTTAGCCAGCTTTTCAAATAGTATTTTCATAATAAGAGAAATAAAAGATTTTTTAAGAGACTCTAGAAACATGTGTAATGTGTTTTGATTGTTGTTTAGAATGTTTGACTAATATATAAGGAAATGATGATGTTTTATTTTGTAGAAACAAATATGTTTTATTTATGTATTTTAGACAACGGAGAATTCTTATATTTATTGGGTTTAATTTAGAAAAAATTCATAAACTTTGTGACTATTAAATCACCACATCAACAATTTTGGAGATGTTTAGGTAAGAAAATTCCTCCGAGAAAAGTGTTTTTTGAAAGTGTGTTGTTCGGTGTAAAATATATACAGTGAAATAATTGAAAACAAGATAACCATGATGTTTTCTTTTCATAATCATTTTAGGAAAAAAAATGTGTTTGTTTGGTCTTCTGAAATTCTAAAAATTGTAACTCCCTCGATAAAGGAAATGAGATGACCCTAACTTAATGGCACGGTAAATTGAACACGTGGTAAACTGAAAACTGAAGAATAACACATATATATCTAATTAGTCTAACCTAGCTAATATGAAGTTTAATTATGGAATAAGAATTGGTGGAGAAAAAACTTAATAATTGCTCCAGCCTGAAATTCTTTTGCCAATGGACATGGATACAAAGAAGATGTGGTACCTGATTTAGATGGCCCACAACTCAATTCAAAGAAATTGTGCCTATGCAAATTGATTTTTTTTTCTCAAAGGTTTAATTCATTTCGAGACGGGTTGGACACATTATGTGGGTATTTTTTCTCAACAGTGATTTGAACATGAGTCCGCTACTTTGTAGTAACTAGTCCCTTTCACTAAACCAATCACTTGTTGGTCCTCTACTTTCATTCGGAACATTCTCAAGAACTTTTGTTCCCACTCCGGTCTTAGTATCAACCTCTCCAAGATTAGTATCTTCTTTAGCCCTCATACGAGCCCCTCGGTTCGCACGGAGGTACTTAGTGTGTTAAACTTTAGTAGCACCACCAATCTTGGTAAATATCTTGGAGTTCCTATCTACCATGAGAGAGTCAATGCTTCTCATTTTATTGGTATCATTGAAAAGATCCAAAACCGTCTCTCGGCTTGGAAAGCCAAACATCTTAGCCTTGCGGGGAGGGCTACCCTCATTCAATCCGTCATCTACTTGATGCAATCTATGTGGCTCCCAACTCATGTGTGCAATCGTCTGGATAGTATTAATAGGGCCTTCCTTTGGTCAAATGATGTTACTAGAAGGAAAACCCATCTTGTTAGGTGGGAAAAAGTTATCCGGAGGAAAAAAGATGGAGGTTTGGGTATTAGGGAGGTTAGGAAAGCGAACATATCCCTCTTAGCTAAGGTTGGTTGGAGGACCCTTAACAATCATGAGTCCATTTGGAATGATATTTTTAGGGAGAAATACCTTGGTCTGGGGGGTGGGACCTTAGCTCCATTAGGACTGCCATTCCTCTGACTATTTCGAGGAGAATTTGTTCACTGCCCGTACCTGTTCTTAGGGAGAATAGGGATACGCGGATTTGGGTAAGCTCTCATAATGGCTAGTTTTCTTGTAGTAGTGCGTACAAAGCCTTAAGAGAGCCGTTAGAGACGGCTCCCTCTCTCCCTAGTAACCCTAGTTGGATTTGGAAAGCCGAGTGTCATAAGCGTTTGAAATACTTTTTGTGGCTCATTTACCATAAGAGTCTCATGTTTAATACTCTCCGTTTTGATAGACACTTTTCGCCTAGTGATCTTTGTCCTAGATGTGCTATAAATAGGGAGGATTAGTTCCATATTTTCTACATGTGTCCTAAAGCTAAACTTATTTGGGATGTGGTCATTTCCCCTTCCAATTCCTTTACTTTCTCCCTCATGGATACCCCCCTTTGGTTTGAACGTAACATGAGACAAGTCTTTCATAATTTGCTTATACCCGAATGTCCTTGGCCTATTATTTTTCTCTCCTCAATTTGGCATATTTGAAAAGCCCGTAATGTTAAAATATTTGAGGATCGGGAGGAACATATTAAGGAGACTTCTTTCAAGATTCGCCTTTTAGCCATGGATCTTAAAGACAATTTCGCTACATTGAGGAAGCCGAGACTTGTGACCTCTCGACGGTGGACTAGGCCGGCTCACGGGGATTCAAACTCAATACGGATGGAAGCTTCTATGCTCATAATTGTTCAGCGTCGGCTGGAGGGGTTATTCAAGATGAAAATGGAGCTTGGGTTATGGGTTTTTGTTGGAATGTTGGAGATAGCTCCGTCACAGTTGCGAAATTGTTGGCTCTCTGCGAGGGTCTTATTTTGGGATGGGAACGAAGATTTCAACGGTTAGAGGTTGAAGTTGATTCGAAAGTTGTTTTTACCCTTGTCAACAAGAGAGGGAATGATGATCACCCATTGGCTCATATTTTGAAGGATTGTAGGGCTTTGATTGGGAAGCCATGGGAAGTCACTTTCAGGCATGTTCGACGCACGGCGAACTCGGTGGCAGACTTACTCGCCAGGATGGGCCATGATTCGGTGATGGGCACCAAGATCCAGTGGGACGAGGCTCCTGCGAGAGCTGCTTTTGTTTTAGAGGAAGACCTTTGCTAGGCTACTTCCTTCTCCGCTTGACCAAAAAAAAAACTTATAACAGATAAATTTTTGAATTATATGTTGTCTCTTTTGACCCTCTAGAAATTAATAATTACTTATATTTTTAGTTGAATTACAATATTTTTTAGAGATAAACATAAAATGCATAGATAAAACTTTCCAAATAATTGTTGTATACCTCACAAAATGATTTTTTTTCTAGTAGTTGTTAATTCATTTGATTTGATATTTCAGCAAGGTTACCAAACGTTGTATTAGATCACATTAACACATATAATATGACCTAATACCCCTATTAATTCCTACAAACGCCCCCTATAGTATTAGATGAAATGATGAATGCTGCAATTGATGCAAAATTTTAGTAAAACATGACTAGGACGTATCCAATAAAGTACAAACATATATATTATACTTTGTGATTAATTGAAGCGTGCATGAGTTGAATGATTTCATTTGAGCAAGAATTTTATGTTAATGATTGATACATGACATCCATAAAATTTGACGACTTGTTTACGGAGTATATTTCATATAATTAAAATATGATTGTTTATAACATAATGTGCGAGACTATATTATACCATATTTTTAATAATTAATTAAATCATTTTTAAGTGCACCAAATACAGTGTGTATAATAATCTGTATAATAATCTAGATTAATAATACTATTATTATAAAATAATAGAAGTGTGATTTATGTAATCTAAAATACTTGAAACTTTAACAAGATTCACTAGGGTAAATATATTTTTGCTATAGACGATATTGTAACAATAGGTTGACTAATTTGCATGTTGCACCCCCTAATAGCACCTTTGATGGTCTCCACCCTCAGAAAAATATTGCAAAATGCACCATGAAAATATATTTCTTTACCAAGTTGCACCCCGGTGCCATTTTCATCTATTTTTGTGCTAGAGATTATGCCCCTTGAAACTGCACCATCACCCTAAAAAGTAAAAGGGCACCCTTTAAACTTTAACAAGGTTTATCTACTTTCCTCCGCTTTTGTAGGTTGCAATTTGTAAACCAATTTTTATTTGCATTTTTATTTTATGCATATACCAACTAACCAATGGCATATCATATGTATCCTACTAGCCGCTGTGGCACGCGGTACTCGTTTGTGTTGAATTCTTTGAATTATAATTTATCCTGGCATATTAATTTTTTGTAATACATCAGACTAATTTTGAATATGCAAAAAATATATGCAAAGATTCAACTTAGAAAAGTTCAATCGTGGCTTTGTCATGATAATCAAAGTGAAAAAAAAGTAGTTTTTTTATTGGACAGTTTTTGTGTTTTGTAATTTTAAATTTGAAAAAAGGGTAATTTTGGAAAATGATAATTTTTTGGTGTAGCATGGTGTCACAACCGCCACTTTGTGAGTAAATTGTATAGATATATCAATCTGTATATGCTTTATTTTCTAGACAAGGTAAAGAACATCTATTCAAAATGCATAAATGACGTTAAAGATAAATATGCATTTGGTATGTGGACAACAAATCAAGAATAAATATTAATTTGCAAATTGCACCCTACAAAATTGAGGGAAATATTGTCTTTGCCCTAATCTCTGGCCAAAACATGGATTGGAATAACACAATGGTGCAACTTGCCAAGGAAATCCTATTTATAGGTTGCATTTTTTGTTATATTATTTTTTTTAGGATGAAGATCGCCAAGTGCTGCATTATATATATATATTTTTTTTTTAGGAGAAGTGTTGCTATATCTGGGGTGCAACCTTCAAATTAGTCTTATACAATCAAGGGAAATTTACATAGACACCCTCTGACTTTTACCCTAATTACAAGAAATTACCCTACTGTTTGAAATATTATAAAAACACCCCCTTGAGGGGTGTATTTGTAATGATTTTAGGGACCAAATTGGTAATATTTTTTGTGTAACAAGGGGGTGTCCTTGTAATACAATTTTTGGTTGAGGGGGTGTTTTTGTAATATTTCAAACAGTAGGGTAATTTCTTGTAATTAGGGTAAAAGTCAAGAGGTGTCTATGTAAATTTCCCTACAATCAAATATATACCTGTAGATACCAACAGGTGCAATTTTGACCATTTTTCGTTGTAGTTGGCACTCTTTAGTAAAATGGTCATAATTACTTTCACAAGCCTTATTTTCATATTTTTTTTCTTCTTAAAAATCTAGAATCCTTTGAATTTCCAGGCATGCCTTAAAATTTAAAAAAATTATAATTGATTATGTATCATAGAATAAAGTCATATTTAGATTAGATTGAGTTGTCATATGTTTTCTTAGTTTACATTCCTTTCTACATTTTTTTATTTATTCATTAAGACACAAAATTGAAAAAAGAAGTATTGAGTCATATTGAACATAGTGCAACCCATTTTACCAACTATCCATATAAATTAAGAATTAGGGGTGGGCATGGGCGGGTTTCGTGGCTAGAGATATGGGTATAATAAATTTCGGGATTGACACTTTTCATCTCAAATTCGCTGGGTAACCGAATTATTGCGGGACGGGACGGGATTACGGGTCCCATATTATTTTTATTCATCAATTCTTCATCCACCTAACAAAATAATATTACAATATTACGTAATTATTTTTCGTCATTTCCTTTTGCTAAATCATATCATTTTTAACAAGGGTTGTGCATGATTCGGTAAACCAGTCGTACCGAACCGGAACCGAAAATTCGGTTTCCGAACCAAATTTTCGGTTCGGTAAACGGTACGCGCCCAATTACCAACAATTTCAGTTTGGTAAACGGTAAAAGTTTTAACTCATTATTACATAAAACATATCAACAATTCATCATAACGACTATTTCAAATATATCCAAATACGATAAAAAAGTGAAATCATATAATGAGCAAATGATAAAATACGATCCACATCGAATCTCAATAAGAAAAATCCAATCTATCGTTGATACCAAAATAATTTATCTATCAACAATTCATCATAACGACTATTTCAAATATATCCAAATACGATAAAAAAGTGAAATCATATAATGAGCAAATGATAAAATACGATCCACATCGAATCTCAATAAGAAAAATCCAATCTATCGTTGATACCAAAATAATTTATCCAAGCCAACACTTAAATTACACAAAAGTTATAAATTTTTAAAACAACTAAAAGAGTAAAATCATATAATGACCCATAATATTAATTAGTAATAACTAATGTAAGATTTAAAAGGAATATCAGGGTAAAGTAAAAAAATTTATTTATTATATAATGTTAATTAATTATATAAGTGTATAAATTATATAATAATAATATTATATAAGCGGGTTTGGGTATTCGGGGTTGGAGAGACCAATCACAAACTCAACCCGTATTTCCGTAATGAAATATGGGTATTAAGTTCGGGTACCTTACCCAAAAAATACTCGTCCCGTTTAGGTATTTTAAAAACGGGACGGATCGGGTTTGAGTTACCCGAACCCAACGCCCACCCCTGACAAGAATGGTGTTGGTAATGTTGAACTTTCAAAGGTTTCATCGAATCACACTTGTCTACTAGATAATTTATGTATTCATAAAAAAAAAAAAAATACTTCTAAATAGGAATATTGATATTTGTATTTGCTTAAACCACAAAATTCAAAAACTTGCCTAAATAATATATTGGTCTTTTTCTTGTATTTTTTTTTTCCGAAGGGTATTCATGTCTTAGACAGATAACACGTTAATAGAAATATACAACTAGTTTTTAACATCCAAATAAGTGAAAACATTTGAACTCTAATGAAACTATATATGTAATGCAAATAACACGTACCCTTAATTTGAAGATCGATGTAGTTGAGATGATGGTGAAATCCTCTACTAAAAGTGCACATCGATCATTTCTTTATTTTCAATTTTTGGAAATTCATCGTCAATCGTAATTTTGAAATGTTCTATCTCAATTGGATGAAATTTTAATACGAGGAAATTGATTATTACTCCGCAAGTTTTATTTCAATCAACTTTAAATGTAGTAATTGATAAGATAGTAAAGGAAGCAAATACGATTTACATGGTTTCATTTGATATCAATAGGTGTTTAGTCTAGTGAAAATAATAATTTATTATAAAAAAGTTGGCCTTGTGTTCGAATCTTGTTAGGAGATCTTTCAACTTAATGGGCTTAATTATTTAAATTTCCCATGGGCTTCCAACTAAATGGTTTACATATATAGTTTCACTTTAAAAAGAGAATTCTATGATTGGCGAGTAGAGAGAACAAAATTGAAACTTTAAGGGTCTATTTGGATGGATATTGGCTAGGTTTTAAGTCGAAAAAAATGATTATGCTTTTGAATATTAAGTTTTGTGGTTTGAATAAGTTGAAACTCCATTTGAATTGAATTTGAATGTTAGATTTAGGGAAAAAAATAAACATTAGGTATCAAATCAATGTCTTTTGAAACCCGCCACACTAGGCCATAACCCATCAACTTATACCCTGAATTCGTAAAACATGGTCAAAATGTCATTCATATCGAAACCCACTTTTATATTAGACTTGGGCCCGGCCCAAATAATACATGTGTGATTTACTGGTCCAGAATGTTGGGCCAATATACAAGATAATGACTATTCAGGCCCTAATACTACGAGGGCTTTAGGGCTATCTTTGTAATTCTCTAATTTCCATTCCAATATATAAAATCACTGCAACTAAAATTCCCCAGATTAGGGTTTCGAGCTATTTCTCTTTGCGGAGTGAGAAGAAGAGCAGCCGCTAACCGAAGAAAGCATCACTCTCTACTTCCAGATAAACCCTAGCCATGGTTTGTCGTCTGACATTTTGACTTAGATTCGACATAATTCTATGTTTCTTATGATCTTACATTTGTTCGTTGTTCAATTAATTGCAGTCGCTTGTAGCTAATGAGGAATTCCAGCACATTCTGCGTATTCAAAACACAAACGTGGATGGGAAGCAGAAGATCATGTTCGCCTTGACCTCCATCAAGGGTATCGGCCGCCGTTTCGCCAACATCGTCTGTAAGAAAGCTGACGTCGACATGAACAAGAGGTATTTTCTACCCTTTCTTATTTTGTTTTTACCTATATCTTTTTATCATTAAGTAAACAGTAGATGTTAGCTGGATGAGAGTTGATTTGCTTATGTGCTCTATAAATGATTCATATAATCTGAATTTATGTTGTGTATTTATCCTTGACGCCTCTTGTAGCATCTTTCAACTACATGTAGGAGTTCTCAGTAAGCAATTTTAGTTTGATTGTATAATTGAATTCTGCAAGGTGCTTTTGGTTTAATGATTCGGTGACATTTCATATAAGTAATATATTTACTTGTAATTATTACATATATATGTTCATTTCTCTGGATTTGATTATTGACATTTGGATTAATCTAGCCCAATCCAAAATATGTGCTTCTACCAAGTCCAAGTCCAAAATATGTGCTTCTATCAAGTCCTACTGATTTTTAATGTTTTAAAATCCACATTGTATGATTTTAATGTTTAGAAATTGCAAGTGATATATCTGTATCAAATTAAATTTCTTTTATGTTGTTTAAGGATTGATTTCAGTATTCTTGGCCTAACTAGTTGATGCTTTTATGTTTTTGATAGAGTAAGACCTTAAAATTGTGCAGAGTTCTATTTGCTATCTGATATGTAATTGTAGTGTCATGTGATGTTCATGATATCCTCATTTTTTAATGTTTAAAATTGTGCTGGAGTTTTTAGTCTTAAGATTGTTCCTTTCACATACATGTTAATCCAGAGTATTTGTACACACGATACTTTATGGTAAAAAAGCTGAGATTTTTAATTTATAAGAATTTTAAGTATATCTGTTTTATGATGTTACTATGACTGGGGCATTCTTTTTTCTCGTTGCATTGTCTTCCGATGATTATTATATAGATCCTTTTTTTTCTCTGTCAAATAAATATCATGATTCATGTAATCCAATGTTGCGTATTGTTTTCTCAGAGCTGGTGAACTTTCAAATGCTGAGATTGATAGCTTGATGGTAATTGTCGCTAATCCTCGACAATTCAAGATCCCAGACTGGTTTCTGAACAGGAAGAAGGATTACAAGGATGGAAAGTTTTCGCAAGTGACCTCCAATGCTCTTGACATGAAGCTCAGGGACGATCTTGAGCGTTTGAAGAAGATCAGGTTTGACTTTACACTTCTCAGGTCTTTGTGCTGACATATTTGTGCTTGTATTTATTTAATTTGTTTGGCACCTTATAGGAACCACCGTGGTCTCCGTCACTACTGGGGTCTACGTGTACGTGGACAGCACACAAAGACTACTGGACGTAGGGGAAAGACTGTTGGTGTCTCCAAGAAGAGATAAATCACATCGTTTTTCCTATATATTGTCATGGATATTTGTTTTGTTTTAGGGCTACCCCTTTACGCAAGAGGTTATATCTGTGGAGTTTCGTAATTCTTATTGTTCTGGATTTGAATTTTGTCACAAATCTTAGTCATTATCTTTACTGTTCTATTTAATTTTGAAGACTGAGTTCATATGTGAAGCATCTGTAGGCTTTTATGTCATCTGTTGAATGATTTTATAACATATTAATATTGGGAAGTTTAAGTATTGGACCATAATTGCCTGATAAAGTTGCACTCCCAGTTTCAAGAATTCGGAACATTTTTACATCAATTTATTTAACCCTTTTTTCTCTTCTCATTCTTAAAAGCAATCCAGTTAAATTATCTAGTGTGGTACAAAGTTCAATCAAGTTATCCTTGGACATTCCGGACATTCTTATTAACTGTATAAGCTGTATGGAGTTCAGATGATTTTTAAACTTTTTAACTCTTGTTGGTAAACTTGGAAACTTTTGTCTGATCGTTGTTAAGATTGATTTTTTTCTAGCTATTTATAATGAGCTAGATGCTAATTCAACTTTAAGGAGATCTTGTATGGCGAAATTGCTTTTATTAATACTTGCACAGATTAATGGTATAGATATGCACATTTTATACTCCAATTTGGCATATTATTTCGCATTGTATATCACAGTTAATTATGTGAATAATTTGGCTACGTGCCTTGTATTGTATTATTGTTAGGTACATAAAGCAAACAGTTCAACTACAAAACATCATTTTTCAGTGAGGCTAAGACATTCCTGGCACTTCATCCCAAATTTTATGCTCTTCATGACCCATACGTATTAACGCATCGGCACACTTATTTCCATCTCTTCGCGTGTGGGTAATCCAGTTCTTCCACGGTCTTCCCAACAAACTTCTACAATCTTCAATAACACGTCCAAGGGGGTGGGAATCTGAATCTACTTCTCGGATCAGATTGATAACCACCTCATAATCTATTTCCAGAATGACTTTATGGAATCGCCTTTCTCAAGCAATAGCCAAAGCTTCTCTAGCTGCCAGGAGTTCCGCTACCGTAATAGAAACATCCCCAAGTGGTCTCGCAAAACCCGTGACCCAGTCCCCATTTTCATCTCTAATCAATCCTCCTGCTGCTGCACATTTCTTCTCCACAAAAACACTGCCGTGCGTGTTGATCTTGACCCAACCGCTCTCCGGTTTAAGCCATCGAGTATGTTGAACCTCAACTCTATGTAAAGCACCTTGTTTGTTTTTTATTTGCACAAGTTCCTCGGCTAATCTCTTTGCTGCAAAAACCACCACTCTAATCGGCTCTCTAGTGTCTTGAAACACTTCTTTATTCCTTGACTTCCAAAGACACCAAAATAAAGCGATAAACATAATACGCCAAGGAACCTCCGATAATAAAATATTCGTAAACTTTGCTTTCGTTATGTTTTTCTTAGTCCAAAAATATGGACATATTTGACAGAATTTCAAAAATTGAGTCGGACAAATCGCAAATTCCCAAATCTTTCTTGCTACAAAATAGTCTCGTAGTACATGTACAATTGATTCGGGCCCATTGTTGCAACGAATGCAGAGGTTGGACTCCGCAATCTTTCGATCGTACCTCATTCTATTAGTTGCCAAACTGTTATGGAGACATGTCCAAATGAAAAAGCGAATTCTCTCTGAACAGTTAATTTTCCAAAGTCAGCCCCATCCATCCGTCAATCTTTGCTCCACCCGAGAAAGACTTTTATACCCAGATTTACACGAAAACTTACCATTTGGTGTCCTTTTCCAAATACGCTTGTCTTGTTGGTTTAAATCCATAGAAAGTTGGATCTCACAAATGTCCTTCCAAATTTCTTCCAGTAAGTTCGTACCCAAACTATTTTTAGCCCAACCTCCCCTACATTAATAATTAGCCACTTTCCTATTCCTCTCCTCATCAAAAACCTCCGCTTCCATTGTATGTGGCCCACTCCAAAAACATGATTTTTTCTTCGGAAAAACAAAAGTTGATGGCCACATGTGGCCCACTCCTATCAAATAATCCCAATGCTTATATGTATGTAGGTTGATACTATTTATTAAAAATATATGTTCGATAAATGAAAAGGTTACATATAATATCTTCTTACATTTATACATAATAATGTTTTACTGATTATAACATTAATTTTACATTAAATTAATTTAAGAAGACATGAGATAATAATTCATTCACAATTTTATTTACATGCATATTGTCATTTATAAAACAACATATAAATGATTTTTTTGTTACCAAATTTGCTTAGGTAAACATCTGGCAATGGCAAAATTTTAAAAAAATAGTCATGTAATTTTGGATTTTTTTCGTAATAGTCCTTTAACCATATTGAAGAAATATTTAGTTCCTTAATTTTCACACAATTTCAATTTTAGTCCTTCGTCCTCTAAATTTCAATAAGTATCAATTTTAGTCATACAATTACAAATCCCGTCATCTAACTTTCAATAAATTTTAATTTGCGTATTGCAATTATAAACTTTTTTCCCGCTAATAGTACCAAATTTAAATTGCAGGACGAAAATTAAAATTAGAGGAAGAAATTTGTTATGAATATAACTAAAATTAATTTTTTTGATGAAAGTTAAATGATTAAATGTGCATTTAATACATATGACTATATTTTAAATAATTTGAAATTTTGCCAAAAAAACTAGTGCGGATTTAAAAAATGGAGATTCTATTGGATAAAGAAAACATTTGATATCAAACCGAATATGAATAAGTTGTGATGGACTTGAAAAATGTGTGTTTTAAAAGAAATTCAAATGTAACCCGAGATTGATCTAATGTAAGTGGAGGGATCGCTCTTGATCCAACCTATTTACAGCCTTATGTATAAAGTTAACGTGCCAATCCTTTGTCACCTTTTCAAAATCGAAAGATTTCTAATTGGTTTGAATCTGATTAAATAATTCCTTTTTTTTACTACTAAATTGTAATTTACAGCTGCGTTCCTCCCCAAATTAAAATTGAATTTATTTGATATTATTTTTAAAAATCAACGGACAAACTTATATAATAAAGTTTCTTTATGAATTTCTTTTTTTGTTTGTTTTGTTTTCCATGGAAAAAACCTCGCCTCTTCATAGCAAACCCTAAAATTCATAAGGTCATTTTGGTAATATCGGACCCCCATTTGCCGTTCCTATCGATGACAATTAAATGAAATATAAATTCATTTCAGATCCGGGATTTCAGCCATCACTGAAAAATACAAAAGAAAAGCTCATACGTGCTGTACGACACGAACTACCATTTCATTTGCTTTCTCCTTTCTCTTCTCTCTCTGGAAAAACCACGCTCACCTATACATACAATATATACACCCACTCTGTACAAACTTATACCTTTAGAGAGAGAAAAACCTGACTCTCAGATCTCAACCGCCTCCTCTATCCTTACTGCTAAAATCATGTAAGCTTTCTATTTTGTACTAGATTAGTACTGTTTTTATTGGTGTATGCTTGTAATTTTTGTAGATTTAATTTACATTTCCTTGTTTTAAACCTTTATTTGTAGATCTGAAGGGTGGTGTTGCGTATACGTACATATACACCTTTTTTTGTTCGATATAAGGTTGGGGCTTACTGAAATTGACGTTGATCTACTCAGATTTTGGTGGTTTTTGAGGAGATATCAAACATCTAGTTTATTTCATCTTTAATTTTTAGTGTACTGAAGTTGTTAATTCGCTAGATCTCTTAGTCGAGAATAGGAGATAACCGGGAAAAAAAGTCCGATTCAATTGAGATGGAGATTTTAGTAGTTGCGAATCACAGGAATCAACATCACTGTTCTGGTAGAAACCGTGACCATGGTTCGAGTAAATATGGACCAGTGCCTTCGAGGAATACTCGAGGCATTAATTGCAGGACATTTCAATCTGGAGCTGGGTTACTCCGAACCCCACTTAAATCATGCTCCATGACCACCTCTGATGCTAAAAATGCGTTTCCGGCTTCACTACCCAAAAGCCGATCACCACCTGGTAATGAAAACCAAAAGGGCTCGAAAGGGACTGAGAAAATAAGTACGCCTCCTATACCAATTAAGACCAAGTCTGAAAAAAAGGAGGGTGAGTTTCACCTCTCTGAAAATTGGTCAGGGCCTGCTCATTCATATTCACCTTCCTCAAGTTTAGAGTTCCATTTTGCTGAGCGAAGTGCTCGGCCTGCTCATTCATATTCGCCTCCGTCGAGTTTAGAAATCCATTTCTCTGAGCGATGGGCTGGGCCTGCTTATTCAAATTCACCTCCTCCGAGTTCTTTGCCCATACCAAAGTTCTCACTCCGACCTAAAAGAAGTGTTTCCCTTGACTTGCCTAAATCAACCTCTGAAACTGATTTCTATTACATTGCAAAATCCGCACCTGTTTCCCCGACAAGGGAGCGTAGCCCTTCACCAAGTGATCTGTTTGACAGTGCTGACTGTGCGACTAAGACCCTACGTCGCATCCTTAATCTTGATATAACTGATGAATGAAGGAATACTGAGTGCTCTAGTGCTCCTGTAAATAAAAGGAAGTAATTTATTTTCTGAAGTGGTTTAGTGGTAGATTGTATATATCATAAATTTGATTGGTCCATGGAGTACGTTGTTACTAGGAGTTCACTTAACGTCTGAAGTAGTGTTAACATGGGTGCAAGAGCTGCTACATCTGGTGGGTCTACTATTTCCAAAATTGATGTATTTGGATGACCATACTTGTTGAAAAGAATTTTGACTAGGCAAAAGTTGGGAGTGGAATGCAGAGATTATAATTGGCAGGCTGTTGTGGAATGGTGATGGCTAGAATTAGATTGATACCAGAATTTACTGCTTCGCACATATTATTCATCTTGTAGGAGCCTACATGCTATGTCAAAGTGGGCTTTTCCAAAAGAATCTTCCTTCCAGGACTTCCCTTGTTTACCTTTTTCTTCACTTAAGAGCTAGTTCCAAATACAAGTTGTATGTATTGTAGATTCCTAACTTGGTTAGTTTCAGTAGGATTTCTTTTCTCTCCTCCTTACCTCATCCTAGTATGCGAGCCCTGATATTCATTTGAACTTCCAGAATACTCCTGTTTCTTGAAGTCAATCTCATCCTGTAGGTTTTCGACATTCTTTCTCTGTTCATGGTTGCCTGAATTGGCTTCAAACATCTTTTTATTCTCTCTCTCTCTCTCTCTCTCTCTCTCTCTCTCTCTCTCTCTCTCTCTCTCTCTTTTTATTTTCTTTCGAAATAGTTACTGCTTCCTATGTTTACTCCGCAAAGGTATATAATTCCCTGAACCAATTTTTCTGGTTTTTGAAGAAGAAAAATGGGAAGGGAAATAGATAGACGTTATTTCTGCTCAAAGTCATGTTTAGCTGGCTTTCTTTATCACTGCCTTTTCTTTACGTTGGAAGGGGGTTACAGGGTTGATCTTTTCCGCTCTTAGTGCTTAGGCTGGATCTGTTCCGAGCTTATCTTATAAGCTTAGTCTACTTTATTTCTTTCTGAAAGCGGGCCACACTACTTTTCTCGTTTTAAAGTTCCATGTTTCATTGGAGTGTTGATCATTCCAAGTTCAAGTTGTTCTCAGGTACTCTTTCTCAAGATTTGCATTGTCTATGTATCATTTCACCATATATACTGCAGTACTAATGTATACTTCTCATGTTTATACCAGTGCTAGTATGGGTACACCGATGGAAGAAGATTCATCAGGAGGTTTTGCAAGTACCCCATCAAATTAGTAATGTTTGTTGTCCTTGGCTATTATGTTATTTTTGTAGTCTGCGCCGGAGCATCATATGTGTTGTGTCTAGCGTATTTACTTTCTGCTAAGTAGTGAACTTCTGTTATCTTGCTTTCAACTTATGTTTTATAATAGACTTCTGAGCAAAGTTTCTAGTTATATTTTATGGATGTTACCTTGTTTTTCATTATTACTGTTGCATTTTCTCTTTTTCTTTTGTTATTACTTCTGTTGTAAGAACTAGAGTTCTGCCTTAAGTCTGGATGTTTAGCAACTAAAAGCTAGCTCTACTCTTAATCAGCAGTAGATGTTTCAGTGCCTTTGAAGATATCTATGCTTTTCATCAGATGGTTGATTTCTGTAGGTTACTTTAATTTCATTTCTACCAGTCCAAAAAATCGATGGTGCTATTTTATGCGCTCGGTGTATAAAAACAGCTAGGTTGGATAATCGATTGAAATGAAGTAATTATTAATTTTAATGGTTAAAGTGAATTGGGAGTAAAAAATTAATACGAGGGGCATAGTTTTCTGTATGGGTTGTATGCTGAATTTAGTGGAGAACGGCGAATTCTTGCTCTACTGAATTGCACAGGCAAAACACAAATGTGACCTAATATCCTATTCCCATTGAGATTAATTATTATATTAAAAAAAAGTTAACTTAAGATTAATTCTTAATTTGAAGGTTATGCCAATTGAGCGGATTGAACAAGAGTTTCAAAGAACAAAGCTTTAAGTGTCAAATTAACTGGTCAAGTTGATGGGTTTGAGAAGAGGCTGCGTCGTGTTTGGGTCGGACAGAACAATTGTATTTTATGCTTTTAGTTGCTATATTTATTTTATTTGACTTGAAAAGTGCACGTATGATGTACGTGTCTAGATAATTTCATCGGTATTTTTTTATAAATTAGAGGAAAATTAAATTTATTATGTCATAAAATAGAGCAAATTAATCCATTTTTTACCTATTTAATTCATTTGTTTAATTTTTTTTAATTGTTTTACCCATTTTTTTTATCGGTTATAACTTATTTTCACTGTTTTTATAATTTTGTCCTTTTATTTTTGTCCGTTTAAATCATTTTCTACTGGTTTCACCTTATTTTGTCGGATAAATATTTCTTTTACTGATTTATCACGTTCTTAGCATATTAACTCATTTTTTAAACGTTTTCATCAATTTCACATGTTTTCAATGATTTCATACTTTTTTCTATCGATTTTACACAAAATTTCATCGATTTTTCACCATTTTCACCCGTTTTACCCATTTTTCACTAAATAATTTCATGAAATTTTGAGATTATGCATGTCTTAATATTATTGAATAATTTTTATATTTTTTCTATTCTAACCAAAGTATAATTACATAAAAAGTCATAAGTATTTTTTATTCTTTCATAGTAAAATGTGATTCAATTTTTTTTGCTTTTGTAACATAATGATAATGATATTTAAGAGAAATTCATTTTAAATTTTTACATTTAAAGTGTTTATGGCTTATATTGTATTAAATCTTTAAATTAATATTTTCTTATTTAAATAAATATTGATGCTAAAATATAACAATTTTATATATATGTTAGGGGTTATTTAAAATAATAGTATTTTTAATGGTTCATTTCTATCTATTATAAGAAAAGAATATTAATATTAACAAAATTGATGTAAGATAGAATTTATAAAATTTAGGAGTTTATGTAGGAGATAAATTAAATATAATATGACTTCATGTCTAATTATACTTCTTCAATTACCTTTAAATATTTATCATTGAATTAAATATCACTTTACAATTTAAATTAAATAAGGGCATTTTAATCCGCATAAAAAAATTAAGAAATATTCATGTTTTTATAATAGTAGAGATAGAGATAGAGATAGAGATAATTATCTCTACTTAATTTATGTTCCAACAAAAATTAAAATTTAAGTCTGGTCTCTATCTACCAATGTTAGGTCTGCCTAATGGCAAATGTATAATTTAGTTTTCTGTCAATATCAATTCTTTCCATTACATATTTATTCAAGACGGAAGTAATTAATTTGAATTTAAATGTCTATATATTTTATAGGTTCATTACAATGATTTTTTTATTTCCTAGGATATCATATCACAACTTTGGGTTTATTTCAATGTAGGTATGATTATTTGCTATTATTTTCTTTTCATACTTGTAAAATTAACACTCCGGGTAGATTGCAATTTTGGTTGTGGGGGCATACTTGTATTTTTCGCTATAATTATAAGCCTATCATCATCAGTTTTGAAATGTAAATGCTATGAGGGTGACTCTTCAATTGTTTGTTTCTTCTGATGCTTCCAAGTCAGCCTTGTTTGTAAATTTCTCAAATATTACACATCAACACTTGTACGACTTTTTTGTATGCAAGTTGAAGAAGTAGTTTTTTTCTCTACGAAAGCAAGTGTTAAAAAATGCAAAAGTTTATTTTTTAGTACCTGCTTGCTTAGAACTTAGAAGATAACGCCCACTATACTTAAAGAGTAAATTGCAATTTTCGTCATTTTATGGGTCAATTTTTGAACATTTGTTCTTAAATTTTTCGCAGTAGATTTGTCATTCTTATTAATGTAGTGTAACGCATTCGTTCCACTTAAATTTTTCGTAGTAGATGATTTCCTCTCATCATTGTAGTGTAAAATATCCGTCCCTCTTAAATCTAAAATATATCTTAAATTTGACGAAAATGAATGTATTTTGGATTTAAGAGGAACGAATGTGTTACAATACATTGGTGACTGGTGAGAGAGACTCATCTGCTACGAAAAAATATGTTACACTATACTGATAAGAGGGATGAATCTGTTACGAAAAATTTAAGAGGGACGAATGTGCAAAAGTTAGAACATAAGGCCATCTCCAACCAAAAACCTTGCCCAATTGCTTGCACAATTGCCGAATTGCCTTGCCCTCATGCCTTTTCGACCCACCTAAAAAACCCATCTCCAACTGAAGGACAATCAATTCAACAAATCTCATTTATTTAGATTTATATTTGTCCAATTATACATAAAATTATTCAAAAAATCTCATTTATTTATTTCATGAAATTTTAAAAAAAAAAAAAAGCACCCGAGACTCGGGGAGCGTTTGCCTGCCGGCAAGCAACTAGGCAATGGTTGCCTGCCCCGAACCCCCTACATGCCCTGCCCCTTTGCCAGCCAAATTGCCATTATCCATCTCCAACCGAACCGAGCCGGCAACTTCCCCTCATGCCCGGTTGCCGGCTCGGTTGGAGATGGCCTAAGGAGAATGAAAAGTGCGATTCACTCATTCTTAGATAAAAAAAAAAAAGAATATATATAGCTCAAAATGAGGGGACTTTCGTGTGTGTTTTTTATCCTGCTGGGTTAGAATGATATTTGAATGGAATGGATTGTTATTGGAGTTTGTTCCTTGATTTCCAGTTGGCTCTGTGTTTTTGGAAACTAAAAGGATTCAAGTAAATAAGCACAATTTAATAGGACTGAAAATCAAATCAAGTTACTTGATATTCTACTCGAGATCGTTTGAGCTAAGTACGTTTTTCAAATTGACTTGTACCATCATCACAAGTTTACAATATATTATCATCTGGACTTGAGACATTGCGGGTCTATTTGGATGGGTTTTGGCTCGGTTTCGCGGGTCTCGATTTAAAAAAATTGATTTGGGTGGTTTCGATGAAACCTTTGAGACCTCATTTGGATGGGTTTTGGATGTTGGGGTTTAGGGAAAAAAGTAGGTGGTAGGTGTCAAATCAATGTCTTTTTTAGTGAATTTTGGGGAAAAAAATAGGTGGTAGATGTCAAATCAATGTTTTATAGGTTTGAAGAGTTTGAGTAATGATTTTATAGGTTTGGTAAAAATTCATTTGGAAGGGTTTTGGCTCGGTCTCGCGAGACCCGCGAGACCGGGCCAAAACCCATCCAAATAAAGCCTGCATTTCTTGTACCGTTTGATGCTTCTACAAGACTATTAAAATGAAAAGATAAACAATAATAATTGAGCAGTTTTTCAATCATACACCATCATTTCTTGAAATGACAAAAAAGTACTAGTTTCATCAAATTATTTATCATAGCAATTTTTACATCATCTCTGCCCCTCATTATCTGTATACATAAAGGGGGAGAGGGATTCAAGAGAAATAGCAAAAGGCTCAAGAAACCAAAAAATAAAAGAAATAAATGAAAAAGAATTCACATTAATTTTTTTTTTAACATTTTTGGTTGCTAGGTTAAGCTGCATGCTCCTATTGATTCTTCTTCAGGACAGGAAAAGATTGGAATTCTTTAATAAAAATCCCCCTTTTGAAGATGCTAAATTCCTTTGAAGCTAGAAAGTGAAGCATGTAGCTATAATACAATACAAGTTCTTAAAAAGCATCATCCGACTCTGGATTCTTCATTCCTTCAAAAACCATTTCTTGGCACCTGCATTCTTGACTACAAAATGCTTTCTCACCCCTGAAACCAAAAATATTTCCAACATTATTATTATTATTTATATCCCAAAATAGGGAAGAACCTTTTATGAATTTATGCTACATTAACCAAAGGACTCCAGCAGAAATCGAAAAAAACAACACTTTTGATTTAAAATCTTATAAAATTGCATTTTTGGTATTGTTTTTGTACTTTATGGGACCATAAGTAGACCAAAAAGATAAATAGAGACTATTTTATGGGATAAAAAAAATTGGGAGAACAAAAATAAATTTATAAAGGGCAGGACCAAAAGTGCAAACTATTTTAACACCAGGGGACCAAAAATGCAATTTCATTATTGTGGATCTAATCCTGTGGGACTAATAATGCAACTTACCCCTCAAAAATCTGAGAAGGAAGTACAAGATGGAAATTGATTTGATCAAAATAGAATCACAATTAGCCTTAACAATAATAATTTAATTCAATAATTCAACTACCATACATAGATTCATGTGAGAGTGAGAACAATCATTGATCTATAGATAATCAATTAAAATTATAAAACATGCCCAGAAAAAAACTATGTATATCCCAACAAACCAAAAATGCTCATTTATTTTTCCAATTTCTTCTAAATCTAAGATCAAAGATCTCCACATTTTCCCTCATTCACAACGAAACTGAATAAGAAAAATGCATAAAAAGTAGAAACATGAAATCTGGTGAACTAACCTGTACATGTAAATGTCTTTCCCCTGTTCAAGACTGTCTTTACAAGTATGACAAAAACTCAAGAAATTGACTGATCCAGACTTCACAACATTGTTTTCAAAACCACATTCAATTTTCTTGTCATCAATAATCTTGGTATCATCTCCACTACAATTCTCCAAAATGCAATTATCATAAATATGAGTCTTTTTTGGATTTGGCCCATGAATGATGACACAAGTATAATCCTCAGAAAGCTCCATTTCTTTCAAAGACAGCTGCCTTTTGAAATCCTTTTTTGGGGTACTTTTAAAAGGGCTCAACAATTGAGAATTTCGAGTCTTAATTCCGAAATCAGCTGGAGATTTAGGCGATTCTACAGGAGAAAGTAGAGAAGATGAAGGACTGAGTGCTGGAATTTGAACCTTAAGCTTTGATTTAAACAGAACCATTTTGTTTGTAGGCTCATTGATCGAGTCAATTAAAGCAAGTCCAATGGGTTTTTGTTCTTCTATTTTGTTGAATGAGTTATCTGTAATTTCAGGGGATTTTAACAGATTTCTGTCATACCCAAAAGGGTTCACAAAATTTGAGGAGTTTTCTGAATCAAGAATTGAAGTTGGACTCATCGTTGTGGTTTCAGAATCAAAATGGCTTTTTGACAAAAACCCATTGAAAAATCTTGGGGAATTTAGGAAAGATGAAATTGGGGAGTTGGGTTTTTTTGTGGGTGAAGAAAGGAAGGAACTTTGATCAGCCATTAGAGCTTGTTTGGTGGTCACTGCTCTAGATCTATTCATCAGCATTAATAATACTTCAATTATAACTTTTTGTAAGAAATCAAAATCACAAAGAACAAAACATGATACTTTTTCCTGAGCCTCAAAAGAATAAACAAAAGTTGGCTTTTTTTTCTTCTCAAAAATCAAAATGAAAACATAAAACAAAAATGAAACAGAGTTGTAATGTAAAGTTAATTAGAGCATATAAAGCCCTGCTAAAACTCATTACACTCCATTTTAGAGCACTGACATGTAAATGAAAAAGGCCCAATCTTTTCTCTTTCAATCCTCTTAAAGTTTGTTTCTTTTTAACAACAAAAGCTATACTCAATTCTCCATTAATAAGTAAATAAATATTCAGGACTCATTGTTAAGAAAAAGAGAGATGATGTGCAAAGAAAATGGAAGGGAATGGCTAGTTTTAAAGGAGAGAAAAAAGCATTGTTGATTATTTTGAAGAAAGGGAGAGGAAGAAATTAAAAACAAGAAAAGCATACGCAAGCAAAATAGAGGGGCCCTATACATCTTTGGATTCTAGCAATTCATTTTTTCTTGATAATGATACAAAATACTATATTTTTAATAATAAAAATCAAAGTCATTTTCATTAGAAACGCAATCCCTATGCATAATTATCAATGAACTGTTTTTATAATTTTGCAAGTGACTTTTATATGATCAAGACACAGATTGAATTATTCCCATAAACAATAATCCATCGAACCCATATCTTGAAAATTTACATATTTACTAATGAGAAGATTATTTTAATTTTTGACCAATCCAATTTCCCGATGAGTTTCTCTTTTGTCGTTTTTCTTGTAAGTTTATTTTTATCTCTCACACACGCACACACGTAGAAACACACAGTGAAGAGAGAGAAATTAGGGGTGGGGAAGTTAAATGCACGAACTCTTAGGTTAAATATGCGAATAGATGACGACATCTTTTACCACCTTTGACTTGACCCAGTTATTTATTTTAATTACCATTTTCTTTTCTTAGCTTTTACCTCGTCGTACGCATTTTTCGTATCCTTATCCACTGATCGTACAGTACAAAGTACTGTTCTTCAGGAAAATAATTTAAAAACTTTTGGCCATGTTTGATTGGTGTTTGGAAAATTTGTGAAATAATTTCGAATTACGTAATGTTGTTTGTTTAGGTTTCGAGAGAG
This sequence comes from Penstemon barbatus, assembly GCA_003313485.2. Taxonomy (NCBI): domain Eukaryota; kingdom Viridiplantae; phylum Streptophyta; class Magnoliopsida; order Lamiales; family Plantaginaceae; genus Penstemon; species Penstemon barbatus. The sequence continues at coordinate 14,943,461 of CM064877.1, read as the reverse complement.
TGTTTAAGAAATAAAGTATGTGTAGGTTTTTTTTGGAAGAGTTAGGTTGTAGGTGTAAGATGTGTAAGACTTTATGTCAAATCATATTTGTTGTGAGATAAATTGTGTAAGAGATAAGTTACTTTACGTCAAATCAGATTAGAGTTTGTATAGGTTTTGTTTAGAGATAAGAAAATTGTTGTTTGTTTGGGTTTTGAGAGAGTAGTTTAAGAAAATTGAGAGATGAAAAATTTATTTCAGAAAAATAGAAAACATGTTTGTTTGGTATTTCCCAAACACGAAAATTTTTTGGGTAACGCCAAACAAACAAGCCCTTTAGTTTTAATAGGAGTATAATAAAGTGGAGTAATTATGAAGTGTACTGAGTTATTTGTAGTATTAGAAATAAAAAGTAAGAGGAATCTTAAATTTCATGTTGTGAAAACTAGTTTTCATCTACTGTAATTTTTTTGTTCATATAATTGTAAAAGATAAAGTGTAAAAGAAAGAAACATAATCATATAGTTACTGAACGGAAATATGAGCAAAACATCATTATGATTAAAAAAAAAAAAAAAAGGCATTTGATTCAATCATTAACGATATGTCTGGCATATGAAAAGTATAAAAGTTGAATATAAAGTAGTAACAAAATAAATGAACACCCAATAAGTAAAGTTAATTATGAAAAACATGTTATTGCAAGTTGGATACATGTCTAATTAATAGTCACTCAGTTTTCCATTTTTTATATTTTTAAAAAGAGGTTCTTTTTTTAAGAATAAAGTTATTTTTTTAAATTTGGCTCACATAAAGTAATTATTTAATATTACTAATTATTTGTTATTATTTTTAATGGTATTAATGTAGAAGTATCTAATATTCATTTTATTTTTTACCTAAAACATCACTCGAGGAAATAAAAACAGATGTAGAAAATAAAAACTATCTACTCCCTCGGACCTTTTATTTTTGCTCCTGTTTTCTTTTTAAGATGTTCCAAATCAACACTCTCTTTCCTAATATGAGATTATTTTTCGAAAGTAACCTTTTACATAATTAATGATTTGATATCACTATTTCTCTACTATTTCTTTTAAGGACATAAATATAAAGATGTCTAAATTTCTACCTTTTCAACTCTCATAATAAAAGGGACGAAGGCAGTATAATATAATAATTAGTTTTCCTAAATATTTTTTCATAATTTATATAGACTAACACATCAAAATATTAATGTAGGGTTCATATATAGTAGTTGTTGTTTTTTTCAACTTGTTGCATCAATATTCACAGTAGTTTTCTTTTTCAGAATAATATTCATATATGGTAGTTGATTCTTTTCTTTATAGCGTATAATATATGAAGAAAGTGACACACAGTAGAAATTAAAAACTCTATTTTGACCATTTCCACTAAATGAAGAACCTAATAGAAGTCAACATTCAATTGTTACACGGTGAATTGGAGGTGTTTTCATTTTCATTAAATATAGCAGAATAAAAGCTAACTATAATAAATAAATAAATAAATAAACACATTTTTTTTTCTTTATTTCCTAAACTTTTACTCGTACGCGCGAAAAGTACTAACCAATATAAATACATTTCCTTCTCCAGAAGATTTTTATTATAGTATATCGAAGATAATATAGCGACATTGCATATAATTGATTAATATTATAAAAAATATAAAAAAAATGAGATGAAAGAGGTAAAATAAAAGAAATAAATGCAAGACAGGACCTAATTAGTTAGCAGAGGCCTTTAGGGCAAGGCGTGCCCTGTCATAAATAGATTTGACATAAAAAATGTCCTTTTTATTTATCAATAGGCAATTCTGACTACAAAGTCTTAAAAAAGTGAAGATTTGTGGCCCACTTATACTTTTGGGCCCATTTTAGTTTGGGCCCTTCATGCAGTACAGTAAAAGCATCTTTACCCCCATGCTTTTTCTCGCTCTATTTGGATAGTGGGATTCTTCCATTGTCATCCATTTAGATGAAAACTAAAGCTCTTTTCTTGATTACGAGTGAACACAATTATGACAATAAATTGAATCTTGGTTTGACAAATTTAATATAGCTTTAAATTTGATTTCATTTGATGTGCTTATTAAATTAGGGATTGTTTTAGAGTTTATTTGTTTCAAATAAACTGAGCCGAGTTAGAAAGAATTTTATTGAATTAGGTTGAAGCTGCACTAAGTACTCTTTCATTCCTTTTTACATGTCACTTTAGAGAGAAAAAAAAATTTCATCACTTTAGAATTTCAAGATAGACTTAAATGCTAGTTTGACATTTTTACCCTTCTTCATTTTCAAGATAGAGAGAGGATTATGGGGAGTTACAAAATATTTACTCATGTTTCTCAAGGGTAATTTTGTCCAACTACCCTTTTATTTTCCTAAAATCTAGAGCATTAAATGATTCCTTAATTCTAGTGAAACAACCTTAAACGACATGTAAAAAAAAGGAATGGAGGGAGTACTTCCATATGCTTATATAAAAATAATTATTTGTTTATTTAATTTTAATTTATGTTTGTCATGTACTCCTTCTTTACTATTTTCTGCTCTCATTTCTTTTTGGGATATTCCACATCACGACTTTTTGTCCAAAAATGGATTTGTTTTTTTAATTATTATCTCTAGCAAAATAATAGTTTAACATCATTTATTTTCTCTACTTTTTTAAACCACAAAATCATACATATAAACTTAATTTGAATTGTTTTTCAAAGATTTTGTTTGATCCATTCAAATCAAAAATTTAAAATCAAGAGTGAAGTAACACGATCCATATAAACTAACAGAGCCATTTCATTATTTCGTCCCTTTTCAATGAATTGCACATAATTTAACGGTCCCAATCTTAACTATAATACTGGTTTTGTCGTACAAAATTTTGTTTTAACATAACAATGTATAAGAAGAAAAGGAACAAAAAAAAAAAAAAAAAAAAAAAAAAAAAAAAAAAAGCTAAGGATCATAACTCATAAGCTTTTTTAATCATTTTTTTTTTAATTTAAAATTCGTTAGGGTGAGACTGAGAATAGAAGAAGAGTTGGTACATGCAAATCGTTGACATTATTTTATTATTTAGTATATATATATATATATATATTAAATAATATTTCAAATAAGAATATTATAAATTCACTAACTTTAAAATTTGATCAGGTTTGATGCTTGCACGTCGTAACTATATAATACATGATCAAATGGAACTATAGGGGACCAAAATTGATACAAATGTGGGTCTTCACCTTGTTATTATTATTAGGGACTGCATTTTGTCCTATTACTTATTTTGGGAGTTAATAATAATTTACCCCCTCTAATGTGCATAATATTCAATTTAATCCCCCGTAACTGGAAAAAATAATTATACCCCTTAATCTTATTAAAGTTTCATATTGCATCCCTATCATATTTAAACTTGAAAAATAAGTACACAAAGTGACAAAACTCCCCTCTTATTTATTATAATTTTACATGCTCAATATATGTGACACTTTACCCTTCCCGTGTTATAATAAATATAACACTTGATCCCTTTATATTATTATATATCTGGTATTTTATTTATCTGTGTTATGATACAATGATATTTTATCCTCTGTGTTATGATACAATGACATTTTAATTTTTTCACTAGGATTAAATATTCTTTTCTTTCAAATAATAGAGAAAAAAGTGACATTAACCCTATTATTTGGCTAAAGTCAAATGTACATGCATACTTTCCATGAATGTCAATTTAATATGCATAAGATAGAAGCATCAATTATTTAAGTCCCCATTAGTTTGAAAAGACTGACAATATATACATTCCTGTAATGTCACTGTAGAAAGCCACACTTACCTAAATTTTGCAATATAGTTTCATATTAAGTATAAGCTATCTGAAATTTAGTATCAATTAAATAACTATTAAGAAATAATATTTATGATTTAATAATTTAAAAATCGGATATGAACCAAATTCAACTAATTAAAATTCGTTCAATCATAATTCAGTTAACAAAGTGGACCACATGTTCGGTTATAGAACTGAGATTTTTTGTTTGGAGTAATAATTTTTTGTTTGCAGATACAGAGAAGAGGAAAGCCTCTTATTAGTTCAGAAATGGTGGCCCTTTTATTGGGACCACTGCATAGTTTAAATATTAGTGTTGGTATTTTTTTTATTATTTAACATTAAGTACTATCTACTCAAAAAAAAAAAAAAAAAAACATTAAGTACTAAGAACAAAGAAATTAAGTTTATTGCATTATTAAGAACATTTAATCTTCTCAAGAAAATTGACATTGATCATGTGTTGGGACCAAGAGGCTTAAATATGGACACAATTTTTCGAATTATTTTAAATGCTACAAAAACATTCTTATCCATCCTAAATTCCTAACATTATTTGTTGCTTCATTAGTGCGATTGCAAATTATCAACAATACAAAAATATAAAAAAAAAAATTAGAAGTTTTTCCACTAGTTTAATTAATAAAGGGAAAAATTGAACTGCTAGTTTCAATATGTTCCGACCCTTTGACGAAATATTTTATGTTTTGAACCTTACATTTGGTCCTAATTATTATATATATAACTAATGTTGTCATTTATTGTTTAGATGAACGTATTTTAGTCGTTCATCTTGACTTGATCAAGTCCCATGGTTTTTTATTTTATATAAAAAAAAATATATTAAATTAATAATTAGTAATTGCATAAGAATCATTTTAGATCGACTAAATCCTTGTCGTTTGAATTATCAAATGTGTGAAGCTTTAAACTAATTAACACAAAAGATAGAAAATTAAAACTTTAATGTATTGTTTGGTTGTTGAGAAAGTGAGGGAAAATCAGTTTTTTTTCTCCCACTTGTTGTTTGGATAGGAGAAAAGGAAGTTATTATTTTCTTTCAACTTTCCTATGTGAAGAAAAGATTTTCCCACCAATTTGATGGGAAAATTCTGGGAAAATTTGAGAAAATTTTAGAGTAAATTATAAAATACCCTTTGTACTTTGTCTAACTATTATAACCAAAAGCCCTTTTGTGTTTATTTATTATTAGCAAAAAAGTATCCTCTCAAGTCATTATAACAACTATACCCCCACAAAATGTTGCAAAAGCAACCATTTTACCTAAAATATTATCAGTAACCCCTGTTAACTTTAAAAATTGACAATAACCCTTGTTAACTTTGAAAATTGATACAAATTTGGTGACTAAAATAACAAGGGGAATTTAAAATAAGCATTATATTAACTATAAACTATAGACAATCAAATGTGATAAACTTGGAATAAAATAAGCAAATTTAAAAACTAACTGCCCAATGAGTTGAGTTCAAAGGAAAAAGTTATTTTTATAGTGATTTGATATTTAACAGACTAAAAATGTAAAATTTTATACTCCTCTATGGCTCTATCCTTTTTATTTTCTTTTTTCTTATAAGTGAGTAATTTTAGTAAAAGTTAAAAAGGTGAAACTTTTAGGTACTTTTTTACATAGATGTCCTTCAAAGTAGTGGTTGAGAGTTAATAGTGATAAATCATTAATTTATGTGAGAGGATATTTTTGAAAAATATAATTTAATTTATTGAAATAAAATGTTATTTTGGAACATCTATGTGAGAAGATATTTTTGATAATATAATTTAATTTATTGAACTAAAATGTTATTTCGAAACATCTAAAAAAAAGAAATAGAGAAATGAAGAATTATCAAAGCAAAGATAAAACAAGAGGGATAAGTCCAATTGATACTGGAACCATCTTCTTAAATTCAATGTTTATCTGTTGTTGGGGCTTATTTATAATTTATCTGATAAGTCGGTCTCTACAAGAAAAGGAAATGGTAATGACCTTTCAATTTCAACTAAATAAATAATCATCAATTTCTCAAACAAAAGTAGGTACCAATGGTTAATCACTTAATCTTTGTCCTTCTTGCTCACACTTGCCAACTGTCATCATCTCATTCAGTATCATCAGGTGTTTTATTAGAATTAAGAATTATTTTGTGATTTTGGTACAGTTATTTACGTTCATTTTTCTCATTATATTGCAATTAATTCATTCTTCTAATAAGATGGTATTGTTTTTGAATAATGAAAGACCATCTTTCATATTGTTTATTTTTTAAAAAAGAAATACTATTAGCTTGTCATATAGTATAAAAATAAATTTTCCCGGGGGACCAAAGCAACCATCTTTTCCCCCACATTTTCATAGATTTTTCGTGCTGAAATGACCCACAACGTTCATTTTGCATTATTGTTTTATTAGCTGTGAAATTAAAATACTTCCTAAAATGCTAGAATAAAGATGGCTTATTTTTGCAGTTGGAAAATATTATCATTTTACGAAATTAATAATTTTACAATACATTTCCAATATCTTAAAATAATACTATGAAACATATAGCATCCTAAAAATTACAGAAAAAGCTTTCACTAATCAATTGTTTGATTCTTCTTATCATTTCTGCCTCTCTTTCTGAACTCTCGTCTCTCTGCTGAGTACTGCTTCTTGATTAACAAATTGCGCATTGACGTTTGAACTGCTTCCGCAGCCATTACAAATGCTTCTTTTCCGATCGTTAACTTTCCTTGCAAAGCTTGAAGCAGCGGCTCTCCTCCGGGTACCTCTTTATCCGCTAAAACTAATTTGTCGCTCTCAAGAGATTCTGAATCGTTTTTAGTATTGAAGCCAGAAACGACCCTAACACGAGCCAAAGATTCAAAATCGTGAATGTTTGAGCTGGATGCACCCATTACCATCCATAATAGTGGGACTGAAGAGGAAGCTCCTAGACCTGTAGGAATGAATGTTTCTCCTATGACATGAACCACCTGGACAAGGGGTAATTCATTGTTCAGGAATGACTATTTTAGTGACAAAGCAATCGATATTTGGTTTAGTTTTAGAATAGCCAAAAGGTTACAGATCACTAGAATAAAATGCAACAATAGGCTACACATCAAATGTCAATCATGATCAATTCACTTGGGCTTCATTAGGAGTTGAAGGATTTTGATTTTAACTTTCAAGAAAGAATTTGAAATGACTCCAATTTTTGGTGAATTTCAAATTCATTATTTTGGTTGTTCCAAATTTCACTCCCCCCCCCCCCCCCCCCCCCCTCCAACTATATTGTATGCTTCAATTGTTCTAAACCATAAGTTTCGACAATTTTATTCTAACGGTATTATGATGGAAATATGTTGAAACTCGTACCAAAAAAAAAAAAGAAATATGTTGAAACTAATGGTTCGTTGCAACTGAAGCATGAAAGTAGTCGGAACTCGGAAGGGACAAATTGATGCAGTTGAGCAAAGTGAAATTTAGTCATTTGGTTATAATAATAGTATAAAATGAGTGCTTGTGAATTTGAAATTCGTCCAAAATCATAACAAGTTATGTGAAATTGTATGAATTGATTTGAAATATTTAGGTTCAAATCCCTTAATTCAAATGAAGACTCAAGTCTGCAACACTTGCATATACGGAATAGAGTAGTAATGCTTACTTTAGCGACAGAGAGAGTCCTGGTATATAGGTCGCATTTTAAAAGCATTATTCCCGGCAAGCTGAATTTAAAATATCAGAAATTTTAGAATCTATAAAAGTGACGAGGAGAAGAATATTAGTAACTGATAAATATGGATACCTCTGAATGGCTACAGCAACAAGCGAACCATCAGAGGTTACACATAAATCTGTTACAGCAGACAAGATGTCCTCTTGTTTTCCATTAGAATGTAAATTTCCTGCCTTCATGAACATAGATTAAACCAAGACTAAGGACCAAAAGCGGCTCGAGAAAAACTTGAATAATGACCAATATATAAAAACACATCTCAACACCCCCCCCCCCCCCCCCTCCATCATCCAAAAAAACCTGAAAAAGAAAGAAAAAGGAAACATAGCTCCATAACAATTAGATTGAGCAGAATTCTAGCATAAGAAAAGTGAAGAGTGAAGGCAAATGAACTTTGACCCTATTATTCCATGCATGACAGAGCTCATGTTGAAATAGCACATGAATTTAGCAGTCCAATGTATTATACAAATATTAACATAGAGCATATTTTGCTAAATTTGAAGATTGAAAATGTGTAGGTTAAATTATAGTGAAAACGATAATGATGTAATACAAAATGCCTTCACACATCTCTAGTCAAGATACTTAAGTTACCTACTAACCTCGGCTCCAACATCACAGGTGTCAAGGAGAGAACCAGAGGCGTAATCCCACAAGCGAACCTGCAGTTCACAGCAAAAAGGTATATCCCAGGGCAAAAGGAAGCCGTCAATTTGTGTTAATGATGATTATACTATTTAAATTCAATGTACTTTTCATTAACTCACAGTTGAATCACCACTTCCAGAGACTAAAAATCCATTTGGATAATCCTTAGAACTGACAAATGCTAAGCAGGAAACAAACCTGGTGATGGACAAATGAGAATAAGAGCATCAATTTTCATTGGCTAACACAATCTAATACTCAACATTATCATGGAATAGTGAAGATAAAGAAACACAATCCACAAATTAAGAAGCAACTAGTCACAAGGAAGACTCAAAGCTATTCTTCTTCAAAATATAGTAAAAATATTGAGACTTTATCTTGTACACAAAATAACCTAATTCTCTCGTCTAAGTTACCACAACGATATAAATTGATCACATGTCACATGTAGCAGATGTGAACTAAGAGCAAAAGTAAACAAATTGAGCTGCTAAGGGATCAGTAAGACCACTGAATGATCTCAAGAGAATACTTAACAATATAATTCAGTCCCTAAGACAATGAAGTTATAACTATTCTGATCTAAATTCATTAAAATAACTTCACATGACCAATTTAGCCACCATGTTTTATGCTACTATGATGGAGAAACATATCGGTCTTGAGAAGACTCAAAACCAATTTCATAGTCACACGAGTTAAAAAATTATCGAGAGTATGCATGAGCTAATCACTTCAATCTTTTGGAATAAGTGAATGGAATACTTACTCAGTATGACCAAGGCAAAAACTATGTATTTCATGAGCTCCATTTACGGGCTTCTTTGGAAACAAGGTAACCTGCAATTGGCAACAGAAAAGAAATACTCTTTTAAACAAAGTCATATCAGGATCTACTGATTTGAATATGAGCAGTGAAAGTTTAGTTACACGGATTTTGAAATCTCGATCAGCACTAACAATATAACGTCCATCGGGTGAAAATTCCTGCAAAATTATTGCTACGGATAATCAAATTTCCTCGTAAGCAGTTATGAAATAAAGGCTTCAGTTATCTTAGTATATCTACAGATGGAGAAAGATGATTTATCTGATGCGGATGTTCACACAGTGGGAAAAGAAATAAATAAGTAAACTACAAAGCCAAGGGAAAAGAAATCAACTTAGTGGGAGTTAGATACCATCACATGGGGATGTTAGAACCAGCGTAAATAAATGAAGACACTGCTTGACTCTTGAAGACTACTATATGGCATTCACATAATAGTAAAACGTCAAAAACTACTAAACCGTCTAGAAATAAGCCCTTGCACGAGAACAAGAAAAGATAAAAAAAGTGCACATAGCTCATAAACAAAATGCTGTACCAGTCTAGTAATTATGCTACAATAGTGGGAAAGAATTGGAAAAGCCTTCTTTTTAGCCACAGCTGCATTTTCAAAATCATAACCTCCTCCTATATCCACAACATACACGACACCAAACTTATCCGCGAAACAGACAAACATCCCATCATTGCTTATAGCAAGAGCACTCACTCTCTTCTCTGAAACACTGTCAGTATCACCACAAACAAATTAGAGAAGATTCAGTAAACAGCATTGCTTATCTACTAAAATCAAAATTTCTCTGTTTCAATAATCAAAATTGCTTACACTGAATGTACACAACGCCAAGAATTAGTATCCCAAATTTTCACAAGCTTATCATCTCCAGCTGATACAAGAACGTGGCCACTTTTACTATACCGAATCGCACGAATTGAATCTTTGTGTCCTCCATTTTCATCTATTAATTTAACACCACAACCATCCCTTCAAATCAACTAAACAATTAGAATATACCACATTGTTATCTTAATCAATTTTAAAGTTTAAAGAACTAAAAATGATAAAAGTAGTTTTTTTTTCTTACTTAAGATTAAAAACCCGGAGATTCGACCCGACGGCGACGGACACGGATTCTTGAGCCGGGTGAACTGTAATTAGCGCTGGAGCTACCTCGGTTTCCAGCTTCTGCTCGCTTTCTTCCATGTTATTGTCTTCCATTTTCTTTGATTTTTGATTTGCAGAGTGCTAGGGGTTATTTAGGGTTTAATTTGGGGGTTTACGTGTTTGAGGTCTGAATCGGAGCCCAAATCAATACATTAAAACCCGTCAAAGTTTAATTGGGCCGCCCCATTATCCTTGTATTGAGATTGAGTAATTGGGCTATCAATTGGATTAAGATTTGAAAAATGATTGGGGGTCACTTTTTTTAAGTGCTTAAGCTCTCCAAAATAAAAAGTTCAAAAGATTTTTATAAATTAGCAAATAGAAGCTTTTTATAAATTATCAAATAGAAGCGTTCTTTTCTAGAAGTAAATCATTGGCAAAGTAGAAGCATTTGATTGAGAAAGATAGGACATAGGTATATTAAATCAATTAATATACTATTAAAGTACATTACATAATACATATTAATTCTTGAGTTTATTCCCTCCAAAAACGCGTCGTATTTTGTATATTTAAATATGAGTATTCGCAAATCCTGTTTTTCATTTTTGTTTCTATTTTTTTTTTGGTTATGTTTGGACATCTACCGGTCTCCAATAACAATTTGAAAAATGATTATATGACAGTTATATATTACACAGCCTTTTTTTTATTGCTTTCAAAATTAATTGGGCCACCTAAACCTGTTAAACAGGTTTATACTTCAAATAACTTTGTTAATCTATTAACAACCTATTCAATTTTTAAAAATTACAAAAAAAAAAAAAAAAAAAAAAAAAAAAAATCACCTAACTTTATATATTTTGTACTTACGTTTGTTAACCTACACTCTTAATGGGTTTCTCCGATCATAATAGAAATTGAAGATTTTCCTCCTACTACAGGGAATTATTCCTATATATTTTAGGACTATTGACTAATATAAATTCATATTGTTTGTTTATCGAACTTATGTTAATGGTCAAAACATGAATCAAAATTTCGTTTTTAGTGTATACATCGATTTTTAAAATAAATATTGAAAAAAATTTCTGAAAAAAAATCAAAAACATTTAAAAAATACTAGACGAAATTGTGAAATTAAATTTAGAAAAATAATAAAATTTCAAGGCAAATAATGAGTTTCAAAATTATATCTTATTATTGCTCGATTGATAGGTGACGTTATAGCAAGTAAGGTAGTGTTAGGTGTAAGTATACAATTAATGTAAATCTGCATAAATACAATTTTCATTATGATTGTGAATTTGTTTAAATACAATTAAATTTACAACATCATTGGTTGGTTGAATATTTTTTGGACCAATCAGCTAATAGGACAAAATTTAGTGTAAGTAATACATTTGGTTATGCCCGTTTCAATTTGGACAATTTAAATTTTTCTTAACAGATTCGTTATAACACATTTATCATTTTTAAATTTTTCATAGCAAATGCGTCCCTTTCATCAATGTAATGCACCACCTTCGTCCCTTTTAAATCCAAAATACTTTGAATTTGAAGGGACTCATTTGCTACGAAAAATTTAAGAAGGATGAATGTGTATACTGCATTGCTAAGAGGGACGAATCTACTTCAAAAAATTTAAGAACGAATATGCGAAAATTACCATCAATTTACAAGTGAGATAGTAGAAGTTGATTTCGGAAAGCTGGAAATTAGAGGAGAACCCGGCTGTATATAATTGTTGTCATGCTAATATTGTCCTAACAATTTTTAATTGGAGTATCAAGTAGAGGGTTTGCCTGATTACCGTCTACTAACTCTAGCCAACCGAACATTAGTTAAGGGTCCAATCATACCTTAAAGCACTTGGCAAACAACTTCTTATGAGATGTTTTAAATTTCCGAGTGAAATATTACCAAAATAAAATGAACCTCAAAACAAAAGACAAAACATTGAAACTTCCTTCGTGCTGGTACATTGTATAATCTTTCAAATAACAAAAGGGTATTGTACTAAAACAACCACAACAAAGTTTGACCAAGGATTCTCAAACTAAGAAGCATCATCATATGTGGTTTACCTGCAAAATCCAAGACTTGAAAGAATCTGATTTCATCTGCTCAAGCTAAGGCTCAACCACTTCCATTATGAATATGATTACACCTAAATTCTCATATGCGTACATCCAAGAACAGTACCCCGGCACTTTGTCATGGGAGCCACCTGTCGCCAAACAGGTCTCTCGTTTCCGAGTGTCAAAACATCCACATCAGAAGTCGACTTAATGTCCCAATTCAGCCTATCTGGTCCGATGACCCCTCCAATTACATATATATCATCTCCCAACCCAGTCATTGCAAAACCAATCTTCTTACGGAACTCAGATGCTGATACTATCAGCTTATTTGAATACGTTTCTTGCTTATAAATTTGACCATGGCTCATTATATAAAGCTTCCCTTTAACAACAGCCATTGGGCCCTGGAGCCAGCCATAGTCAATTACTGTCCAGCCCTGCTTAATATTTTCCAAGACTTGCACGGTTGACAAACCCTTGTGCAAGATATGGATCTTACCTTCAATAACAACTCCGGTACATGCAGAGTTGTGTGTACGGTGGAGATCGGGTATTGGGGCCCACACATCTGCCTCGGGATCATATATTTCAGCTTTAGAGATTGATTTTCTGCAGTCGGTAAAGCCACCTGCAACAATTATCTTTCCATCCAACACGCAGCAAGCAAACATGGCACGAGGTACAATCATTGATGCACATGGTACCCAATGCCGAGTTATGGGATCATAGGACCAAACTTCATCAGTAGCAAAGCATCCAGCCTGGTCACCGGTCAAAGGGTCAACAGCATCGCTTCCACCACCAAGCACAAAGAGCTTTCCGGCAGTGGAGACAACACCGAAATGGGCAAGATGCCGAATGTTTGAGGGTAGATCGGGCAGAGTAATCCAAAGGTCGTGTAAAGGATCGTAAAGTTGCCATAGATTGTCAGGATCATATGCACAGATACATATGAAGTTTTCAGTTGAGTTTACTTCCTTACGGGCTTTGAAGAGTTCGGTGCTGTGAATAGCATCTCTCCAGGAACGGGAAACTAGTTCTAAATGAGGATGCCGATGGAAGGGAACACGTGCAAGGCACCTTAGGACAACAGCATCCGGAAGACCTTCAATAAGTCCAGACATAAATGTAAAAAATGTTGGATCTCTATTATTCCTTTAATGCACGATTTTGATTGGTTTGCTTGATAGAAACAACTTCAGAATGTGCTATCTGAAACATTAAAAAAACATAAGATATCCCAGACAGAAATATTCAGACCCTTAAGAAAATGGATATTAAAAGCAAGACCAGTTGCTTAAATAACCATAATACTGTATATTTTAAATGACTGGGGTCCACATGATGGATAGGAATCCTCTCTAACTGTAGCAGGAGGCAAAAGGAGTATAAGAAAGGTTATCCTACATAACTTCAACTTTGACTGACCACAATATAAACCTTGAATAAACTTATATTGGTAATCAAATGAAAAAGGGCCTAAATTGATCATCTAAACTTTTGTTCTTGATGATGTCCAATATATTCAATTCAACAAACATGCAGAAAAACATTGTGGCGTAATCACATCTCTGGCAAAGAACAACGAATTTTCAACAGAATCATAATATATATTCCAGAGTTCAACGATCATCACATTATGATACCAAAGGTTCAAAAAGCTAGAAAGAAACGCAAATAATCACAGCCACTATGTAGCAGCAAATGAAGCATTCACAACAACAACCCCAAACATCATGTTTACGAGCTCATATACAAGCCCCCTCTCCCTATTCTTCGACACAGTCGGAACAAGGAAGAGGATGAGGAGTAATATAATTAACAAACAATAAGCATATCAAGAGCTGCAGCATACGAACACATTCTTACCAACCAAATCAATACCCTTTTCCCTCCATCAAACATAGTTTTTTTTAACCAACGCAATTCTTACAATGATAATATGCAAGCTAATAAATTTTGCTAACAACTCGCATTTGTCCAATTTCAGCTTTGAACACGAAAAGCCTAAATATAAGAACTCAGTCTAATACAAACCAAGTCAGATAGAGCGCATAGGAGACCCCTGTCTAAAAGGACTCAATTATACCTACTAAGATGAACAATAACAAGCAAATGAACAAACTTCCATTCAACCCTCAATTGGTATTTGGTACAAATCCTTCAAAGTAATCGAGAGCATTTTAGCACATTGAGATTGCATTATAATCAGAACATATGTACCTGGTCGACGCATAAAATAGAATCTCGATATACTTTAAATATGCACAGATACACGACAACAACTATGATGAATCTTAGTACAAATTCTGTAAGACTGGAGGTTATGGTTTCCATTAACAGAAACACTCAAGCTGAAATGCACATTTATTAAATCAACCAAGTTTATCATCAATACCTAAGGCAGGAAACATGTGACGAGAAAATTATTCACCATCACATAAAATTATCCACTTCCTTCCTCAATAAATCAAGTTCCAAATATCAGGTACAAAAAAATTAAATTTAATTACCAATATTACACTAATAAGAAGATTTACCTGAATTAAAAAGACCAGATCAATAAACCATGAATTTAACTCCGTTTTTTCAATATCCTCGAAACTAATGGAAGTTTTTGGATTTTCAGGCAGTCACAAGAAAATGCAAGTGTTTCGGAGGTTATAAACGTTGGATGAATGGCAGCATCACACGTTTATTGCAGACAAGAATCAAAGAAATTCAAAAGTGTGAAAAGAGAATTGTGTGTAATTAGGTCAAGAGTTTACCCTTTGAACTGGAAATGGAATTTTAGGCAATAGGATATGACATGAGGGTGTTTCCGTTTTGCTATTTATTGTCACGTGCCGTGCGCGTGTTTCTTATCAATTTCTAAATTGGCAGAGTTGAAATTTATACAAATTTGGTTGTTCTGAAAATATTTGGCAAAATAGCAATTTAGGTCCCCTAACTTTTACTAGTTTGTAGAATTAGGACACTTAATTTTTCAGCAAGCAATTTACGTCCCTTAACTTTCACTAATCCGCAGAATTAGGACACTTAATTTTCCAGCAAGCAATTTACGTCCCTTAACTTTCACTGGTATGCAGAATCAGGACACTTAATTTTTCAGCAAGCAATTTACGTCCCTTAACTTTCAGTGGTCCGCGGAATCAGGTCACTTAATTTTTCAGCAAGCATTTTAGGTCCCTTAACTTTCACTGGTCCGCAGAATCATGACACTTAATTTTTCGACAAGCAAAATACATCCTAACTTTTCTATACCCGCAATTTTACTCCATTTGACAAAACAAACACCCACTTGACAATCACTTAACAAACCGTCTACAACTATTTAACAACATCAATATTAATAAAAATACTATATGATTGGTTTTGCCACAAATCGTTTTCTGGTGGTAAATTTTTGCCATAAACTAACCGAGGGTGCAAAGTGCTAAATTAGCTAGAATATGGGGGGTGGAAAATGCTAAATTTTAGATTGAAAGGTGCAAAATACCTATTTCCCATGTTTTGAAGGTGCAAAGCGCCAAATACCCACATAAATTTATGAAAGTAATACACGCTTTTGAGATTTCAGATGGTGGGTACTTTTGCAAGCTGTTCCATCTGTAATATAATTTAATGCTTTGTTACACCATATTAAGCTATTTAATTAAGTTTTTTGTCCTCTGAAAAGAATTAGCTAGTGATGTCTATAAATTAGACTAGGTGGAATAACTTTATAAATGTTTCCGATTGAGGAAATAAACTACATCCCTCGGGAATTGGTTCCAGTTGGAATGATAAAAAAAAATACTCCTACCTCATTAGCTTGATCCATTTGAACTTGAGGAAGAAAAAATATCGCAATTTCATTAAAAGTAAAATAAAAATTAAACAGAACATAAAATTTACTAACTAATTAAACAGATAGTTAGACTATGTATGTTTCTACGAGAAAGAGTAATTTGAATTATGTCATATGTGGTGGTTATTTTCTCAATGGTGCAACAAGCTATTGCTAGATCTTCTTCGGGTGTGTGCTTGGGCTGGAATTCCAAGTCCAACTAATAATAATAATATGTACAAACACATACACACGCAAATCATAAGTTTAGAAAAAGAAATATTCCTCACTCACAGATTTGAGAAAATATATATATAAAAGAGGCGAAACTTATATATCACGAACTTGAAGCACTTTTTTTTTTTTTTTATGATTTCTCAAGAGTTTAATTTCTTTCGAAGCGTGTCAGACACGTTAAGTGGAAATCTCTCCCAATTACTTGTTGATGAAGCACTCTTGCGTTTGCCAATGAGTAAGAGTTGAGATTAGGCAAGGTTCTTTTTTTTTTTTTTAGTCTTTTTGGTAAAAACATTGTATTCAGTTCAACCTTAATTTATATTGATTTTAAACACACATTTTAGTTGAAAAAAATAGGAGTATTGGTTTTGAATCCTTTGAATTGAAGATTTCGGGAAATTTTTATTTTTGGCCCTCTAAAGTTGTTGTATTTCAAAATTAATAATTTATTGTGGTACTTTCATAATATACGTCATTTATTGTGTCATCATCATCAATTTCAGTCATTATCATCGATTTTTTTTAATTATCGCCGAAAATCATCAATTTATGTCATATTTGACCTATCACATGACTTGAACTTGCAAATTGTGGAGTCAAACATGAAATTCTTAATTTTTAAGGGCCCCTCGGCGAATGATATTTTTTACTATAATTAAAATTTTCGGTCAGATTAGACATAAATTGGTGACTTTCGAAAAAAAAAAAAAATCGGTCAATTAAGACATAAATGATGAATTCCTGCGATAATTAAAATTTTCCAGCAATAAGAACTGAAATTGATGATGATGGCACAATAAATGATATATATTATCAAGGTACCACAATAAATGCCAATTTTTAAATCACAGCCCATTTAGAAGGCAACTGGGCTAACATTTAGTCTTTCACCATATAATGGTAACTAGCTTAACCCCGTGCTATGCACAAAATCATAAACTCGTATTTTTAGTTAGTTACTTACTTTAAGGGTGAGTTTGACCTAGCGATTTGAAAAACAATTATAGGTGAATTAATTTTACTAAAATTGATTTTAGTAATAATTGATTATAATAAAAATTAATTATGCTTTTGTATAATAGCTTTTGCAAAAGTAACAGTTTAGTAGCTTCTAAAATAAGTTGATCTTTTGCTTCTTACGATCCTAAAAATGATTAGGATATTGGGGGCCAAACAAAAGGAAAATCACGATTGCGCAGAAGTAATTTTTATGATCAGGGTCAAACACTTCTAAAATCACAATAAAGATCTATAAGTGATATTAAGAGCTCCAACCGCTGGACCAAACTGACCCTAAGTGGGGATTGAGATATAACACGTTACCCACTGTGTTTATGAAACTTACCCGGATCTAAGTGGGGATTGAGATATAACACGTTACCCACTGTGTTTATGAGACTTACCCGGATCCCCTTATACCCACTGTGTTTATGAAACTTACCCGGATCCCCTTATATTTTAGAAAATGTTTAATATATTCTAATTTCTTCCATAAGAGTGAGTCCCACTCACATTTTATCAAACTGAAATTTGATTTGTATCTATTTAAATAAACAAATTACTAAAACACCTAACTTTAAAAATAATTATCCCCAGCCCTACCCCTACCCCTACCCCTACCCCTACCCCTACCCACCCATCCCGATAACCAACCAAAACCACCCTCCCCGAGAGAATTTCTCCCAAAGATGGTACCAAGTATTTTTTTTTTAAAATATATTTTAAACTATAATAATTCTATTAATAAAATAAAACTATAAAATTCTACTAATAATATGCCCAATTTATTTATTTTAATAAATAGTAAGTAGGATAAGTGATATATAAATTTAGATGATATCTTTTATATTTTATATTAAATAATTATTTAATATATTAATATCATATCAGCTTCATCAATAAAAAAAGAAAATGCAATTAATTTATAGTAGTCATATTTTTTCTCGTGAATTGGTATATGCAGATTTTCCAAAAATACGGGTCATGAATTGGTATCTGCAGGTCTCCCAAAAATACAGATGTTTATCATATTTTTTCTTATGAATTGGTAACATTAGGGATATTATTTTGTACATTTTCTCCACAGATAATTTGCTATAACATGCGTATGAAATTATGTTTAAATCCTAAATTAAAAAAAAAAGTTACTTCAGTCCATACCCCTAACGTGTTCTAATATGACAAAAGTGAGTTATACAATTTAAATATATTACTAAGTTCAATCTGATATCATCTATAGTAAAAGTTGGTATGTAGGCCTCAACCAATAGCTTACGCTGAATGGATAATTCATCATAACTCAATTGATACAAATTAGACAATTCTAACTATATGGAAATATAGAATATACATATTGGAATCAAACATAGGTTAACAATGTTTATGAGCAACTTGCTGCTGCTTCTTCTTCTTCTTTGTTTTCTTTTATTTTTTTGGTATCATAGAAGTTCTTTCCCATGGGTTAATACACGTGTAAAAAAAGAATAGAACACATATTTTATTATATTTTAAGATATTAAATCTTTTGTTTTATATGTAATACAATATAAATTTAATGAAATAAAATAAAATCAAATAATATCTTTAAGGAAAAATTTTGTTTCGAGAGTAAGTTTCGATCAGTTAAATATTGAAAACTTTTCGAAAATTTTTGAAATTTTTTTCGGAAAAATTACTAAACAAGGCAAATATATAGTTTCGGAATTACATCTTATATTCGTTTCGATTGATTCAAAAACCTAAAATTTTCGATGTTTTCGACGGAAAAGATGAAAATTTTGATCCATGAGTTTTTAATCAGTAAATTTTATTTTAAGTTTCTTAAATAAAGGTTACACACTACAATAAAAATGATTTATGGTGGGCTTGATGACATTTTAAAGAAAATGTCATAAAATATTAATATAGTCATATTTTTTAAAAATGTCACAAACTATAAATATTAATTTATAAATAGTGACATTTTTATACTATGGTGATATTTTATAATGTTATTTTTAACTACAATTGTGACATTGATACATTTAGCCGGTGACATTTTGCTAGTGATATTTTGTATGTAGCGACATTTTTCAAACTGCCACTTGTAGTAATATGGCTAAAAATTTAATGTCATTATCATAACAAGATGTAACATTATTAAATATCATAATAATATAAAAATGTCACTAATCATTATGATTACCATTTGTAGTTCTTTGCTTTTTTTGAAAAACATACATGTATTTATTTTTTTTCTCACATTTTCTTCAAAATACCATTAAACATTTGATTGTGACTTGACACACACCCAAACCCACACCACATGACAATTCTTGTCAAAATTATAGTGGAATCTAAATTTCAAATGATGATAAATGATTACTTAATATACTTTTGAAATCTTGAAAATTGAATCTAATTTATAGTATCATCCTATTTACTTGTCGCACCTAATGAAAATAAACTTCTATTTGAAATTTTATGATCTTTACTTCCTCTTCTCATAGTTAGAATATTTGTCAAGAAACATAATATGTCCTCTTTGATATATCTATTACTTTTGAAATTTTACACGAAAAAATCTGATATATGCATATAATTATAATAAAGTCATACAAGTTGTGAATTAAGAAACTTGATAATTATGAATTAACGTGGAACATAAAATTCATTTTAATCTAAACTATAATTCTTCTCAGTGGAGTTGCCAATCTGCTCGAGATTAGAGATGGAGAAAAAAAGGCGTATTGTGCATTTATTTATAATATACTTGTAGTAAAAAATTGAACCAGTACCATTGATATATTAAAATTATCCTTTCATAATCTCAACGTAACAAGAAAGCTCATCTTCTCATTTAAATAATTTTGACAATTTACTAAAAATAAAAAATCGTATTATCTATGAAAATGTCAGCCCGAAACTGGGTTTTAGTTTTTTGTTTAAACATAAATCAATTAAACATTAACATGTAAAATAGATAACTTAAATCAAATTTTACAATAGAACCAAAGGTTGGAAATTGAAATAAAATTATGATAACACAAAAAACCTGAACATCTCCAACCTTGAATTTTCTTTATCACCTGATTGCTCCAAGTAAATTTGCACCATCAAGCTTTGCGCCTTCCAAATCCTATGGAAAACAACGTACATACAATGAAGTATTTCAGTAAAAACGTTTAAACATGCAATAACGCAGCTTTGAGGTTTACAACCTCATGGGGATTCTTCACAGAGTTCTACTCAAAATATTTAAAATTACATGGTGAATATTTTTCCTAGTTGCAGAAATTCACAAGTACTTACTGTATAACGAAGATTTACTTTGCGCAGATTCGCTCTAGTTAACTTAGCACCCTGGAATATGACATAGAACAGAATTCAAATGGATAACAAACAAGCTAATTTGTTCTTCATGTTTTTCTGATGATACATACAAGGCTATTAGTTGAATGCAACAAATACAAAACGTTTACCTTCAGATTGGCATCTTCGAGATTAGCACCTTCTAAGTTGGCATTAGTAAGATCAGCTGTCTGGAAATTGTTCAAAAATATTGAGGTTTATTCAATATATTGACACCAAAATTCAAGCAGACGTCTCTAAACAGAAGTGGGGATATAGTTAGATCTGGTGAAAGAAGACCTATGCAAAGAAAACAAAACGAACAGTTGATAAAATTCATAGAACCCTCAGCATCCACATCCTGTGTAAAATATTAGATGGTTCAATGTGATATTAAGTCACATTGGGCTACATAACACGCTATAAAGTACACCCAAAACAAAGATCCCCCAGATATCTGGCTACAATATAATTGGAAATGGACCTACCCGAGATTCATATATGTTAGTAGTACTTACTACTAGTACCGGGCACATAAAATTCACCCGGACTAGTTATAATAAGGATCTTAACTTTGTAAAGTTTTACAAAACCAAACTTCGACCAACATGTAAGACTCATGTAAAGTAACTGAAGAAGATAAAAGTTTCAACAGCAGATGTGCACCAATTGTAAGTCTATGCCTGTACATATAAAGAAGTATCATGTTGCATGTAGTGGATAAATTAGAAAGGGTTTCGACAACCCAAATATCTGTCTAGAAACTTTTATAATAGAGCTGATTTCATAATTGTGACAAAACTTAGATACTGCATTTTAAGAGATGCTAAAAGAGAGAGAATTGAAAAATAGAATCTTATATATGGAACAATTTGTAGCAATGAAATACACAATGATAATTTTAAGAAGCAGCCGTGTAATAGCTCGACATGTTACAACATAATATGTAGTATGGACAATCCACAAAGCAGGATAAAGTTTTGTTTTCAACTTGGAAGATAATAATTACCCTGAACTTAGCACATTGAAGATTGGCACGTGAAAAGAATACATTTCTGAGACATGCATAACTGAAATCCACCATTGATAGGTCCTGCAGTTTTTTTAACACGAGTAGCAAAAAGCTGGTCATAATAGAGGAGAAAGTTATGGGCATGAGAAAACACAAAAAAAAGATAAAGTTATGGGCATGAGAAAAATTAATAAGAAAACTCCTACAGAATTTGAGGTCGCTTTACCTGTTTTCCAATCTTAAAGCAAAATTTATAGTAATCAAACGGAAAACACAATGGCCCTGTCTGTCTCGCTTTTGGGAGAGTAGTTTGGTACTCTACCAAAAGCCAAACAAACAACAAAAATGGTTTCAAAAATAAATTTATCCTCTCTCAATGTTCCCAAACCATTCTCCCAAAAGCCAAACAACCAACAATTTTCTTATCTCAAATAAAAACCTACACAAACTCTACTTTAATTTGACATAAAGTAACCTATTTCTTACACAACTTATGTCACATAACAAACTTGACTCGACATATTGTAATCTCTTACCATATTTCTCTTCTTTCGATAATCTCTTAAAAAAACTACACCTATCTTATTTCCCAAACCACGCTCACAAAACCCAAACAAGCAACATTACGAAATTTAGATTATTACCCAAACCTCCACTACTCTCCCAAAAGCGAGACAAACAGGGCCAATGGCTCATAACCCAGGAACATTCATCATCTTTTTCAAGAACACAAGCTCAAGTATACAGGAAAAGACTGAGGTTTTATCAGACAAGAAACTAACTAGAAGGAACATTTTGATTACACTGAAGATCCATAGAGAAATTCCTGAAATCCTGTTTATCTGGAACACATTAATGCAAGAAAGTTAGCTATATTCTCCGGGAAATTTATCGGACCTATTCGCATTTGAAGAGTTCTGATATATTTGAAGGGTCTTCACTATCTACAATTCTATTTCATGGTTTTGTATCTCTACCTTTTTTCAATCTCATGTAAAATTACACCTTCTGTTGCGTATATCCAAGCAAAAATGAGTGTGCATGGCTGCATATTGCTTATCGCAATTTAAGCATCAATAGATTTCAATCCAACTGAATCAGTGTGGAAAGCAGTAAGATATGGAATGCAGTACCAGTTTAGAAAGATCAAGGCCAGATAGATTGACTCCTCGAAACCTGACCCTATCTGATTGTATGCACTTAATTATATCAATGCGAGCCAGTTCAGTACCCATCTCCTCTTCCTCCTTCCTCCTACTCAAAGATGCTTTAATTCCATCTGTTAATCCCTGAAATAAACATGTGTTTCCTTTCAGATATGAGTAAAGATGGATGCATACTCTTACCATTATATAGTGCATGGTGAAACGATCGATTTAGTGACAATTAGAAGTATATGGAGTCAAATCCTCTCTTATATCAAACCAAGATGAAAATATAAGAGAAGTAACACTCATTACATGCACAAACCGTGATCAATTGTACCATTTTAATGACGAATCTTTGGAGCTGCAAAAATATTATTACTTCAAGGAAGACTTAATAGCCAATTGATAAAACGGTAAAAGTTTTGGACGGTAGAAATTTTCCAATTATTTGCAAAGAAAACAAAAGGTATGCAGACAAACATGGCCAGAACAAGCATCAAAATACTGATTGATCAGTACGGGTTGGCACTTTATCTATTCTAGGATATTTTATATCTAAAAAATGCAGCGAACTAATTTTCCATCAATGCACCAAAAATTTCAAATTTTCTCCTAATCAATTAGTTATAACTATGAGTAATATTCTACTTTCTACAACAACAAACTCGAGGGCATAGTAATTCTTCTAATTTGAACCACCTCCAAGGCAAGCCAAAGATCCTCCGAACACGGTTTGGCTGATAAAATGACAAATGTGGAGAGACAACATAGTGTATATTTATAAGGTGCATGAGCACGCTATTTTCTTGTCAAATACAAGGTGCATATAACTTGACTCAAAAAATACACCAATCAATTGTAAAGATATAAATAATGATCTAGCAAGAGATCAGATTAGCAAAAAGAAAGGAATCACTCACAAGAAGTTGGAAATATTCAGCCTCTCTTAAAAGCTCTGAATATTCATAATCCTTCAAAGTAGGAATAACACCTTCCCTCAGCCAATTTAAAATATGGCGAAAATGTTCCCCATCCCTATCAACAAAAACATAACCCTGCAGCAATATCAGTTGAGCCGTCAAAACTATATGGATTTGAAGACTTATGATTATAATATCACATCAAAGCCAGAAATTTCATATCTCAACTATTTTATTGCTTTGCTGTCCATAACTTTGAGAAGCACAAAATTCTGATTATTATTCAAGTTATTAAAGCAAGTTCATTGAACACAATTTTTTCATGTAATTCTGTATTCAAATACTTTTTCCAAATTATGAAACAATCGAGATAAGTTTCTTTACAGCAACTTCATTGATAAATTACACCGTACTTCAGAAAATAAAACTAATCATAGAGAAATATGTGTGTACTTATCCTTGCGATCATCAACTAGCTTCATTCAATATACAAGATACCATAATTAGATCTATCATAAAGTCTTCTTTTGAAATTTAAAATGTAAGTTCCTCAATGATCCAATAATGAAAGGATTTATTTCTACTATTTCTCTCTCTAGTCTGCTTCGAACAGGTATGAAGTTATTTGCACCAATTTATGCTTTTGTAGGTGTATACATGTGCCTTTTTCTGTGTATATACCTTTTCAGAGTCTTTACAGATGGTGTGACGACCACTGAACATTGCTGCTAGAAACGATTCAGGATCACGCTGAGTCAATGTATCTATTGTTGTGCAAAACTTCTTGCCCCCTTAAAACAAAAATAGTACACTCAGCAAGACTGAAAATTGCCAGGAGAGGTACTCGAAGTAAGAAAGTAAGTTCCAGAGCACGCCAGAACAAACGGTTGCTCAACCTTGTTCTTGTTCTCATATAAGCACACAATCGCTATGCTCTAACAGGGGGAAATGAAATGACAAACTTGCTTGTTTTTCATTTTAGTTCGAGATGAATATTAACTAAGAAATAAAACTAGCTTAACCCCATGCTAATGTCAACCTAGGCTTTAAATCGGAATAAGCTCAATTCAAACATACTTGATAAAGTAAGCTCACAAGCCGGCCTAAACAAATCTTTGATTATTACTTAGTAACTTAGATATTTAGAATTCCTAGCATACAATGATAAACAAAGGATAGACATATTGATGAACCATTCATCATCATTTCTTATGTGCTCTAAAAAAATCACAAGCCACATCATACTAATACTACTAATAATGAATGAAAAAATTATTAGGATTTAGGAGAGCATAACTGAGCTGATTCAAATCACCCTACTCAAGTTCGGAAAACATTAGATGTAATCACGTAGGCATTTCCATTCTTCTCAATGTACTCTAGTTTGACCACAATATGTTGGGTTTAGGTCAAAATGGAGGGTTCCAAGCGATTTAGGAGAGGCTACCTGCTGGGTATTGCCTTCCGCTCTCTTTGGTTTACATGTGTCCTAAATTGGTCTACTTTTTGAATATAAAAGCAGAATGAGTTGATCCACTTTGGACATGTGTCATTCATACAAACCCATAAGTCAATACCCAGCAGTTAGCATCTCCTAATTCGTTCTAAGCTTACCCCCAACCACAACTATATTTCAAGTGAAGTATTGTCAGTCTATACAGATAAATCCGTATCCGTTCTTTTTTCTAGAAACTTTTGTGAATTTAGGTTAGAAATTACAATTCATCCAAATTTTGAGATTTTTCATTCTTCATAATATGTACAGTAATATTTATCTTCCAAATACAGTTTAATTCACCGAAATTTCTCAAAAATGAGCGAATTAGATAGAGGTACCAATGTTAAGGCGGATGATGGAGTCCATGTTGAGCTGATGGGATGATTGTGGGGACTTCAGAGTTCCGAAAAATGTTAACTCAACAGGTGTTTTGAAGGAAAATTCAGTGTGCCGCTGCAGCTAGAAATAAAACATGTGATTAATTAGTAATTAATTAAATAAATTGCAAACATGTCATAATAATATTACCATAATAAATGGTAATATACCATAATAACTATACTATTATTGTAAATTATTTTTTATTAAATTATTATGAAAATAAGTAAATGAATTTTCAATAATATTTTAAAATAAATAGTATGTAATATATTTTTGAATAATTAATATTAACTTTGAAAAAAATTGCATAAATCACCTAATATAGAATAAATATTATATGATATGGGGTCATATTAAATATATGGGGTTAATACTATGTAATATGTGCTCGTACTATCACATGTGAATTATACCATAGAATTTGATATACATTTCGTGGTAATACCACCTAATATGGAATAAATACTACATATTGAGGACCATACTAAATATATGGATTAATATTATGTAAAGTGAACATGTACTGTCACATGTGAGTTATAACATAGAATGTGATACAAATTGCATGGTACCACTTAATGTGAAATATATGCTACATGATGTGTGGTCATGCTGAATATATGAGGTTAATACTATGTAATGTGAGCCCGTACTGTCATATATGATTTATACCGTAGAATGTGATGCACATTGCGTTGTAATACTACCTAATTTGAAATAAATACTACATGATGTGGGGTCATACTAAATATATAGGATTAATATTATGTAATGTGAGCATGTACTATCACATGTGAGTTATATTATACAATGTGAGGCCATCTCCAATGGAGATGGCGGGGGCCGGGGTGGGGTGGGGCTTTGGAGGAGAAACCATTGGAGATGGAAGAGGGGCTCGGGGCGGGGCGGCTTCAGGGCTGGAACGGGCGGGGCTGGGGGCTCGGCGGAGCCCTGCTGCTGGCCCGGGGTCCTCTTTAAAACAGGTGCCGCCAAGTGGCGGCACCTGATTGGCTCCTTTCCCTTTTTTTTTTGTTTTCTTTCAATTGATTAATGTGTTGTATTTAATGTTGTATTTTCTTTCAATTGATCAAGCAATATCACGGATGGTAAATAATTAATGTTGTAATTTTAATTGATTCATGCCGTTGTATTTAATGTTGTAATTTTAATTGATTAATGTGTTGTATTTAATGGCTGGATGTTGTAATTAATGTTGTATTATTTTAATTAACGTGTTATTTTAATTAATGTGTTATTTTAATGTATGTGATATGTTTTAATTATATAGTATATAGTATGGTTAATCATTTAAAGTAATTTTAAATAAAATTATGATATACTTATAAATATAGTAATAGTCCATTTAATTAAACACTCATACAAATAATTTTTTAAAAATACCGAATTAGTTAAAAATACAAAATAAACACTCATACAAATAAAATTTAGAGGCTTTTAAGTTACTTTAATTATTTACTCTCTTTAATTTTAATATTTTAATATAATTAATAATTAAATTACGAGTACTAATAATTATTACTATTATTAATATTAATATTAAGAAAATTAAAACTATAATATAAATAGGTGAGAGTGGGCAAAAGAAAAAAATGGAATTAATTCCATTACGGAGCCCTGCAATTGGAGATGACCAAGCAGGGCTCGGGGCTGCTCCATTGGAGATGGTCTGATACACATTGCATGGTGACACCACCTAATGTGGTAAATTAGATGGCACCTAACGCAACGACACCATAGAATTCCCCGTGTTTTGAATTGTTCGGAGCTAGTAGTTAGTAACTTCTGGACTTAGTATTATTAACTTATGGACTTAGTGAACAACATGTGTCAAGTGGGAGACCATCAATATCCAATATATTAATTCATAAGTAATTAGGTTTGATGCTAGTATTACTTCACAGGTAAACTGTTTGGCAATTATTATTATTATTTTTAATAACTCTTGTTCCAAAAGGTGAAATCGTTCACCCGGGCACCCCTCACCCCCTGCCCGACGGGATTGTGAGAGGAGGTAAATTATGGTGACTCAACCGGCAACAATTTTTTTTTTTTTTTAATAACTCAAGTGTACAAGCTTACACTAGTATTACTTTCTACCGTCGCTACCAAACGAGCCTAAGATCATTTTAAGTTTTTGGGTTTAGCCCATCGTTCCAACAAATTATAGGCTGCTTTGTTAACTCATTTGGGTTTATTAGAAGTTTATTGGACGTACTTCTTACAGTTTCACTATTGGGCCCTTCACATATCGTGTTTTGGGCTGGACAGCCTTATTTCAAGTGTCAACCAGATTATAAAGAATAAAAGAGGGCTTTCGGTAAGTATGTTAATGGACTCGATTTTGCATTGAATTTGGTTTGAATTTAATCCTATTTATTCGTTTAGTAATTTGGTAGCCTAGTTCAATAAATAAAAATAAGGGTGATTTACACTCAGACCCTCTGAGGTTTAGTCTTATTACATAGAATTTTCTGTAGTTTCAAAAATTACAGGGACACCCCTTACGTGGTGTTTTTTATAAATATTTTTACAAGTTGTAGGGGTGTTCTTGTAAGACTTGTTAAATCACATGGGATGGGGTGTTCTTGTAATTTCTGAAACTACATGGGATTTCTTGTAATATAATTAAACCTCAGGGAAGTCTTAGTGTAAATCACCCTAAAAATAAAAATCGTACTTAAAAACATAGAAAATGAACGTGATCATTAGTATGCTCAGTGTAAGTCGAGGTGCTGCATTTGAAATTAAAATAAGAGATATCCCATTATACTAACAAATTAGGATATAAACCAAATCTCCTATATATCCTTTCTTCTTTTGAGATCGCCGATTAACGATTTGAAATTCAAATTCCAACATACGGGCAGCAAGTTAAAAAGTAATAACATGTTATTTTATTTTTATTTTTATTTTTATTTTTGTTACAAAAGTAAATGTTATGCAAAGTACGAACATGTTATATATATTGTTATATTAATTAAAAGTTTGGCTTTCATCTAACACTAGCGATCTAGGA
This sequence comes from Penstemon barbatus, assembly GCA_003313485.2. NCBI lineage: Eukaryota > Viridiplantae > Streptophyta > Magnoliopsida > Lamiales > Plantaginaceae > Penstemon > Penstemon barbatus. The sequence goes on along the minus strand of CM064877.1, from coordinate 14,914,813 downwards.
TAACTTCGTGTCATTTTGGCCTAGCGGCTGAACCAATCGGCTTTGTATGAAAGCATGTGTTTGGTTCCATAATTTCCGAGCTTCCGTTTCATCATTTGCTAGAGATGAACATTGAGTTTCGTTGCAGTCCGCAAAGTATTTGCCACTCAGTCCAGTCGTCATTGGGCTTAATGCAACATAGCACGTCGTTGCTGCACCCTGCAAATTCACCAGACATCAACAAGAATATCTCAAGTATATATATATTGGTAATGATATGTAATTGCCCAATTAGTTGGGTTTGTATACAAATTACAATTAGTAAATGAATCTTGAACTGAAAGTAGAAAATTACAAGGATGCTTGGACATACAAACCTGTGATATTGATTTGAGGAACTTGATTGTCAAAATATACAGAAAATCTGGAGAAGAAAAAAAATATGGATCAATTATTAAAACTTCAGAAAATCTGCAACAAATATAGAGTCATTTAAAACTTGAGAGAAGATAATATTAGCAGGCATACCTGCGGTAATGCCGCTGATATCCTTGAATATTCCAGTCTTTATAGCTCCTGGGTGAACTGCATTGATAGTTACATTTGCCTTTCTTGCCTATTAGATTAATTCCCAGAAACATTATATATGGTAATCAGACATATATTCATAATCATATATAGTTTCGCCTTTTCTAAGGTACGCAAATATATCAATTTAATTAGCGTTTTACCTTAAACTGTCTTGCTAGTTCTTTGGCATGCAATAGGGTGGCCAACTTTGATTGAGCATAAGCTCGATGCTGATTATAACTGCACGTACGCGAAAAATAAACATTTTACCAAAAGTGATCAGCCAGAGATTAGAAGAGGTCCCATTCCCATACCTTTCCGGGTTAAGCAATTTATCGAAGCTAAAGTTTTTTGCATCAACCCATTTGTGAGCTACAGAAGAAACATTAACTATTCTCCCTTCTTTGCCGCTTTCTGAAGCTGTATCCATAAGTTTCTCCAACAGCATTTCTGTTAACAAAAAATGACCTTCCGAAACGAAACAAAATACTATAAGATCGACTTAATTTTCTTAACTACCTAAACCGAAGAGAACAAAAACAAGAAAATACCTATATAATTTGTGGCAAAAGTCTGCTCAATGTTGTCCTCAGAGAACTTCAACTTATTTGACATTATGCCAGCATTGTTTCTGCACATGTACACATTGTGTCAATTTGGTATATAATTATATAATATCAATCTACCATTAACAAAAGTTTCATGAAATTAATTATGAACTAATAGAAAAAAAGATAAATTAATCCAATAAATATAAATACATACATGAGGATATGAAGAGGCAATCCTAAAGATAAGAAGTCAGAACAAAATCTCTGTATTGAAGCAAATGAACACAAGTCCATTTCTGATATGATTATCTCAGCTTCTTGATTCTCCTTTTCTAAATTTTCTTTCAACTCCTCTGCTTTCCCCATTTCACTACGTAAAGCTGGAATTATAACTCTCACACCATTCTTAGCCAACACTCTAGCAATTTCGGCACCAAGCCCAGATGTCGCGCCTTATAAGAATTAAATGAAATCCAACTCCTAACTTTTATGTAATATATATAATACTATAATGAAAATATGTAAAAGAGATTGAATCACATATACCAGTGACTATAGCAGTGAGGTGAGGTGCACTTGGCCTCGACATGGAACGCAAGGAATCTTCGACAATCTGATCGGCAGTCGTTTTGGAACCGTAGCCACTTGGGCCAGCAGTTCCGGCCAAGTACCTTATTGTTGCCATAGGAACAAAATTCAGAACCATGTTGTGCAAGATTGGCAGTATGGTTGAAAACCAAGTAGGAGTATATATTAGAGACATTATTGACTTTAATCATATATTTTTCAGATGATACTTCTCACAAATTAATCCATATATATAGGGGAAAATGGAAGATATATAGTCTCCTGTGTTTAGAGCTGTAATCGAGCCGAGTAGTATCGAACGACACACTGTTCAAGCTTGGTTCGATTTTTATCTAGCTTGAAATTTTGTGTTTGAGCTTAGTTTGATTGTCAATCGAGCCGAGCTCAAAAGAGCTTCTATCGTACGAGCTCGAGCCGAGTATCGAGTAGCGTGATATTTTACATTTTTTTTTCCAATTTTTAGCTTATCGAGTTGAGCTCGAGCCGAACTTCAAAAGTTATCAAACGAAAAAAGATGTTCAAGCTTGTTTGATTAGTGTGACGAACCGAGCTCAAACGAGCTTTTATTGAACGAGCTCGAGTCGAATATCGAGTAGCTTGGTTTGATTTTCAGCCCTACATGTGTTATGTTAAACCTGCAAGATCTTACCCAATTTATAAAAAATAAGTTATTTTGGATCGACATATTTCAAGAAATAATTTTAAAAATATATCAAGTGAAGTTATATGAACCAACTTGAAGCATTTTAAAAATGAATTCTTGAAATATGTCGATCCAAAACGACATAATTTAACAAATTGATTGTGTTTTTCAGAAATTTTAAAAATTTATCTTAATAAAAATTTCATAGGATAGTTTCTTCTAGGTATAACATAACACACAGATATTTTACATATTTACATATGTAAGGTGTGATTCGAATGAGAAATAGCTATTTGTCTCATTGTGAGATAGAGATGTGACAATTACTGCAATTAAGAATCGTAAACCTCACGTGCCTCCGAGTACAATGTCAAAGAGAACATCAATGACTTGAGATAGTGTTGGAATTTGTCGTAGTAATAGTATAAAATAATAATACTCCATTATTTGAAGTTTGAATAAGGGGCAAGGGTGTACTTCTGTTCATTTTGCTAATTGGATATAAAATTAGACTGGGACTGTATAAATTTTACAAATCTATGGCATCAATATTTCGATAGTTTTTTTCAGGGAATTGCACTTTTTCTATCAAATTTTTGATATCTTTATACTTTCATATTATACCTTTCAAAATGACACATTTAATATCAAAATTGATCAATATTTTTCAATTTAGATTTAGGTTTGATCGATAAATTTTGGACGGAAAAGACACGTGCCTCGCATGTGTCCATTAACTCTCACAAAATTAAAAAAAATATGAAAGAAATGCATTTTTCATACCAAATTATTAACTACTTTAGACATTTGATACCAAACTTAAAAAAAAACACATTTAATATCAAAATTGAAGGACTTTTTTCACATTTCATTTCTCCATCAATTTATTCTAAAAAATTCTATAGCAATTTTTGGTATTCTTAAAATTATGCTCCAAAGTTTTTACCATAGCATGCTTATGTGCCCTATATAATATCTAAAAATTATTGTGACATGATTCTTTGTAGATTATGAAATACGAAAACTTTGTTAATTTTCCACGGAACTGAAACTTATACCTTTATAAAGCTCTCGGCAATAACTTTTCATCCATGTAAAGAACACAAAAATTAAAAATTTACGGAGAAAGGAAATGTGAAAAAAAATCCTTCAATTTTGGTATTAAATGTGTCTTTTATGAAAGTTTGGTACCAAATATCTAAAGCAAGTAAACGTTTGGTATGAAAAATGCATTTTCCTCATTTTATTTTTCCTTTTTATTTTTATTTTCGGGGATTTAACAGACATGTGCGCGGCACGTGTCTTTTCCGTTCAGAATTCGACGGCCAAACCTAAATTGAAAAAAATTGATTAATTTTGGTATCAAATGTGTCATTTTAAAAGGTATAATATGAAATATATAAATGTACCAAAAATTTAGTATGAAAAGTGCAATTTCCTCATAATTTTTTACAAGAACTTTGTAACATGACTTCTTTTGTAAAAAATGTATATACTATATTTTTCTTATGTCCCCGAATGAAAATATTTATTTTAGGAGATGCTATTTTATTTATGTGCCTAATTAATTGTGATATAATAAGAATAATTATGAGGCAATTAGGAATATCAAATAATTAAGTTTGAGCTCATTATAAGTATAGATACTTAATTGGACTATAACTATTCTTATGGGCTGACAGTTGGAGTCCTACTTGAGTTAAAGTTAATACTATTTTATATATAGGGTTAACACTTTCATCTTTCCCGTCTAGAGAAAGTTAAGGCACTAGTGAATAAGGCTTAGAAAACTACAAACCCCCATAATTCTTCTTTGTGATTCTTCCGCTACTTTGTCAATGGATTCAAGTATGCATCTCTTTAGTATAATTAAACATATCATGCTTAATCATATGTGAATAAGTCCTGAGATGTGATTGATTCCATAATTTACGTATTTCATGTTTTCATATCATATCAATTAAATCTATCATTACTAGGCTTTTTATATTTTTAAATATTTTATAATCTAGTACATTAGATTGTCCAATGTTACAGTACTTATATATACGAATAATGAAAATAATTTGTTCATAAAACTAACAAATCATGTTAACTTCAACAAATAGAGTAGTACTTTATTAAGTGTTAGAAAGTTAAATAATCTTAGTTCAATGTACATAAAAAACAGAATATAAAGACTGATATAAAAAACAATATAAAAATATTGAAAATTTGCGGTCTATAGCATAGTTATTGAACCGTGAATTGTATCGCGTATCGGTGAGCCCTTGTATCGTATCGAATCGTGTATCGTGTATCGTATCGTAAGATACAAATTACTTATATAAAGTTGAATAAAATATATCTTCCACATTATTAAGAAATAGAAACATGTAAAAGACTAACCAATTAACGTAAAAAACATCATTTAAAAAAAATCAAGTTCCAAATTTGAACTTTTTTGTCATAAAATAAAAAGAAATAATAGAATTTTCTAAATTAACATCGAAATATCAAACTTAAATGCCTTTTTTTTTCCTCAAATATAGACTACATCACCACCAATATCAATGTTACCCAAATAAAATAATATTTTAATCAAATAATCAAACAAAATAAAGCTACTATCAATTACAGTATAAACTCTGTGATACTCTATATTCATTCAAATTACATGAAGTACACTTAATCATCAATAAGAAATAATTAAATAAAGCTCCAAAACTAAGATAAATACTAAATAATTAGACTGACCGTATAGTTACACCTCAATATTATTATACTAAAAAGACAAAATTATGCAGTCACTAGAACTCAAAATTAAAAGACAAAACTATCAGCCCACGCATAACAACACATGAGATAAATAGTTTCACATAAAATATCACAATGTTTAACTGCGACGTGCATCTAATAGCAAAGAGGAAAAATATTATGCATTTGGTATGTGTTTCCAATTGACCATTTTCCATATTGTTAAAAAAAAAAAAAAAAAAAAAAACAAAAAACAAAACTATTTAAAGTCAAAGAATCGTACGTATCGCAAATGTATCGTGTATCGTACGATTCGTATCGTATCGCAAATGAATCGTTGCGAAACAAACACCCGGCGATTCTTTCGACCGAGTCGAATCGCTAAGGCCTGAAATCGTATCGAACCGTACAATTCGTATCGTGAATCGTAAGATACTTACTACTATGATCTATAGGCGCTCTAGAAATCAATATTTAAATATTTGACGCTCCACGCTCTCGCTTTATGGTCCCGCACTCGCTCCATGAATTAGTTACCTAGTCCAGAATAGCACAAACCGTGTCCAAATATTTTATGAACATGGTTAAGTTGTCCAAGCATTAGAGCTAATATCATTTTACTCTCCTGTAATTTGAAAAAAAAAACATTTTAACCTTATGAAAAATTTAAATGAGCAATTTACCTTCGTCAGCCGAAGAGTGTAACTCACTCGCCGAAAATGAGAGTGGGCATGAAAAACATTTTTATAACATGGGGGGGGGGGGGGGGGGGAAGGTAAAGTGCAAAATTTATTATAACACAGGAGGTAAACTTTCACATTTATCATAACACATGGGATAACATGCCATATTTTTCATAACACAAAGGGGGGGGGGGGGGGGGTAAACTGCAACATATAAAACAGTTAGTTTAGTCAATACATACTTATTTTATGTTTAAAAATGTCATGAAGAAGGTGTGAAACTTTTATAAGATTACAATGGGGTAAATTGTTCATTTTCAAATCACAAATAGGTAAATTGGATATTATGTAAATGGAAAATTTGCTTTTTTGATAACTCGGGATAGACCATCTTGCAACATTGGTACTAATGGACACGAAAATGTAAATTTAATATATTAAAAAAATATGGTAAATGTCAAATCAATGTCTTTAATAGGTTTGAAGTTTATTAGGTTAAAATATATAATTGGAAAGGATAGTTTACCTAGATACGCACTACATTTACCCTAATTACCAATACACCCCTTATTGTTTCATAAATTACCAAGACACCTCCTATGCTAAAACCATATTAGAAGAACACCTCTTACGATATTAATGTCCGACAATTGCATTACCCGGACTTGTTCTTGGGAAATAGGGGTTTCATGTTTCCTTACATTTGTTCTAAAATTTTGTCCTTCAACTTCATCAGCTTCACACCAACCGTTCGACATGAACGCTATAAATGGATATTCTTGTAATATAGTTTCGCGGGGAGAGTGTCCTGGTAATTTCTGAAACAACAGGAGACGTCTTGATAATTAGGGTAACATGTAAGGTGTTTCTATATAAATTACCCTATAAACAAACTTATGCCCAAAGTTTGATTCAAATTCGCGAAAACACGTTATGAAAACCAATGCATATAAGCAATCTCATCGCTTCACCAAACACCACTTTTTGTGATTTTTTACTACTTCAAGTTGTTTCCCAACCGAATTTGAATTTGCAGCGAACATCCCCCCTTCTTGTGTGGAAAAGTAATTTTTGGTTTGCTTTAAGCACAACTACGTACTAAGGGTGTACTTACAAAATACTCTATTTTTGGAAAATGGCAATTTAATGTTTGGAAAACTAGCTTTAGCTTCGGCTTCTATTAAAATAGCATATTTGTAAATAATGAGAAATTGATTAGTAAAATCTGTAACGTATTTGTCCTCATGAATATTTATACATGCAACCAGAAACAATATATATGCAAGTTATTAACTGCAATATACAGATCAGTTTTTCAGTTTATGAGATTTTTGGTCCTATCCAATTAAGGAAAAGACGATTGCTTTGAAAACTTTGCAAAGTTGAAAGCATGTAGAAAACCACTTGTGTGCGTAATGTATCTTTATATTGGTACGTTAGGTTAATGTCAATATTTGACTAACACGTAGTTACCGACGTACTTAAATGGTATCATTAACCGACATCAATATTTCGATACAAAATAACTATTTGTATCTTTAACTATTTATGTTAATTTACAATTACTTTAAACCAGCAAAGGATCGGAAAAAGGAAAAACTTTCCATTCTAATTCATTACATTGAAAACTTCGAAAAAATTGTATTTTGAGCTACTCGAGCTACTCGAGATGAAAAATATAGAGTAGTTCTATTTTAACTTATTTCTTTGATTTAATTTTTTTTCGCGAGAACTTCTGATTTTTTTACGGAGAATTCTCGAAAAGTTTTTAATATTTGATTAACCAACATACCTCAAAAATGAAACTTTACTCCATGACTCTGACTACATTCCCATGCCAATCTCATCATCACTCTCGAGTATTATTAACCATTCATGTCCGATGTACAATTTTAAGTTCTTATCGTGCAAGAATTTAAGTTGTTAAATTAGCTCCTAAAAAATTATATATTCAACTAATATTAAATTTGAACACGGCAAAGATGAGTTGGGCTAGGCTGGGTAATTGAGTGAAATGTATAATTAATTCTAATAGTAACTTGGGCTCTATATACCAAAACATTTTCTTCAATGACTATTAGATTACGATTCCAAATCAACAAAATAAAGAAACTCCCTCCGGACTGAGTTCAATAACAAACCGAATACTATATACTTCCAATCCTAGATTTAGCCCTAAAAATTTAATCCAAAATATTGTACTTATGCTAATTGGGGCCATTTATCTTTCCGATTACACTAATTGACCCAAGCGAATACTTGTTCAAGAACTTAGACGAACTGGGCTTTAGATAATAGTTTTGAAAGGCTGAGCCGACGCTATATATTAGTCTAAAATAGGATGAATTCAGATATGCATGAATCCTGCGTTACAAAATTAATTATAAGATCCGAACAATATAACATACTACTAGTGGAGCTGTGGAGTCACCATATATATATGTAGAAAAGATATTTAATACTAGCAATCTGCTATGTAATCATGATTCATTCAAATAAAATATTCGCTGTGATCGGATTAATTTATGTACGATTGAATCCCCTCCTACGGAATTTGCCTATATAAATGGATGTATTTTGTTTTAGAGTCTCTCACTCACTCACTCGTACAATTAAAATTAGAAGAAAAAGAAGTTTGGTATTTATTTATTTATTTAATTGGGTGCTAATATATAATAATTAATGTCAGGAGGTGGATTGATCAGTAGCATTGTTAAAATTATGATGGTGGTTGGCCTAATGTTGTTTGCTGATGCTCAGTGGCATAGAAACAACCCCTGTTGCGAGCACGAATTCAATGCCGATTGCTGCCCTCCCGCTCTTGCTGCTGCCTATCGCTTCGCCAAGGCGGCACGCCAAGTTCAAGGATAAATCGAGATAATGTACCATATATCTGCAAATTATTATATGGTTGCATAAGAATCAATATTTCAATATGGTTGCATAAGAATCAATATTTCAATGTATCTATATTCAACTGCAACTTAATTACTATTAATCAATAAAACAAGCTTATATTTATATGTCTATATATATACTTGACGTTGTCACCAATGTTCGCCATGTAGTTTGAATTTTCGTTGGGTTAAACATCACTTAAACTGTTTTTACTTAATCGAACCCACAAAACAAGTGTTTCGACTCCAAATTACTATAAAATTTCAATAAAATAAAAAAATTATACAATATAATATCAATTACAATATACTATCAGTTCATTTATTACAAAAAAAAAAAAAAAATATATTTATCATCTATCACATACCTTTATCCTACAAACTCCAACATCCAAAATATATTGAATTCAAAATGAATAAAACACATATTAATTCTTCCATACTACATAATCTCAATCAAACATTCCATTGAGATTGTTTGAGATAGAGATCTGAAAAGAGAAAAATCTGATTTTGAATTACAATAAGAATCGGGAAAAAGGCAAATTGATCTTATAACTTATGATCGCTGACAAGTTTACTCCATAAATTTTGAGGATACAATTTTACCCCATAAGCCACAAAATTGAAGTAAATTTGGATCAGCAGGTACTTGACTTAGTGGAAGGGACTAGTCACTACAAAGTAGCGAACTCAAATTCGAATCAATGTTGGGAGAGGTACTCACGTTAATATGTCCAACCCGTCTCGAAAGGGATTAAACTCCTTGAGGAAAAAAAAAGGATTATGCCCAACTAAGAGAGTGAGCTTCACTTTCGGGCTTATGAAGGTGAATTGAAGAGTTTGACCGTGATCTTCCAAGGAAGGGGAAAAATATTAATCTAATTAGGGCTTTTTGGATTGCCCAATCCCAACAAAAATGTGAAAAAAAAAAAATTATTACTATTCCTAATCGCGATTTTGAGACAATTTTTTATTTTTATTTTTCCTAATTACGAATTTGTAAAAGATTTTTTTTACCCAAAATCCTAATTGTGATTTTGGGAAAAAAATTGGAAAATCCCACTTTACCTTCTAACCTTTCTGGTTTCTCAATTAACCCCTTCATCTATTAAAAATATCTCTGGTAGCCATCTTAAGATGCAAAAAGATAGAATTTAATAGAATATTCCGTCCAACTTTAAGGATGTGGCTTTGAATGATTTTACACTTTACCAACTAACTTTTGAACATTTTTGCACTTTGTCACCGAACTTTTTTTTCACATTTTATCACCCCCAACCTTTGAATGTCTATCCTGCCCATAACTAAAACCACGTGGAGTCTAAAAAATGAAATATTCTCGTAGATTCATCCGGTTAACGTCCAGAGGTAGTGATCTATGACATTCTTAATAATTGTGGGGGCAAAATGGAAAAACGTTCAAAATTAGGGGGGGGGGGGGGGGGGGGAAGTGAGATTTTTCGAAAAAAAATTATGCTCTTCCTAATTGCGATTTGGGACATTTTCTTTCTTCTCTTCAATTCCTAATCACGCTTTTTGAACAAAAATAAAAATATTCTTTATTTTGTCTGAAAATTTAGTTGCGATTCTGGAACAAATTTTTTTTCTTAAAAAAAGTTCATCTTCTTTCGAATCACAATTTAATACAATTTTTTTTGTTCTCTTCCTAATCGCTATTTCGGAACAAGAATGCGATTTTGGAACAAAAAAACTTAAAAAAGAAAATTTTGATACGATTTTATAGAAAATGAAATATAAAAAAATACCATCAATTTTTAATACCTAATATATTCCCAAAAGAATTATCTCAAAATTGCTATAGGAGCTCTGCTAAAAGCCATAATCAAATTTTACAGCACATTACCCATATTAAATTTTAATGCCTTATGTATTTGTAAGCTAAAACTTAAAAAAAGAGAAGACGTTCGCGATGATTGAAACCTCTGTGTATGTATTTATAATTTCACCAAATTTCAGGGACGAAGAACAATTTGGAAAGAGAGAAGCAAACTGAAAAGTAAGTTGTTGAATTATTAAAGCAATACTTTTTTTTTTCTTAACACAATAATCGGTTCATTGGATTTACATGTAAGTAAAAATCCAAGAAATGCCATTTGTATGGCCGGAGTATGCTGTAATTTCAGTAAAATCTGGAAATTTATTATAGATATACTTATTTTTTAAAGAAAGGTACATGAAAATGTAAACTAAAAATTAATCTTGGCATCTCACTCCAATTATCGGCACCATACGTAACATCTCAATTCTCAAATGCTTATGAAAATTCTTGCACATGATATCACAGAAAGCAGAATTGTGTGTGAAATCTTGGTAGAATATCCTGCAAAGATTAAATCAAAATGGCATATATGCAGATGAGATAAATACTGAAATCAGATGCTAATTAATTATATTACCAGGTGATGTTGATGGTGATTGAGGCGGATCACGAGAGCCTGGTGATTCCGTTGAATCTACATGTGCAAAAATCAAGGAAAATGACATACGGATGAAATTAACTATACACGTACGACGTACGTGCACTTTTCTAGTACTAACAAATTAGGATATAAACCAAATCTCCTATATATCCTTTCTTCCTTTGAGATCGCCGATTAAGGATTTGAAATTCAAATTCCAACACATGGACAGCGAGTTAAAAAGTAATAACATGTTATTTTTATTTTTATTTTTGTTTACAAAAGTAACATGTTATGCAAAGTATGAACATGTTATATTAAAACTTTGGCTTTCATCTAACAAAAGCGATCTAGGATAAATTCGTGTCATTTTGGCGTAGTGGCTGAAGCAATCGGCTTTGTATGAAAGCATGTGTTTGGTTCCATAATTTCCGAGCTTCCGTTTCATCATTTGCTAGAGATGAGCATTGAGCCTCGTTGCAGTCCGCAAAGTATTTGCCACTCAGTCCAGTCGTCATTGGGCTTAATGCAACAAAATCTTCAATTTCTAGTATTGTTCGGAGGAACCCATTAAGAGTGTAGGTTAACAAACGAAAGCACAAAATATATAAAGTTAGGTGTTTCCTTTCTTTCTTTCTTTTTTTTTGTAAATTTTTAAAATTGAATAAGTTGTTAATAGATTAACAAAGATATTAGAAATATAAACCTGTTTAACAAGCTTAGGTGGCCCAATTAATTTTGAAAGCAATAAAAGAAGGTTGTGTAATATAACTCTGTCATATAATCATTTCTCAAATTGTTATTGGAGACCGGTAGATGTCCAAACATAACCAAAAAAAAAAAAAAAAAATAGAAACAAAAATGAAAAACAGGATTTGCGAGTACTCATCATATTTAAAAATACAAAATACGACGCGTTTTGGGAGGAATAAACTCAAAAATTAATATGTAATATACTTTAATAGTATATTAATTGATCTAATATACCTATGTCCAGGGGCGGATCTAGAAATTTTACACTGGGGGCTAAAGTAGATTAAAAAAAAAAATTCAATTAAGCAGTCAAACTTAAAAATTATACTTCATTCACGAAAAAATATATAACAAGATACAAAAATGAGGAGGTGATGTTTGACAAAAACAATCCCACATGTTACTTTAATTACATATAATATCCCGTTATGCCTCCAAAATAACCCAAAACATCTAAGTATTTATATTAACAAACCGCGACGGTTTTTCATTTTTTGAAATCGATCCATGATAGCATCATTTGAAATATCACAAAATATATCTCTCTCTATAAAAACAACTAAACTATCATTCAACCATTGATCGCCCATTTTGCTACGAAGTCGATTTTTCACCATCTTCATAGCCGAAAAAGCTCTCTCTACCGAAGCAGTTGCAACAGGGAGAATAAGTGCCAATGTCACAAGTCTGTAAGCCAAAAAAATACGACATGCCTTTTAGCTGCAACCATCTTCTTAGCAAGATCACCAATTCCTTTCAATTAGAAAAGTCATCACTTGATCGAACATCTCTAATGTAATTTTCAAGTTGATTAGGCAAGGCCGAAAGCTCAAGAAAAGAGAAATCACTAGGATAAAGTTTCGCAAGACGAACAAGTTTTTCTTTGTCAAATGCCGCAAAGAGCTCGGATGGGCTTAAGCATGCAACACAAAGAAGTAACTCCGTGTTTGCTTCATTGAAACGGTTGTTTAGCTCTTGCATTTGTCTATCTATAACCGAATTAAATCTCTCAACTTTGTAATGGTGTTCTGTGGTCACTTGTTCAATTCTACGTCTTGGCCTTCCATACGGAACATAGACATTACTCATAGAAGGAATTTCAATTTCATACTTTGAACAAAAAGAAGTAACTTCCTCCAACAAATGTGCCCATCCATCATCTCTTGTCTCTTGAAGTCGATCCATAGATAATTTCACTAATCTCATAGCATTCACTATGTCTTGATCTTTTCTTTGCAAAGCTTGAGACAAGTCATTAGTAATGCCCAATATCAACGTCATCAAATGTAGATTGAAGACAAAGGAAAATGATTGAAGTATTAATAATAGATTGCTTGATTCTCCATTCCTATCGGTGGACTCCTCAACTATAAAGCCAAGAACATCAATCACAGAAGAGAACACGGTAACTAAACTCATCAAAGTACCATAATGTGATCCCCAACGTGTGTCACTCGCACGAACGAGAGTTCCCTCTTGGTTGAGACCTTGACCACTTTCGATTTCATTATTTGATAAAGCCTCGACAACTTTTTCATATTGCTTGTCAAGAAGAAAATCACGACGTTTAGGAGAGCCTCCAAATATATTGACCACCATAGTCACCGAATCAAAGAGTCCGGCCATATAAGGACATTTCCTTGCTACCGCAACAAGAGCAAGCTGAAGTTGATGAGCAAAACAATGGACATAATATGCACATTGATTTTCTCTTAGAATTAATGCCTTCAATCCATTAAATTCACCTTGCATGTTACTTGCCCCATCATAACCTTGCCCACGTAATCGATCAATACTCAATCCATGTGTAGCGAATAAATCATCAATGGATTCTTTGAGAGAAATAGCCGTAGTACTCTTGACATGTTTGATGCCTATAACACGTTCCATCACATATCCTCGTGAATCCACATATCTCAAAACAACCGCCATTTGCTCACTACAAGCTATATCACGAGATTCATCAACAAGAATAGCAAATAACTCATCCCCAAGCTCTCTAATAATAGCATTGGTAGTTTCAATCGAACAAGCATTGACAATGTCCTTTTGAATTGATGGAGCCGTCAACTTAAGATTTTCCGTGGCATTCCCTAAAACAACCGCTCTAGCAACCTCATTTTGACTCGCTAGAAAACTTAAAAGTTCAAGGAAGTTCCCTTGGTTGCTTGAAAATTCCGATTCATCATGTCCACGAAATGCAAGTCCTTGTTTAAGAAGAAATCGAACGCAATCGATTAATGCTACCAATCGAATTCGGTAGTCATTGCTATTTTCATTGGTTTTCCGGTTGAACATAGGTTCAATTTGTTGTTTTTGATCCAACAATGCTTGACATATTTCCCATGCTCGGTTATGAAAACTATTAGAATCTTTTCCTACATGATATGTTAACCTTTCTTTCTTTTTCCAATTTGAATATCCTTCGGTAATAAAAGCGTCTCCACCTCCTTGGTCTCCAAGATCAACCTTGAAGAGATAACAACAAAGGCAAAATACGGCATCTTTGTTTTCACTATACTCCAACCAATTGGCATTTCCGCTATACCAAGAAGGAGAAAATCTTCTAAGTTGACCTCCTTTATATGTTTTCGGAAACTCAAGATTGCGTGGTTGACATGGACCTTTGAGCAAGTATTTTCTACGAACTCTCTCTCGAATGTTAGGATGATAAGTTGTTATATGAGGTCGTAGACCGGGATCACTCGGAAGATCGGGCAAGTTCATTTCAATTTGAACTTTTGGAAGCTCATGCGAGTCACTTTGAATTTGCACTTTACTCGAAGACTCCTCTTGAGGTGTAGGTGTATGTGTAGTTTTAAAGTATCTCTTCATATCTATAAAATCAATCAAACATAACATAAATATCCCAACTCTCAAGAAATAACATATATTATCTCTCAAATAACCAATTTCCAGATATTAAAAAAGGAAATCAAATGCACTATCTTCTCAATACAAAATCGATGAATATAATATTATTGATCACTTAAACCACCTTTGCCGGATTGTTAGGTTCAAATGGATATAATAGAATTGATCACTTAAACCATAAATATTGAAGCTTTATATTCAATATTGAAATATAAATAAATATTTTTTTAAATAAAATTCAAGCAAGTTTGGTTTAATTGGAAGAAAATTGAAATTATTAACTAATAAATTTAATTATTGAAGCTTTATATTCAATATTGAAATATAAATAAATATTATTTTAAATAAAATTAAAGCAAGTTTGGTTTAATTGGAAGAAAATAAAAATTAGTAACTAATAAATTAAATTTATATAATCTTGAATAAGTAAAGTGGGTCTTGCTTTGGGATTAAAATTATTAACTAAATAATTTTGAGCTTGATTTATGTAATCAAAATTGACCTCATTATTTAAATAAGATTGAGTTAATGGAATGCTTACTTTATTAATGAAATATCAAACTTTATGGTTGTGGTCCTTGGAGTGTGGAGTGGCTTGTGTCAGTGGTGGGACTGGGAGCTTGGGCTGGGGCCTGGGGCGGCTGGGGCTGGGGCCTGGGGCGGCTGGTGCTGGTGTGCTGGTGCGGTGATGTGATGCAGGCAGCAAAGGTTCAGGTTTTCAGATTTGGGGGAGAATTGGAGCACATTTTGGGCTGGGCTAGAATGAGAGAAATGTTTGGATTATTGGTCTCATGAATATGTCATATTGGGTCATGTATTTAGATTTGACATTATTGGGCCATTCATTTTATTTGGACTGAACTGAAAGTCTGAGACATAAACATAAAATGTATGGACTTATTTTAATATTTTTGGCCCAAAGTTTATTAATACTACTATATTAAAAAAAAAAAATTTGAGTGGGGTCGCCCTATACTACATCCGCCCTTGCCTATGTCCTATCTTTCTCAATCAAGTGCTTCTACTTCGCCGATGATTTACTTTTAAAAAAGAACGCTTCTATTTGATAGTAATTTATAAGAATCTTTTGAACCTTTGATTTTGGAAAGCTTACGAGCACTTAAGAAAAAAGTGACCCCAATCGTTTTTAAAATCTTATGGGGTAAACTTGTAGCTATTCTTTTATTGCAATAAAGTCTAGTCGGTGGAGCGGCGTCCACAGACGGGAAGTAAAAGCAGCGCCGGCACCGGATTAATGATGTATCTCCGAAAAAGGAAACGGTCCTCCTTTATCTATATTTTTTGCCATGGTGATTTCAGGTAATAAGGTTAATGATGATAGAGACCTGAAAATCGATCTCTATAAAATTCAAAATTTTTGTTTGTGTCTTCCTATTCGTTCCTATATTTTTCAGTTTAGTAATCTCTCTCTCTTTCTCTCACTCATAGTTTTTTTTTTCTTTCAGGATGTGGGACATAATTCTGAATTTTCTTGATTTTGTAGCTAAGGGTATGGCGACAATGTTGGCCGGACACGAAGTTGTGGAGGCGTTGGAAAAAACAAAAAATGATAAAGATGCAGGCAATGGATCAGGAAATTAGTATTTAGGTTTTCTTTTTCTTTTATCTTAATTAAAATGGTTTGCAATTAGAAATGTTGGTTTATGTAATATGATGGTTTAAATTATAAATGTTGTTTTATATAATATGTTGGTTTATTGTTCTTTAAGTGAACTTCAGAGGCCGAAAGTTAGTGAAACATATTAGCAGGTTTCGTTAGGCTTGAGCCCAACCATAAACAATCTAGGTCAATTACAATGCAAAGGTAAGTTGGAGTTTACTTCAATTTTGTGGCTTATGGGGTAAAATTGTCATCCTCAAAATTTATGGAGTAAACTTGTAGCGATTCTTTTATTGCAATAAAGTCTAGTAGGTGGAGGTGGCGTCCACAGACGGGAAGTAAAAGCAGCGCCGGCACCGTATTAATGATGTATCTCTGAAAAAGGAAACGGGCTTCTTTTCTCTATTTTTTTTAGCCATGGTGATTTCAGGTAATAAGGTTAATGATGATAGAGACCTGAAATTCGATCTCTATAAAATTCAAATTTTTTGTTTGTTTCTTCCTATTCGTTCCTATATTTTTCAGTTTAGTAATCTCTGTCTCTTTCTCTCACTCATAATCTTTTTTTCTTTCAGGATGTGGGACATAATTCTGAATTTTCTTGATTTTGTACCTAAGGGTATGGCGGCAATGTTGGCCGGACACGAAGTTGTGGAGGCGTTGGAAAAAACAAAAAATGATAAAGATGAAGGCAATGGATCAGGAAATTAGTATTTAGGTTTTCTTTTTCTTTTATCTTAATTAAAATGGTTTGCAATTAGAAATGTTGGTTTATGTAATATGATGGTTTAAATTATAAATGTTGTTTTATATAATATGTTGGTTTATTGTTCTTTAAGTGAACTTCAGAGGCCGAAAGTTAGTGAAACATATTAGCAGGTTTTGTTAGGCTTGAGCCCAACCATAAACAAATCTGCCAAATATTATATACAATGCAAATGGCTAGGTCAATTACACTGTAAAGGTATGTTGGATTTTACTTGAATTTTGTGGCTTATGGGGTAAAATTGTCATCCTCAAAATTTTGGAGTAAAGTTGTAGAGATTCTTTTATTGCAATAAAGTCTAGTAGGTGGAGGCGGCGTCCACAGACGGGAAGTAAAAGCAGAGCCGGCACCGGATTAATGATGTATCACCGAAAAAGGAAACAGTCCTCCTTTCTCTATTTTTTTTGCCATGGTGATTTCAGGTAATAAGGTTAATGATGATAGAGACCTGAAAATCGATCTCTATAAAATTCAAAATTTTTGTTTGTGCCTTCCTATTCATTCCTATATTTTTCAGTTTAGTAATCTCTCTCTCTTTCTCTCACTCATAATCTTTTTTTTTTTCTTTCAGGATGTGGGACATAATTCTGAATTTTCTTGATTTTGTATCTAAGGGTATGGCGGCAATGTTGGCCGGACACGAAGTTGTAGAGGCGTTGGAAAAAACAAAAAATGATAAAGATGCAGGCAATGGATCAGGAAATTAGTATTTAGGTTTTCTTTTTCTTTTATCTTAATTAAAATGGTTTGCAATTAGAAATGTTGGTTTATGTAATATGATGGTTTAAATTACAAATGTTGTTTTATATAATATGTTGGTTTATTGTTCTTTAAGTGAACTTCAGAGGCCGAAAGTTAGTGAAACATATTAGCAGGTTTCGTTCGGCTTGAGCCCAACCATAAACAAATCTGCCAAATATTATATACAATGCAAATGGCTAGGTCAATTACAATGCAAAGGTAAGTTGGAGTTTACTTCAATTTTGTGGCTTATGGGGTAAAATTGTCATCCTCAAAATTTATGGAGTAAATTGTAGCGATTCTTTTATTGCAATAAAGTCTAGTAGGTGGAGGTGGCGTCCACAGACGGGAAGTAAAAGCAGCGCCGGCACCGTATTAATGATGTATCTCCGAAAAAGGAAACAATCTTCTTTTCTCTATTTTTTTATCCATGTTGATTTCAGGTAATAAGGTTAATGATGATAGAGACCTGAAATTCGATCTCTATAAAATTCAAAATTTTTGTTTGTGTCTTCCTATTCGTTCCTATATTTTTCAGTTTAGTAATCTCTGTCTCTTTCTCTCACTCATAATCTTTTTTTTTTTATTCAGGATGTAGGACATAATTCTAAATTTTCTTGATTTTGTTGCTAAGGGTATGGCGGCAATGTTGGCCGGACACGAAGTTGTGGATGCGTTGGAAAAAACAAAAAATGATGAAGATGGAGGCAATGGATCAGGAAATTAGTATTTAGGTTTTTTTTTTTCTTTCATCTTAATGAAAATGGTTTGCAATTAGAAATGTTTGTTTATGTAATATGATGGTTTAAATTAGAAATGTTGGTTTATATAATATGTTGGTTTATTGTTCTTTAAGTGAACTTCAGAGGCCGAAAGTTAGTGAAACATATTAGCAGGTTTTGTTAGGCTTGAGCCCAACCATAAACAAATCTGCCAATTATTATATACAATGCAAATGGCTGGGTCAATTACAATGCAAAAGTATGTTGGAATTTACTTCAATTTTTTGGCTTATGGGGTAAAATTGTCATCCTCAAAATTTATAGAGTAACTTGTAGCGATTCTTTTATTGCAATAAAGTCTAGTAGGTGGAGGCTGCGTCCACAGACCTGAAGTAAAAGCAGCGCCGACACCGGAGTAATGATGTATCTACAAAAAAGGAAACGATCCTCCTTTCTCTATTTTTTCTGCCATTATGATTTCAGGTAATAAGGTTAATGATGATAGAGACCTGAAAATCGATCTCTATAAAATTTGAAATTTTTGTTTGTGTCTTCCTATTCGTTCATATATTTTTCAGTTTAGTAATCTCTCTCTTTCTCTCACTCATAATCTTTTTTTTTTTTCATGATGTGGGACATAATTATGAATTTTCTTGATTTTGTTGCTTGTTCGGTACCCAAACTAAGTGTGCAGGTTACATCAATTGTCCTGTGGCATCCAAACTGAGTGTGCATATGGAGACCCAAACTGAGTGTGCGGGTTGAGCCACAATCGAATATCGTGGGCGCTTGCGTGAATGCACTATAAGGGAAGGGTATGTGCATTACCTAACACCAATTGGTTTTGGGGCAAGTGGTAGCGCCTGAGGTCCTACAAGTGGTATCAGAGCCAAGGTCACTTGTTCGATTCCCAGCAGGAGCAATTGCGGGTGGGGAGATTTTTGGGCACCCAAACTAAGTATGCGGGTGACAGCAATTGTCCTATGGCATCCAAACTGAGTTTGCAAATGGAGACCCAAACTGAGTGTGCGGGTGGAGCTACAATCGAATATCGTGCGCTTGCGTGAATGCACTATAAGGGAAGGGTATGCGCATTCCCTAACACCAATTGGCTTTGGCGCAAGTGGTAGCGCCTGAGGTCCTACATTGCTAAGGGTATGGCGACAATGTTGGCCGGACACGAAGTTGTGGAGGCGTTGGAAAAAACAAAAAATGATGAAGATGGAGGCAATGGATCAGGATATTAGTATTTAGGTTTTTTTTTTCTTTTATCTTAATGAAAATGGTTTACAATTAGAAATGTTGTTTTATGTAATATGGTGGTTTAAATTAGAAATGTTGGTTTATATAAAATATTGGTTTATTGTTCTTTAAGTGAATTCAGAGGCCGCAAGTTAGTGAAACATATTAGCAGGTTTTGTTAGGCTTTAGCCCAACCATAAACAAATCTGCCAATTATTATATACAATGCAAATGGCTGGGTCAATTACAATGCAAAAGTATGTTGGAATTTACTTCAATTTTTTGGCTTATGGGGTAAAATTGTCATCCTCAAAATTTATAGAGTAAACTTGTAGCGATTCTTTTATTGCAATAAAGTCTAGTAGGTGGAGGCTGCGTCCACAGACCTGAAGTAAAAGCAGCGCCGACACCGGAGTAATGATGTATCTCCGAAAAAGGAAACGATCATCCTTTCTCTATTTTTTTTGCCATTGTGATTTCAGGTAATAAGGTTAATGATGATAGAGACCTGAAAATCGATCTCTATAAAATTTGAAATTTTTGTTTGTGTCTTCCTATTCGTTCATATATTTTTAAGTTTAGTAATCTCTCTCTTTCTCTCACTAATAATCTTTTTTTTTCCATGATGTGGGACATAATTCTGAATTTTCTTGATTTTGTTGCTTGTTCGGCACCCAAACTAAGTGTGCAGGTTACAGCAATTGTCCTTTGGCATCCAAACTGAGTGTGCAGATGGAGACCCAAACTGAGTGTGCGGGTAGAGCCACAATCGAATATCGTGGGCGCTTGCGTGAATGCACTATAAGGGAAGGGTATGTGCATTCTCTAACACCAATTGGTTTTGGGGCAAGTGGTAGCGCCTGAGGTCCTACAAGTGGTATCAGAGCCAAGGTCACTTGTTCGATTCCCAGCAGGAGCAATTGCTGAGGGGGAGATTTTTGGGCACCCAAACTAAGTATGTGGGTGACCGCAATTGTCTGTGGCATCCAAACTGAGTGTGCAATTGGAGACCCAAACTGAGTGTGCCCGTGGAGCTACAATCGAATATCGTGGGCGCTTGCGTGAATGCACTATAAGGGAAGGGTATGCGCATTCCCTAACACCAATTGGCATTGGCGCAAGTGGTAGCGCCTGAGGTCCTACATTGCTAAGGGTATGGCGGCAATGTTGGCCGGACACGAAGTTGTGGAGGCGATGGAAAAAACAAAAAATGATGAAAATGGAGGCAATGGATCAGGATATTAGTATTTAGGTATTTTTTTTCTTTTATCTTAATGAAAATGGTTTACAATTAGAAATGTTGTTTTATGTAATATGGTGGTTTAAATTAGAAATGTTGGTTTATATAAAATGTTGGTTTGTTGTTCTTTAAGTGAATTCAGAGGCCGAAAGTTAGTGAAACATATTAGCAGGTTTTGTTAGGCTTGAGCCCAACCATAAACAAATCTGCCAATTATTATATACAATGCAAATTGCTGGGTCAATTACAATGCAAAAGTATGTTGGAATTTACTTCAATTTTTTGGCTTATGGGGTAAAATTGTCATCCTCAAAATTTATAGAGTAAACTTGTAGCGATTGTTTTATTGCAATAAAGTCTAGTAGGTGGAAGCTGCGTCCACAGACCTGAAGTAAAAGCAGCGCCGACACCGGAGTAAATTTGTATCTCCGAAAAAGGAAACGATCCTCCTTTCTCTATTTTTTTGGCCATTGTGATTTCAGGTAATAATGTTAATGATGATAGAGACCTGAAAATCGATCTCTATAAAATTTGAAATTTTTGTTTGTGTCTTCCTATTCGTTCATATATTTTTCAGTTTAGTAATCTCTCTATCTTTCTCTCACTCATAATCTTTTTTTTTTTTTTTTTTTTCATGATGTGGGACATAATTATGAATTTTCTTGATTTTGTTGCTTGTTGGGCACCCAAACTAAGTGTGCAGGTTACAGCAATTGTCCTGTGGCATCCAAACTGAGTGTGCAGATGGAGACCCAAACTGAGTGTGCGGGTAGAGCCACAATCGAATATCGTGGGCGCTTGCGTGAATGCACTATAAGAGAAGGGTATGTGCATTCCCTAACACCAATTGGTTTTGGGGCAAGTGGTAGCGCCTGAGGTCCTATAAGTGGTATCAGAGCCAAGGTCACTTGTTCGATTCCCAGCAGGAGCAATTGCTGAGGGGGAGATTTTTGGGCACCCAAACTAAGTATGCGGGTGACAGCAATTGTCCTGTGGCATCCAAACTGAGTGTGCAAATGGAGACCCAAACTGAGTGTGCCGGTGGAGCTACACTCGAATATCGTGAGCGCTTTCGTGAATGCACTATAAGGGAAGGGTATGCGCATTCCCTAACACCAATTGGCTTTGGCGCAAGTGGTAGCGCCTGAGGTCCTACATTGCTAAGGGTATGGCGGCAATGTTGGCCGGACACGAAGTTGTGGAGGCGTTGGAAAAAACAAAAAATGATGAAGATGGAGGCAATGGATCAGGAAATTAGTATTTAGGTTTTTTTTTTCTTTTATCTTTATGAAAATGGTTTGCAATTAGAAATGTTGGTTTATGTAATATGATGGTTTAAATTAGAAATGTTGGTTTATATAATATGTTGGTTTATTGTTCTTTAAGTGAACTTCAGAGGCCGAAAGTTAGTTAAACATATTAGCAGGTTTTCTTAGGCTTGAGCCCAACCATAAACAAATCTGCCAAATATTATATACAATGCAAATGGCTAGGTCAATTATAATGCAAAGGTATGTTGGAGTTTACTTCAATTTTGTGGCTTATGGGGTAAAATTGTCATTCTCAAAATTTATGGAGTAAATTTGTAGCGATTCTTTTATTGCAATAAAGTCTAGTAGGTGGAGGCGGCGTCAACAGACGGGAATTAAAAGCAGCGCCGGCACCGGATTAATGATGTATCTCCGAAAAGGGAAACGGTCCTACTTTCACTATTTTTTTTGCCATGGTGATTTCAGGTAATAAGGTTAATGATGATAGAGACCTGAAAATCGATCTCTATAAAATTCGAAATTTTTGTTTATGTCTTCCTATTCGTTCCTATATTTTTCAGTTTAGTAATCTCTCTCACTTTGTCTCACTCATAATCTTTTTTTTTTTTCTTTCAGGATGTGGGACATAATTCTGAATTTTCTTTATTTTGTTGCTAAGGGTATGGCGGCAATGTTGGCCGGACACGAAGTTGTGGAGGCGTTAGAAAAAAACAAAAAATGACGAAGATGGAGGGAATGGATCAGGAAATTAGTATTTAGGTTTTCTTTTTCTTTTATCTTAATGAAAATGGTTTGCAATTAGAAATGTTGGTTTATGTAATATGATGGTTTAAATTAGAAATGTTGGTTTATTGTTCTTTAAGTGAACTTCAGAGGCCGAAAGTTTGTGAAACATATTAGCAGGTTTTGTTAGGCTTGAGTACAACCATAAACAAATCTGCCAAATATTATATACAATGCAAATGGCTAGGTCAATTACTATCCAAAGGTATGTTGGAGTTTACTTCAATTTTGTGGCTTATGGGTTAAAATTGTCATCCTCAAAATTTATGGAGTAAACTTGTAGCGATTCTTTTATTGCAATAAAGTCAAGTATGTGGAGGCGGCGTCCACAGATGGGAAGTAAAAGCAGCGCCGGCACCGAATTGATGATGTATCTCTGAAAAAGGAAACAATCCTCCTTTCTCTATTTTTTTTGCCATGGTGATTTAAGGTAATAAGGTTAATGATGATAGAGACCTGAAAATCGATCTCTATAAAATTCGAAATTTTTGTTTGTGTCTTCCTATTCGTTTCTATATTTTTCAGTTTAGTAATCTCTCTCTCTTTCTCTCACTCATAATCTTTTTTTTCTTTCAAGATGTGGAACATAATTATGAATTTTCTTGATTTTGTAGCTACGGGTATGGCGGCAATGTTGGCCGGACACGAAGTTGTGGAGGCGTTGGAAAAAACAAAAAATGATGAAGATGGAGGCAATGGATCAGGATATTAGTATTTAGGTATTTTTTTTCTTTTATCTTAATGAAAATGGTTTACAATTAGAAATGTTGTTTTATGTAATATGGTGGTTTAAATTAGAAATGTTGGTTTATTGTTCTTTAAGTGAATTCAGAGGCCGAAAGTTAGTGAAACATATTAGCAGGTTTTGTTAGGCTTGAGCCCAACCATAAACAAATCTGCCAATTATTATATACAATGCAAATGGCTGGGTCAATTACAATGCAAAAGTATGTTGGAATTTACTTCAATTTTTTGGCTTATGGGGTAAAATTGTCATCCTCAAAATTTATAGAGTAAACTTGTAGCGATTGTTTTATTGCAATAAAGTCTAGTAGGTGGAAGCTGCGTCCACAGACCTGAAGTAAAAGCAGCGCCGACACCGGAGTAATGATGTATCTCCGAAAAAGGAAACGATCCTCCTTTCTCTATTTTTTTGGCCATTGTGATTTCAGGTAATAAGGTTAATGATGATAGAGACCTGAAAATCGATCTCTATAAAATTTGAAATTTTTGTTTGTGTCTTCCTATTCGTTCATATATTTTTCAGTTTAGTAATCTCTCTATCTTTCTCTCACTCATAATTTTTTTTTTTTTTTCATGATGTGGGACATAATTCTGAATTTTCTTGATTTTGTTGCTTGTTGGGCACCCAAACTAAGTGTGCAGGTTACAGCAATTGTCCTGTGGCATCCAAACTGAGTGTGCAGATGGAGACCCAAACTGAGTGTGCGGGTAGAGCCACAATCGAATATCGTGGGCGCTTGCGTGAATGCGCTATAAGGGAATGGTATGTGCATTCCCTAACACCAATTGGTTTTGGGGCAAGTGGTAGCGCCTGAGGTCCTATAAGTGGTATCAGAGCCAAGGTCACTTGTTCGATTCCCAGCAGGAGCAATTGCTGAGGGGGAGATTTTTGGGCACAAAAACTAAGTATGCGGGTGACAGCAATTGTCCTGTGGCATCCAAACTGAGTGTGCAAATGGAGACCCAAACTGAGTGTGCCGGTGGAGCTACACTCGAATATCGTGGCCGCTTGCGTGAATGCACTATAAGGGAAGGGTATGCGCATTCCCTATCACCAATTGGCTTTGGCGCTAGTGGTAGCGCCTGAGGTCCTACATTGCTAAGGGTATGGCGGCAATGTTGGCCGGACACGAAGTTGTGGAGGCGTTGGAAAAAACAAAATATGATGAAGATGGAGGCAATGGATCAGGAAATTAGTATTTAGGTTTTTTTTTTTCTTTTATCTTTATGAAAATGGTTTGCAATTAGAAATGTTGGTTTATGTAATATGATGGTTTAAATTAGAAATGTTGGTTTATATAATATGTTGGTTTATTGTTCTTTAAGTGAACTTCAGAGGCCGAAAGTTAGTGAAACATATTAGCAGGTTTTCTTAGGCTTGAGCCCAACCATATACAAATCTGCCAAATATTATATACAATGCAAATGGCTAGGTCAATTACAATGCAAAGGTATGTTGGAGTTTACTTCAATTTTGTGGCTTATGGGGTAAAATTGTCATTCTCAAAATTTATGGAGTAAATTTGTAGCGATTCTTTTATTGCAATAAAGTCTAGTAGGTGGAGGCGGCGTCAACAGACGGGAATTAAAAGCAGCGCCGGCACCGGATTAATGATGTATCTCCGAAAAGGGAAACGGTCCTCCTTTCTCTATTTTTTTTGCCATGGTGATTTCAGGTAATAAGGTTAATGATGATAGAGACCTGAAAATCGATCTCTATAAAATTCGAAATTTTTGTTTATGTCTTCCTATTCGTTCCTATATTTTTCAGTTTAGTAATCTCTCTCACTTTGTCTCACTCATAATCTTTTTTTTTTTCTTTCAGGATGTGGGAAATAATTCTGAATTTTCTTTATTTTGTTGCTAAGGGTATGGCGGCAATGTTGGCCGGACACGAAGTTGTGGAGGCGTTAGAAAAAAACAAAAAATGACGAAGATGGAGGGAATGGATCAGGAAATTAGTATTTAGGTTTTCTTTTTCTTTTATCTTAATGAAAATGGTTTGCAATTAGAAATGTTGGTTTATGTAATATGATGGTTTAAATTAGAAATGTTGGTTTATTGTTCTTTAAGTGAACTTCAGAGGCCGAAAGTTTGTGAAACATATTAGCAGGTTTTGTTAGGCTTGAGTACAACCATAAACAAATCTGCCAAATATTATATACAATGCAAATGGCTAGGTCAATTACTATCCAAAGGTATGTTGGAGTTTACTTCAATTTTGTGGCTTATGGGGTAAAATTTTCATCCTCAAAATTTATGGAGTAAACTTGTAGCGATTCTTTTATTGCAATAAAGTCAAGTATGTGGAGGCGGCGTCCACAGATGGGAAGTAAAAGCAGCGCCGGCACCGAATTAATGATGTATCTCTGAAAAAGGAAACAATCCTCCTTTCTCTATTTTTTTTGCCATGGTGATTTAAGGTAATAAGGTTAATGATGATAGAGACCTGAAAATCGATCTCTATAAAATTCGAAATTTTTGTTTGTGTCTTCCTATTCGTTTCTATATCTTTCAGTTTAGTAATCTCTCTCTCTTTCTCTCACTCATAATCTTTTTTTTCTTTCAAGATGTGGAACATAATTATGAATTTTCTTGATTTTGTAGCTACGGGTATGGCGGCAATGTTGGCCGGACACGAAGTTGTGGAGGCGTTGGAAGAAACAAAAAATGATGAAGATGCAGGCAATGGATCAGGAAATTAGTATTTTGGTTTTCTTTTTCTTTTATCTTAATGAAAATGGTTTACAATTAGAAATGTTGGTTTATGTAATATGATGGTTTAAATTAGAAATGTTGGTTTATTGTTCTATAAGTGAACTTCAGATGCCGAAAGTTAGTGAAACATATTAGCAGGTTTTGTTAGGCTTGAGCCCAACCATAAACAAATCTGCCAAATATTATATACAATGCAAATGGCTAGGTCAATTACAATGCAAAGGTATGTTGGAGTTTACTTCAATTTTTTGGCTTATGGGGTAAAATTGTCATCCTCAAAATTTATGGAGTAAACTTGTAGCGATTCTTTTATTGCAATAAAGTCTAGTAGATGGAGGCGGGGTCCACAGACGGGAAGTAAAAGCAGCGCCGGCACCAGAGTAATGATGTATCTCCGAAAAAGGAAACGGTCCTCCTTTCTCTATATTTTTTTGCCATGGTGATTTCAAGTAATAAGGTTAATGATGATAGAGACCGGAAAATCGATCTCTATAAAATTCAAAATTTTTGTTTGTGTCTTCCTATTCGTTCCAATATTTTTCAGTATAGTAATCTCTCTCTCTTTCTCTCACTCAAAATCTTTTTTTTTTTTTTTTTTTTTTTTTCCAGGATGTGGGACATAATTCTGAATTTTCTTGATTTTGTTGCTAAGGGTATGGTGGCAATGTTGGCCGGACACGAAGTTGAGAAGGCGTTGGAAAAAACAAAAAATAATAAAGATGGGGGCAATGGATCAGGAAATTAGTACTTGGGTTTTTTTTTTCTATTATCTTAATGAAAATGGTTTACAATTAGAAATGTTGGTTTATGTAATATGATGGTTTAAATTAGAAATGTTGGTTTATATAAAATGTTGGTTTATTGTTCTTTAAGTGAATTCAGAGGCCCAAAGTTAGTAAAACATATTAGCAGGTTTTGTTAGGCTTGAGCCCAACCATAAACAAATCTACCAAATATTATATACAATGCAAATGGCTAGGTCAATTACAATGCAAAGGTATGTTGGAGTTTACTTCAATTTTTTGGCTTATGGGGTAAAATTGTCATCCTCAAAATTTATGGAGTAAACTTGTAGCGATTCTTTTATTGCAATAAAGTCTAGTAGAAGGAGGCGGCGTCCACAGACGGGAAGTAAAAGCAGCGCCGGCACCAGAGTAATGATGTATCTCCGAAAAAGGAAACGGTCCTCCTATCTCTATATTTTTTTGCCATGGTGATTTCA
Source organism: Penstemon barbatus (assembly GCA_003313485.2). Taxonomy (NCBI): domain Eukaryota; kingdom Viridiplantae; phylum Streptophyta; class Magnoliopsida; order Lamiales; family Plantaginaceae; genus Penstemon; species Penstemon barbatus. The sequence goes on along the minus strand of CM064877.1, from coordinate 14,887,046 downwards.
AGTAATAAGGTTAATGATGATAGAGACCGGAAAATCGATCTCTATAAAATTCAAAATTTTTGTTTGTGTCTTCCTATTCGTTCCAATATTTTTCAGTATAGTAATCTCTCTCTCTTTCTCTCACTCATAATCTTTTTTTTTTTTTTTTCCAGGATGTGGGACATAATTCTGAATTTTCTTGATTTTGTTGCTAAGGGTATGGTGGCAATGTTGGCCGGACACGAAGTTGAGGAGGCGTTGGAAAAAACAAAAAATGATGAAGATGGAGGCAATGGATCAGGAAATTAGTATTTAGGTTTTTTTTTCTTTCATCTTAATGAAAATGGTTTACAATTAGAAATGTTTGTTTATGTAATATGATGTTTTAAATTAGAATGTTGGTTTATATAATATGTTGGTTTATTGTTCTTTAAGTGAACTTCAGAGGCCGAAAGTTAGTGAAACATATTAGCAGGTTTTGTTAGGCTTTAACCCAACCATAAACAAATCTGCCAAATATTATATACAATGCAAATGGCTAGGTCAATTACAATGCGAAGGTATATTGGAGTTTAATTAAATTTTGTGTCTTATGGGGTAAAATTGTCATCCTCAAAATTTATGGAGTAAACTTGTAGCGATTCTTTTATTGCAATAAAGTCTAGTAGGTTGAGGCGACGTCCACGGACGGGAAGTAAAAGCAGCTGCGGCACCGGATTAATGATGTATCTCCGAAAAAGGAAACGGTCCTCCTTTCTCTATTTTTTTTGCCATGGTGATTTCAGGTAAAAAGGTTAATGATGATAGAGACCTGAAAATTGATCTCTATAAAATTCAAAAATTTTTTTGTGTCTTCCTATTCGTTCATATATTTTTCAGTTCAGTAATCTCTCTCTCTTTCTCTTACTCATAATCTTTTTTTTTTTTTTTTTTTTTCAAGATGTGGGACATAATTCTGAATTTTCTTGATTTTGTTGTTGTTTGGCACCCAAACTAAATGTACGGGTTACAACAATTGTCATGTGGCATCCAAACTGAGTGTGCGGATGGGGACCCAGACTGAGTGTGCGGGTGGAGCCACAATCGAATATCGTGGGCGCTTGCGTGAATGCAATATAAGGGAAGGGTATGTGCATTCCCTAACACCAATTGGTTTTGGGGCAAGTGGTAGCGCCTGAGGTCCTACAAGTGGTATCAGAGCCAAGGTCACGTGTTCGATTCCCAGCAGGAGCAATTGCTGAGGGGGAGATTGTTGGGCACCAAAACTAAGTGTGCGGGTGACAGCAATTGTCCTGTGGCATCCAAACTGAGTGTGCGGATGGAGACCCAAACTGAGTGTGCGGGTGGATCCACAATCGAATATCGTGGGCGCTTGCGTGAATGCACTATAAGGGAAGGGTATGCGCATTCCCTAACGCCAATTGGTTTTGGGGCAAGTGGTAGCGCCTGAGGTCCTACATTGCTAAGGGTATGGCGGCAATGTTGGTCGGACACGAAGTTGTGGAGGCGTTGGAAAAAACAAAAAATGATGAAGATGAAGGCAATGGATCAGGAAATTAGTATTTAGGTTTTTTTTTTCTTTTATCTTAATGAAAATGGTTTGCAATTACAAATGTTGGTTTATGTAATATGATGGTTTAAATTAGAAATGTTGGTTTATATAATAAGTTGGTTTATTGTTCTTTAAGTGAACTTCAGAGGCCGAAAGTTAGTGAAACATATTAGCAGGTTTTGTTAGGCTTGAGCCCAACCATAAACAAATCTGCAAAATATTATATACAATGCAAATGGCTAGGTCAATTACAATGCAAAGGTATGTTGGAGTTTACTTCAATTTTGTGGCTTATGGGGTAAAATTGTCATCCTCAAAATTTATGGAGTAAACTTGTATCGATTCTTTCATTGCAATAAAGTCTAGTAGGTGGAGGCGGCGTCCACAGACGGGAAGTAAAAGCAGCGCCGGCACCGGATTAATGATGTATCTCCGAAAAAGGAAACCGTCCTCCTTTCTCTATTTTCTTTGCCATGGTGATTTCAGGTAATAAGGTTAATGATGATAGAGACCTGAAAATCGATCTCTATAAAATTCGAAATTTTTGTTTGTGTCTTCCTATTCGTTCCTATATTTTTCAGTTTAGTAATCTCTCTCTCTTTCTCTCACTCATAATCTTTTTTTTTTTTTTTCAGGATGTGGGACATAATTCTGAATTTTCTTGATTTTGTTGCTAAGGGTATGGCGGCAATGTTGGCCGGACACGAAGTTGTGGAGGCGTTGGAAAAAACAAAAAATAATGAAGATGTGGGCAATGGATCAGGAAATTAGTACTTGGGTTTTTTTTTTTCTATTATCTTAATGAAAATGGTTTACAATTAGAAATGTTGGTTTATGTAATATGATGGTTTAAATTAGAAATGTTGGTTTATATAAAATGTTGGTTTATTGTTCTTTAAGTGAATTCAGAGGCCCAAAGTTAGTAAAACATATTAGCAGGTTTTGTTAGGCTTGACCCAACCATAAACAAATCTACCAAATATTATATACAATGCAAATGGCTAGGTCAATTACAATGCAAAGGTATGTTGGAGTTTACTTCAATTTTTTGGCTTATGGGGTAAAATTGTCATCCTCAAAATTTATGGAGTAAACTTGTAGCGATTCTTTTATTGCAATAAAGTCTAGTAGAAGGAGGCGGCGTCCACAGACGGGAAGTAAAAGCAGCGCCGGCACCAAAGTAATGATGTATCTCCGAAAAAGGAAACGGTCCTCCTTTCTCTATATTTTTTTGCCATGGTGATTTCAAGTAATAAGGTTAATGATGATAGAGACCGGAAAATCGATCTCTATAAAATTCAAAATTTTTGTTTGTGTCTTCCTATTCGTTCCAATATTTTTCAGTATAGTAATCTCTCTCTCTTTCTCTCACTCATAATCTTTTTTTTTTTTTCCAGGATGTGGGACATAATTCTGAATTTTCTTGATTTTGTTGCTAAGGGTATGGTGGCAATGTTGGCCGGACACGAAGTTGAGGAGGCGTTGGAAAAAACAAAAAATGATGAAGATGGAGGCAATGGATCAGGAAATTAGTATTTAGGTTTTTTTTTCTTTCATCTTAATGAAAATGGTTTACAATTAGAAATGTTTGTTTATGTAATATGATGTTTTAAATTAGAAATGTTGGTTTATATAATATGTTGGTTTATTGTTCTTTAAGTGAACATCAGAGGCCGAAAGTTAGTGAAACATATTAGCAGGTTTTGTTAGGCTTGAGCCCAACCATAAACAAATCTACAAAATATTATATACAATGCAAATGGCTAGGTCAATTACAATGCAAAGGTATGTTGGAGTTTACTTCAATTTTGTGGCTTATGGGGTAAAATTGTCATCCTCAAAATTTATGGAGTAAACTTGTATCGATTCTTTCATTGCAATAAAGTCTAGTAGGTGGAGGCGGCGTCCACAGACGGGAAGTAAAAGCAGCGCCGGCACCGGATTAATGATGTATCTCCGAAAAAGGAAACGGTCCTCCTTTCTCTATTTTCTTTGCCATGGTGATTTCAGGTAATAAGGTTAATGATGATAGAGACCTGAAAATCGATCTCTATAAAATTCGAAATTTTTGTTTGTGTCTTCCTATTCGTTCCTATATTTTTCAGTTTAGTAATCTCTCTCTCTTTCTCTCACTCATAATCTTTTTTTTTTTTTCAGGATGTGGGACATAATTCTGAATTTTCTTGATTTTGTTGCTAAGGGTATGGCGGCAATGTTGGCCGGACACGAAGTTGTGGAGGCGTTGGAAAAAACAAAAAATAATGAAGATGTGGGCAATGGATCAGGAAATTAGTACTTGGGTTTTTTTTTTCTATTATCTTAATGAAAATGGTTTACAATTAGAAATGTTGGTTTATGTAATATGATGGTTTAAATTAGAAATGTTGGTTTATATAAAATGTTGGTTTATTGTTCTTTAAGTGAATTCAGAGGCCCAAAGTTAGTAAAACATATTAGCAGGTTTTGTTAGGCTTGAGCCCAACCATAAACAAATCTACCAAATATTATATACAATGCAAATGGCTAGGTCAATTACAATGCAAAGGTATGTTGGAGTTTACTTCAATTTTTTGGCTTATGGGGTAAAATTGTCATCCTCAAAATTTATGGAGTAAACTTGTAGCGATTCTTTTATTGCAATAAAGTCTAGTAGGTGGAGGCGGCGTCCACAGACGGGAAGTAAAAGCAGCGCTGGCACCGGATTAATGATGTATCTCCGAAAAAGGAAACGTTCCTCCTTTCTCTATTTTTTTGCCATGGTGATTTCAGGTAATAAGGTTAATGATAATAGAGACCTGAAAATCGATCTCTATAAAATTCGAAATTTTTGTTTGTGTCTTCCTATTCGTTCCTATATTTTTCAGTTTAATAATCTCTCTCTCTTAGAACTCATAATCTGTTTTTTTTTTTTTTTTTTTTTTTTTCCAGGATATCGGACATAATTCTGAATTTTCTTGATTTTGTTGCTAAGGGTATGGCGGCAATGTTGGCCGGACACGAAGTTGTGGAGGCGTTGGAAAAAACAAAAAATGATGAAGATGGAGGCAATGGATCAGGAAATTAGTATTTGGGTTTTTTTTTTCTTTTATCTTAATGAAAATGGTTTGCAATTAGAAATGTTGGTTTATGTAATATGATGGTTTAAATTAGAAATGTTGGTTTATATAAAATGTTGGTTTATTGTTCTTTAAGTGAATTCAGAGGCCGAAAGTTAGTAAAACATATTAGCAGGTTTTGTAAGGCTTGAGCCCAACCATAAACAAATCTACCAAATATTATATACAATGCAAATGGCTAGGTCAATTACAATGCAAAGGTATGTTGGAGTTTACTTCAATTTTTTGGCTAATGGGGTAAAATTGTCATCCTCAAAATTTATGGAGTAAACTTGTAGCGATTCTTTTATTGCAATAAAGTCTAGTAGGTGGAGGCGGCGTCCACAGACGGGAAGTAAAAGCAGCGCCGGCACCGGATTAATGATGTATCTCCGAAAAAGGAAATGTTCCTCCTTTCTCTATTTTTTTTGCCATGGTGATTTCAGGTAATAAGGTTAATGATAATAGAGACCTGAAAATCGATCTCTATAAAATTCGAAATTTTTGTTTGTGTCTTCCTATTCGTTCCTATATTTTTCAGTTTAGTAATCTCTCTCTCTCTCTCTTTTTTTTTTTTTTTTTTTTTTTTTTTTTTTTTTTTTTTTTTTTTTTCAGGATGTGGGACATAATTCTGAATTTTCTTGATTTTGTTGCTAAGGGTATGGCGGCAATGTTGGCCGGACACGAAGTTGTGGATGTGTTGGAAAAAACAAAAAATGATGAAGATGGAGGCAATGGATCAGGAAATTAGTATTTAGGTTTTTTCTTTTCTTTTATCTTAATGAAAATGGTTTGCAATTAGAAATGTCGGTTTATGTAATATGATGGTTTAAATTAGAAATGTTGGTTTATTGTTCTTTAAGTGAACTTCAGAGGCCGAAAGTTAGTGAAACATATTAGCAGGTTTTGTTAGGCTTGAGCCCAACCATAAACAAATCTGCCAAATATTATATACAATGCAAATGGCTAGGTCAATTACAATGCAAAGGTATGTTGGAGTTTACTTCAATTTTGTGGCTTCTGGGGTAAAATTGTCATCCTCAAAATTTATGGAGTAAACTTGTAGCGATCATAAATTTTAAGATCAATTTTGCGTTTTCCCCGAATCTTATTGTAATTCAAAATCATATTTTTCACTTTTCAGATCTATCTCAAACAATCTCAATGGAATGTTTTATTGAGATTATGTAGTATGGAAGAATTAATATGTGTTTTATTCATTTTGAATTCAATATATTTTGGATGTTGGAGTTGGTAGGATAAAGGTATGTGATAGATGACAAATTTTTTTATTCTTATATTTTTTGTAATAATTGAATTGATAGTATATTGTAATTGATATTTTATTTTATGATTTTTTATTTTATTGAAATTTTATAGTAAATTGGAGTCCAATCATTTGTTTTGTGGGTTTGATTAAGAAAAAAACAGCTTAAGTGATGTTTTACCCAACGAAAATTCGAACTACATGGCGAACATTGGTGACAACGTCAAGTATATATACATATAAATATAAGCTTGTTTTATTGATTAATAGTAATTAAAACTTTGAAATATTGATTCTTATGCAACCATATAATAATTTGCAGATATATATATATATATATATATATATATATATATATATATATATATATATATATATATATATATATAATGTTTTATCCTTGAAATTGACGTGTCGCCTTGGCGAAGCGATAGGCAACAACAAGAGCGGGAGGGCAGCAATCGGCATCGGCATTGAATTCGTGCTCGCAACAAGGGTGGTGACTATGCCACTGAGCATCAGCAAACAACATTAGGCCAACCACCATCATAATTTTAACAATTAATGCTACTGATCAATCCACCTCCTGTCGAAATTAATTATTATATAGTATTTCTTAGGCTTAGTTCGGTACCCACCATTCTAATTTGACCCAATTGTCAATTTGGGCCCATTGAATAATGAGGCCTGCTATTTAATCTCGGTTTGGTGTATTAATTTTGGTAACAGCCCAATAAATAAAAAATTCGTTCGGTTGTGCCGATTTATGCACAATTACAGTTATACCCTCAAATTGAAAGACATCCAACCGTTGATTAAATGACTTAATCACAACCGCTGATTCAAAAAAATGAGACCCAATACTAGGGTTTTCCTCTCATTTTGAAGAGCTGTGCAGCCCATGTTACTCTCTAAAACTCTCAACTCTCTCTGAATATTTTGTGTGCGAAATTAGGTCTTTTTCTTGTGGTTTCTTCCATTGTTCTTTGTGTTTATAGTTTGTTTGAACATTTTATACTTGTTTTTCGTGAGATGCTGCTATTTTTGTATGTTTAATCGTTCTCGGACTCTCTCTCTCTCTTCATGGATTTCAATTTGTGAAACAAGTTTGACTTCTTCCCACGTATAATCAGTAGAGGTAAATATATGTATATATTTTTAATACCTTTTAATTTGAGTTTGTGTTAGGCCGATTTGTCTAATTTTTTATGCTTTTTTTTTTGTTCTCGGTCTCTCTATCTCTTCTTGGATTCCTTATTGCGAATCATTAACGGCTTCCTCCCACAAGACTTTAACTAGGTAAATTTGTTGATTTATACACTGTTTTTTAGTGATTTCATACACTTTTTTTTCAATTTGGTGATTTAGTGTATTTTTAAGTGTATTTTTAGTGTATGTTGATTTATACACTGTTTTTTAAATTTGTGATATATTGAGTTGTCTGAAATTTTTTTTGTTCGTTCCAGTATGTTGATTTATACACTGTTTCCCACACATAATTATGGATTCCCGTTTGCGAAACTTTGGATTGGATTCCTCCCACACATAATCACTAGGTAAATATATTTTATATTGATTACTTTTAAATTTGATATTATGTATATTATGATTTGTCTAATTATTTTAAAATCTTTGATCTGTAGTTTCGTAATGGAATCGAGTTCCAGTAGTTCCGGCCGTACCAACAACACCGGCGGTGGGATAGAAATCCAAGGACGAACCTGCTATTGTGGATCCACGGTCCGGATGTTTACGTCGCGTACGCAACAAAACCCTGGACGACGTTTTGTACGATGTCCAGGCGTCTATGTGAGTCATTGTTGTTTATTTGTTTATCCTTGGATTGATGATTATGAGTTTATGAGTCATAAAAGGAACCTGCCATTGTTTGGTGAGATATATGTTCGATAATAGTATGAGCTTTGAAGCATTTTTTGATTAGTAGTATATGTTTGATGAGACTTTTGTTTGATGAAGCATTCTTTGGTTAGTAGTATATGTTAGATGAAACTTTTGTTTGATTCATATGAGTTTTGATGCATTGTTTCATGAGTTGAGGTTATGATCGATGAGATATATGTACTTTTTAAAAAAAAAAAAAAAGTTGGATACTTCATATAAATTTAAACTATTTTATGATTTCATGAAGTATATGTTTAATCAAAAAATGAGTTTTGAAGCATATATTTGGTTAGTAGTATATGTTAGATGAGACTTTTGTTTGATTTATATGAGTTTTGGTGCATTGGTTGATGACTTGAGTTTATGATCAATGAGATATATGTACTTTTTTTGAAAAAAACTAAAGTTGGGTACTCCATATAAATTTAAACTAGTTTCTGATTTCATGAAGTATATGTTTAGGCCCAGTTCGGTTGCCTTGTTTAGCCCACAATTACATTAATCAAGCTTTTAGTAGTATATGTTAGATGAGACTTTTGTTTGATTGATATGAGTTTTGATGCATTGTTTGATTAGTATGAAAGTTTATGTTTGATGAGATATATGTTTGATAAAAAAAAATTAGTTTTGAAGCATTCTTTGGTTAGTAGTATATGTTTGATGAGATATATGTTTGATTCATATGAGTTTTGATGCATTGTTTGATGAGTTGAGTTTATGAACGATGAGATATATGTACTTATTAAAAAAAAACTAAAGTTGGATACTTCATATAAATTTAAACATGTTTATGATTGCTAAGTATATTTTAAAGCATTGTTTGTTTAGACTGAAGATTATAAGTGCAGGGTCAAATATGTGACTTTTTTGAGTGGGTAGATCAGTTTGTGTGTGATCATGCTGCTACGATAATCCCAGGCTTAATGGTACGCTTGGGTACGCTTGAATCAATTGGAAGGGTAATATTGGATGGTGGAAACAGAAATGAATCGGTTAGAAGAACAAAATAGACATTTGCTTGAAAATTTTGTGCAATTAGAGTCTGCAAACAATGCACTGCGATACAAGTTCAAACTTGTACTGATCTGTGTCTTAGTTTGTTTGCTGGCTCTATTCTGGTATGTGTGAAGTTGGTTTGATTGGGTTCTTTTGATAAATTGATGTAATTACATGTGTATTTTGGTAGAAAAATGTGCTCTATTTTGTTATGCATTGGTTAATGTGGCTATGTATGTCGGGAATTTGTAGACCTACTTATTATGTTTTTTGTGAGCAAAATGTACTTCATTACATGGTTAAACTATGAGTAATCTGTGTATAATTTGTTTAGATTTCTGGTATGTGTGAAAATATTTTAGCTTATATTTGTTCGGGTTCTTTTGCTTGAGTAATGTATATGATTTTGGGTTTGGTAATGTCTATATATATGATTGAAGTGCTAGGTTGATTGTAAAACATAGATTTCTTTTTGGATATGTACTTTATACAATCTGAAATATTGTACAGTATTTGGGTTAAATGTGTTCTTAGTTTTAATTGAAATGTGATTTCACTTTTGCATATGGTGAACATTCTTCCAAAAATTTACTTTGTCAGTTTGATATTGTGCAGATTTCGGATTGCTCGTTAGATTTTGTACAATTTAATGCTTGTCTACTAAAGTGTGTCAAAGTCTTCTATACATTTATTACAATACTTCAAAAGTTGTGCTATTTATTGCAATTGTTTCTTTGTAGTGATTGGTGTTAGGTAGTAATTGAATATGATATAGTTTACCAATGTGTTGGTAGTAAATGTAAAACAACCACCTTTCATTTACTTTATTGTAATTGACACATTGACTTCACTATAAATAAACATCTTGCTGTGGGTACGAAACACTTTTTCTCATACCAAACTAAGGAGAAAAAAAAAAGGTGCTTCCTCACTTTCATCTCATGTAAATATTTTTTCATTTTTTGAATGTTCTTAGTTGGGATAACAGTTTCTTATTAAGGTTTTATTTTTATTTTTTTTGTTTGGAACAGCATCATGCCAATGACAAGAACACAATGTGCTGACTATCATGCACAATTTGGTGGTTGGTCCCCTCACGAACGGGCATACTTGATTTCGAGGTTGTTTGGTGCTGCCCACGCCCATGATATCCACGATCGGGCTACTCTTTGTCGTGTTTTGGGTAGGATTGCCACCCAAATGAATGCTAAATTCGGTCCTCGACGTTTCACCTTGGCTTCACTTCGAGACATGCTCCACCGCATTAGACTCGACTAGGTTGACTTCTGCGAGTTCCTGGAGAACCCGTGGGTTGACTATGACCCCTATGACATGAAAGTTATGGTTCTGGCCCCTTATTGGGAGACTGTTAACCCTCGCGTAAGTACTCGGAATCTGAATAAACTTCGTTTATTTATACGTTAGTACTAGTACGTACTTTATATATATATATATATATATATATATATATATATATTGATGTCAGTTTACTATAATATGCTTGCAGGACGAGCCTCCAAGTTACAGGAGATTTAGGATGCATGGAGAGCCTCATTATATGCGACTGCAGTACATATTCGACATCAAGCGCTGCGCAATCCTCCCTCCCGAGGTGGTTGGAAGTCCGGAATGGCCCATTCATGTTCGGGCCGATGATGAAGACGCACTAGCTATTATCCCAATCAATCTTGGAAGAGGTAATGTTCATGAGGCCACTCCCCACTCCCCTCCCCCCGCCCCCTCCCCCCCCCCCACCCGTGCGTCAAAATGTTCCACCTGTTAATGGTAGTGAATTTCGGATTGTTCAATTGGGTGAGGAGAACGAGAACGAGAATGGGCTGTTTGGGCAAAGGCTGTGGAGGGTTGATTAAGTAAACATGTTGGTTTTTATTGTACTGCATGTTATGTTGGTATTTGTGGACATCTAGGATATTTAAAGTGTTTTGCAATGTGTTTATGTATTTGTAAGATATTTTGTTTAGGAGTAATAGTGGCTGGACTTGTATTTCCGTAGGTTTGTGGATGTATTGTTTTATGAATAGGTTTGTGGACTTGTAGTATGTAGTATGTTGTATTATGCACATGACGGGTGTCAATTTTTTATCAATATATATAACAAGTTACCATTGTGCAAAGTTGGTGTTTGTTGCATTATTTTTAACATTATTGCTTTCCTAGTCTCCCAATGCAATTATTTGTGTACTGAAAATTTGTGTGGATCAAATGAGGTAGCAAACAAATCTGGACAAAATAAACAGTGCAATGAATTAAACAACACACTATCAGGAATCTTGTTTATTTTTCAGAAAAAGAGTGTTGGATTATTAATAAGATAAATAGGAGTAATAGTGTAAAGTTAAGCTTGATATGACAAATCATTCACATGCAAAGTTAAACACAATCTTCCAACTTTGCCAAACAAATCGGCCAGTATATAAAATATGTCCAACATAAAAGAATGGGTACATAAGTTTCAAATTTAGCTTCTTTTAACTATGAAAATTTTAACCCAAGACCCCAATCCAACTTTTTCTATACCAATAACTGGACGAAGGAATGTGATGAAGTTTTCATTCAAACACTTCACCATCAACTTGACAACTTTGATGTCGATTCACCTACTGGCAAAAGAAACTGGATTCAAGTTGCAATTACGGAAGTAAATGTTAACTATCAAACTCAATTCACACTTAGAGAAGGGCTCGCAAATTACCGCAAACTACAAGAAAGGTACGATACATTCAAAAGTATTTTGTCGACGTCGGGTGTGTCGTTTGATCACGCGACGAATCGCGTGCTCGTTGGTGACATTTCGGTTTGGAAACAAATCATTCAAGTATGTATATTTTCAAATTTGTACCAATTAATTTTTAACATACATATTATTGCATCTCAACTAGGTTGTTTTATCGGATCATTTATATGTGCAGCAATACAATTTTGGGGAAGCTTACATGATAGAAGGAGAGCCTGCTTGGGAAGATTTAGTTTGCATTTTTGGGGGACGTCTGGATCACATAATTGATCATGGATTGCTTGGTGTTTTTCCCTACGAGGCACCTGGATATAATTATGAACCTCTAAATCCCATTCTGGGATTGCATGTGCCATTGCCAGTAGTCATTCCATCTAATATCATTACAACTTCTCGTCACAATGAGGTAGCAAATGATGCAAAGTTTTGGGAAGATCTCCGTAATGTCGAAAACAACGCTGGAGGATTTGGAGAACACTAATGTTTTATGCAGTTTTTATATGTAATTTTGTTTGTGTGTGATAACTATCCCCGTTTTCAATTCGGAGGGGTATATATAATAATAAGTATGCGTTATTTTATATAAGAGTTTATTTCCAACTTTAAGTTTTCATAATTAGGTCGATTATTAGCTCAATTTGTATTAAAATTGCATGACACCCCCCTATATTTTATATAAGAGTTCATTTTCATAAATAATTTGTAGTAAAATCCCGCGGCATCATCCCCATTTGCTCGATCTTTACCAAACAACACACACCAATCATCGTAATACCTCCATGACTTATATCTCATGTTGCACACTTCTTTGTTAGCCTAAGATGTCCAAAAAATTACAAAAAGCATAAGAAAATATGATTATACATATTAAAGACTAGTAGGCATGTGATAACACAAATTTACCTTCACGTATTCTTCCCATATGTCATCATTCACTTCAATCACTTTCGCACTATCATTTCATCCAAATCCACTTGTACCTAACATAGCAATTAACAAGTAATAGTGTTTTTTTTCACACTGTTAGCTTCGAGTTGATATTGAGTACTCCAATTTTGCTCTCGGGTAATCTTTTATTCATTGCCTTCTCTAATTCAAACAAGTATCCTGCCTTCAACCCATTGTCAGCCTTCAAACCATTGGCCACAAGCTCGTGCAAGCAAACAATCAAGGTTTGCTCTTCTACCATGCTCAAAACTCTTCGCGGCCCTTGGGGTTTCTTGGGTACTCGTGAATTTTGGGTGCCGTACGTTGATATTTGATCTGCATCCATTTGGTAAATCTGAAGACAAATCTGAAAGGATAATTAGCCATGGCAATTAGTAGTTTCATATCTATTTCTCAAACAATGAGGTTAATCAAAACATATAATACATGCACACAAATGAATCCACAAGCATAAACTATTATTAGTCAAACTAACACAAATTACACAAACATCCAACTTCAAGCAAATTGCATGAAAAAAAAAAAAAATTCAAGTACACACAACAACCCCGGACTCAAATAAAGTACGATAACTTAAACACACGGCATACAATACACAAATCCTAGTTACACTCAAGAAATACAAGGGAAAGCAATCATCAACGCCTCGTCAACCATTCCCGATACATATCACGAGCCATTGTCTGTCGGTAAGCCGTTCATTGTTGAGACGGCTCTACAACTTCAATGAAATCACCATCGTCTCCAACATCGGACCCATTACCATCCTCGGTCTCATCGTTTTCCTCGTCACTTGAACAATTCGAACTTGACATGTCATTTGGCATAGTCATTAGTTGAAAATTATGAATTAGTATACATCCCATTATTATTCGATTTTGAATCTTCAAGGGGTAAAACGCATTACTCCTAAGAACTGCAAACCTCTTCTTTAATTGGCCAAAACAACGCTCGATAACATTTCGAGCCATTGAGTGTTTCATGTTGAAAAATCCTTTGTGATTTTGGGGGGCATCGCGGCCAACCCCCCATTCCTTTAAATGATATCGAACACCTCGATAAGGTGTAAGAAAACCCTCGTCATTAGTGTATCCATTGTCGCATAGGTAGTATGTACCTAAACAAATTGTGACAAGTGGGTCAAAATTTTCTTTGGGTTATTTTTGTTAGTTTTACACACATAAATAAACTTCAGATATAATATACTAACCAGTCGGGACTCGGAGTCCATTTCTTCGTTGAATAGCATCTCTAAGAACTCTACTATAAGCCGCGGATCCCTCCCACCCAGATAGTGCGTAAGTAAACCTCCCATTCACATCACATGCAACCAGTATATTTGTTGCAATTTCCCCCTTTCTTGATCTATAGCGCGGCTTATCAACTAACGAAACTTGAATCTTGACTTAACTCCCGTCAAGAGCCCCAATGCAACCCTAGAAGACGAAATTAAATGGAATTTTAAAATATTATACCATCATGATAAGATACGAGTAAGAAAAGAAAGTCATGTACCGGGAAACACCGCCAACGATCATCGACACAATCTTCCCGTATTGGTTCAGGTTGGGATAGTAGTATAGAATGCAACTTGAGCGAACAGTTCAAGATACGATGGAATCACTTGCTAATTGTATCCCCAGAACGTCGATAGTCAAACCCGACAATGCGATTTTTCTTATGATTGGCCAGGACAGACAAGAATATTGCAACTTGTTCAGCGTGTGGGACGTGTTTAGTGTCCTTTAGACCTCCAACATTACATAGCAAGTTACAAAACTTAGAAAACGCACTCAATGTGAACCTCATATTTTTCTTGCATTTGACATCACTCTTCATTGTTACGCGACGCAAATACTTATCTTGTTTTGGTTTCCTACGAATCATGCTATACCTTTTCCTCTTTTTACTAGACATATGTGCTTCGTGTGCAATAATGCATATACATATTAAAAAAACGCATCTCCAAAAATACTGGTGGACCATATTTAGCAAGAGTTCTTTCCGCCGAGAATCCATACGCGAGGTCTGTATTCAATAAAACTTTAAGTTACATGGGGGGGGGGGGTTTTAACAACAAATACATCAATTGTTTTTTTTGCTCTTTAATTCAAACTTGAAACCGTGTCCTTAGTAAAAAATGAAATAATCAACATATGTAGCATTTTACTAACATAAAAGAATGCATATACGAACTTAAATAACACAAACTAAAAAAAATGTAGTAGGCATAGAAATACACATAAGACAAGTAATGTCAAGGCATAACAACAAACACCACATTACTTACATAAATCGATATGTAAGATGCACCCACATTACACAAAAAAATAGCTCCAACTACGGTATGAACACAAGCATTATTTTTCCCAAAAACTCTTGTAGGCATAACAACAAACACCTAATGAGCATTCTTGTGGCAACTTAAAACACAAAACATAAATATAATTTCAATTCTCGAAAACCAATTGAACTCACACAATGAAGTACACGGCTAGCAGTGGTTCGTAGCTGACAACTTCCAAGGTCGATTCTACAAATTCAAAACAATTTTGTTTAATTTATGGCATCAAAATTCGGACAAAGTAGAAAATTGAAGACAAGAAATGAGGGAATTGAAATCTAGGTTAGTACTTACCAAAATAAGCGGGAGAAGGAAATGGCTGGAAAAAAATTGGAGGCAGATTCTTATTTCATGTACCCGATTACTTTATGGCAATTTAATGTAATTTTGAATAAGTTCCAGGGCAAAATGGGTATCAATTTTTATCATTTGGGCTCAATTATCCAATTTCTGGGGTGCGGCTCCAATTCTTATTGGGCCAATTGCGGTGGGTGGCCCACAAAACCCGAGATTAACACGGGCTGCCCGTTCTTCAGTCGGTCGCACCGAACACAATTTTAGCCCAAATTAAAAAGCTTGATTAATGTAATTGTGGACTAAACAAGGCAACCGAACTGGGCCTTAATTAATTAATTATATATATTAGCACCCAATTAATTAAATAAATAAATACCAAACTTCTTTTTCTTTTAATTTTAATTGTACGAGTGAGTGAGTGAGAGACTCAAACAAAATATATCCATTTATACAGGCAAATTCCGTAGGAGGGGGGATTCAGTCGTACATAAATGAATCCGATCACAGCGAATATATAATTAATTACTTTTTCTACATATATATATGGTGACTCCACTAGTAGTATATTATATATTGTTCAGATCTTATAATTAATTTTGTAACGCAGGATTCATGCATATCTGAATTCATCCTATTTTAGACTAATATATAGCGTCGGCTCAGCCTTTCAAAACTATTATCTAAAGCCCAGTTCGTCTAAGTTCTTGAACAAGTATTCGCTTGGGTCAATTAGTGTAATCGGAAAGATAAATGGCCCCAATTAGCATAAGTACAATATTTTGGATTAAATTTTTAGGGCTAAATCTAGGATTGGAAGTATATAGTATTCGGTTTGTTATTGAACTCAGTCCGGAGGGAGTTTCTTTATTTTGTTGATTTGGAATCGTAATCTAATAGTCATTGAAGAAAATGTTTTGGTTTCAAGCTTCCACGTTCATTCTTCATCTCAACTACTTTGAATCATATTAATTGGTATATAGAGCCCAAGTTACAATTAGAATTAATTATACATTTCACTCAATTACCCAGCCTAGCCCAACTCATCTTTGCCGAGTTCAAATTTAATATTTACCACCACAAATTAATAAAATTGCATAATTTCCCATAAATTTTATAATGATTATTATTTATACTTTTTTTCACATTATTTGATTTTTTTCCTGATTTATTCCTTCAAAGTTGAAAGTTGATGAGGGGTACTTTGGATCCTCTATTTCAGAAGACAAATCCGATCAAGAGAACGGAAAATCCAACCTCGAGGGCATAATTCCGATCCCGAAGCTTTGAACTCCAATAAGCCCAGTTCGATCGCCAGCAGAGGAGCTCATGGTCGAGTTTACTGTTGGGCCGACCCCAGGCCCAAGACCTTGGGCCAAGAAATATACCCCTGTGGATGGTTCTCCTAGCACACCGCCTCAACTATAAATACCACTCGCATTTATGACGCCAGGTGAGGTTTTTCAGGTGCTCCTTGATCGAAGCTACTGCTCGGATTTCCTCTCGAGTTAGATTAGATCACTTTAATTGTACTGTATTTAGCCTCTAGCTTGTACATCATCCAATAATGCTCAGATAGACCCCATCCCCTTTGTAAACCTTACTTTTGAGATCGGAATATACATACATATTTGAGATCAATTCTCTTATACATTGACATAATTTACTATGGTTTACATTTATTGATCACGCACGAAACCATGTTAGATCAAAAGTTGTGCATGCCTAGATATTCATAGTTATAATTTTGTACAACTTTATATTTTTATATTTCACTCCTCTAAACTAAAGAAAAACTATAAAATCTTATACTTAACTAGGTAAGTAATAAGCAATGTGATTTAACTATAAATAATTATTTTCTTTCGAATCTTTCGAGATAATTTTATTTTTATTTTTATTTACATCTCTAATGACTCCGAGAGGGAATACCCTCTCCCTCTCCCTCTCCTTCTCCTTCTCTCTCTTCCCCTCTCCCTAGTTTTTTAGTAATCTCTAATGACTCATTATATCAAACCCATTTAATATTTAATTTTATCCTTCTCCATTATTATTATGATTATAATAATAATAATAATAATAATAATAATAATAATAATAATAATAATTATTATTATTATTATTATTATTATTACACCAAAAATAAATTTAAAATTAATATTAATTTAAAATCAAAAGTACATTAGGGAACTTAGAAAATAAAAATGGAGGTTCGCGAAATAATTTCGACTTAATTTTTTATATGAAAAATATATTGTTAAATTAATCATTATATCGACTATATTTTATTTATATTAACGTATAAAGACAATCTAACTACAAATATTAATATTAAACTAAAGAAATACCCACAATAATGAGGTTTGAGTTCTGAAAAAGTGATTTACGAAATAAGAAAGGCCTTCTCCAATGACCAAGTCTAAAGCTAGGCAAGGACTTGAAGGGGAAAAAAGCCAAGAAAATTGATTGCAAGGCAAACGTCAAATGCATGGATTTTTCGTAAGGGTTGAAGTTGTATGTGTAAATTGTTAGATTTTATGTCAAAATCATGTTAGCTGAATGAGATAAGTTAATTAATGTCAAATTGATGTACAATTTGTATAGATTTTTTTAAAGATAATAAAGTTGTATATTTGACTTTAAGAGATCAAAAAATCATAAAATAAAAAAAAATGTATTTGACTTGTATACACAAACACAAAATTATTTTGAAAAAATTGAGACAAACAACTCCTTCAATTTTACATGCATACTCTTATAGACAAAGCTCTTTTGGCTACTTCCAAAATCTCCTTTTCCTTTTGCCATTTTGAATATGAGCCAAAACCTTTTCTAGTACTTCATTTTGTGCTTCATGATAAAGTTTAGGAAATAGGTGTAAATTATCTTTTAAACTACAATTTCCTTTTCAAGAAACCAACAAGATAAAAGTATTTCTCCAACACTAAATTTGACTCCACCGATTTGTATTCACTAAGTAATTAAATATTTGTAATTTCCAACAAGAAAGATTGTGCAATCTTCACAATAGGAAATGACGATAGGGAGAAAAGTTGCCTATTTGTATTGTCAAAATTATGTAATCTTTATATTGAAAGTCACAACGAAAAACGCTACAAGATGCTGAGCGGTTCCTTAAATAGTCGTAAGTTCCGCAGTTTAAATTTTTAGCAATGCGACAGGTGGCCAACAATCTATAAATTAACTATAAAAAAATCATGTAGAAATAATGTTTATAAAAAAAACTAATTTTTATTTTGAGGAGAAAAAAAAACTAATTTACAAGACATAAAATTGAGATATTTGAGAGGGATACATAGATACTGGCAAACTCTAAGATAAAAGGGAAGAGGAAAATGTCATTAATTAATTTTTATTTTCCATTCTATAATAAAGAAGATGAATAATGATAAAATAGTCAAAATTATAATTTTTTCCTGACAAATCCTAAGTTAAATAATAATTTTTCCTTTCACTCATATTGTAAAGAAGACAAATTAAGGGTAAATTAATCTAAATTAGAAATTTTCTATCCCACCAACAATTTGTGAAACTCAAAGTGGATGAATACAAGGTGATGAATTCTAAAAAAATGAAGAAGAGAGAGAAAAAAAATATCAATTAATTTTCTTTTCAGCCATAAAATAACGAAGGCAAATAAATGTGAATTAGTCAAAATTAAATTTTTACTCTAGCCTCAACAACTAATACTTTAAAATTATATTATAGCTTTGCAAATAGGATTTATGGTTACCATAAATTTTATTACTACACTTTTTTAATCAGATATTAAATTACCCAAACTTATTACAAATATGTAAATTACTTTTTTAGAGACATTTAGAAATAAAACTCAACTATATGGGTTAATTATAAACTAATGATTCTTACACATTACAAAATTCTACAACAAAATAAGAATTATATAAAATTATAAAACTCATTTTTTTAATCTTCATCTTTTCTGCAATTATTGTCCATGTAGGAAAAAATCCAACATACCCTTACCGAACTCATGTAAATTTGATTAATATGCTTCCTCTTAAATCTAAATCGTAATTGGCCCATTGCTCGTCTAAAAATGACGATCTTTGAAATCACATATTGACAGTAAACCAATTATTTAGATCTGGTTTTTGTGTGAAACCTTTAGAACCTTTTTCTTTTGCAAAATTCGGTGGGGGTAATAAGCAGTTGAGTGTTGAAGTTTATAACGTAGAGTGGGTTAATAGTTCTTGTCATAATATGCATTGTGATTGGACAACTAAGAATGGTGGCATTTATTTACAAAATCCTAAAATAAATAACTGGGTAAGTACCAGACTCAGGTTCGAACCCCTATTGGGAGAGGTACCCATATTAATGTGTCTAACTCGTCGCGAAAGGGATTAAACACTTGAAAAACAAATAAAAAAAAAGGTAAATTTGGAACATTTTCTGCCCAACTGAGAGAGTGAACTTTCACCCTCAGGCTTATAAAGGTGAATTGAAAAGTTTGACCGTGATTTTCCTAGGAAGGGGAAAAATATTAATCTAATTACGGCTTTTAGTATTGCCCAATCCCAACAAAAATGTGAAAAAAAAAATTATTGCTATTCCTAATTGCGATTTTGAGACAATTTTTTATTTTTATTTTTCCTAATTGCGAATTTGTAAAAGATTTTTTTTACCCAAAATCCTAATTGTGATTTTGGAAAAAAAATTGAAAAATCCCACTTTACCTTCTAACCTTTCCGGTTTCTCAATTAACCCCCTCATCTATTAAAAATATCTCTGGTAGCCACCTTAAGATGCAAAAAGATAGAATTTAATAGAATATTTTGTCCAACTTTAAGGATGTGGCTTTGAATGTTTTTACACTTTACCAACTAACTTTTGAACATTTTTGCACTTTGTCATCGGACTTTTTTTTTCACATTTTATCACCCGCAACCTTTGAATGTCTATCTTGCCCATAACTAATACCACGTGGAGTCTGAAAAATGAAATATTCTCGCAGATTCGTCCAGTTAACGTCCAGATATAGTGATCTATGACATTTTTAATAATTGTGGGGGCAAAATGGAAAATCGTTCAAAATTAGAGGGGAAAAGTGAGATTTTTCGAAGAAAAATTATGCTCTTCCTAATTGCGATTTGGGACAATTTCTCTCTTCTCTTCCTAATCACGCTTTTTGAACAAAAATAAAAATATTCTTTATTTTGTCTGAAAATTTTAGTTGCGATTCTGGAACAAATTTTTTTCTTAAAAAATGTTCATCTTCTTTCGAATCACAATTTAATAGAATTTTTTTTGTTCTCTTCCTAATCGCTATTTCGGAACAAGAATCGATTTTGGAACAAAAAATGTAAAAAAGAAAATTTTGATATTCTTAATCACGATTTTATAGAAAATGAAATATAAAAAAATACCATCAATATTTAATACCTAATATATTCCCAAAAGAATTATCTCAAAATTGCTATAGGAGCTATGCTAAAAGCCATAATCAAATTTTACAGCACATTACCCATATTAAATTTTAATACCTATGTATTTGTAAGCTAAAGCTTAAAAAATAGAAGATGTTTGCGATGATTGAAACCTCTGCGTATGTATTTATTGTTTCACTAAATTTCAGGGACGAATAACAATTTGGAAAGAGAGAAGCAATCTCAAAGTCAAAAGTCAATTGTTGAATTATTAAAGCAATCCTTTTTTTTTTTTTTTTCTTACACAATAGTCGGTTCATTAGATCTACATATAAGTAAAAATCCAAGAAATGCCATTTGTATGGCCAGAGTATGCTGTAATTTCAGAAAAAAAATCTGGAAATTTATTATTGATATACTTATTTTTTAAAGAAAGGTACATGAAAATGTAAACTAACAATTAATCTTGGCATCTCACTGCAATTATCGGCACCATACATAACATCTCAATTCTCAAATGCTTATGAAAATTCTTGCACATGATATTATAGAAAGCAGAATTGTGTGTGAAATCTTGGTAGAGTATCCTGCAAAGATTAAATCAAAATGGCATATATGCATCTATTTCTGATGAGAGAAATACTGTAATCAGATGCTAATTAATTATATAAAATTATCTTGAAAGATTCGAAAGAAAATAATTATTTATAGTTAAATCACATTGCTTATTACTTACCTAGTTAAGTTTAAGATTTTATAGTTTTTCTTTAGTTAAGAGGAGTGAAATATAAAAACATAAAGTTGTACAATATTATAACTATGAATATCTAGGCATGCACAACTTTTGATCTAACGTGGTTTCGTGCGTGATCAATAAATGTAAACCATAGTAAATTATGCCAATGTATAAGAGAACTGATCTCAAATATGTATGTATATTCCGATCTCAAAAGTATGGTTTACAAAGGGGATGGGGTCAATCTGAGCATTCTTGGATGCCGTACAAGCTAGAGGCTAAATACAGTACAATTAAAGTGGTCTAATCTAACTCGAGAGGAAATCCGAGCAGTAGCTTCGATCAAGGAGCACCTGAAAAACCTCCCCTGGCGTCATAAATGCGAGTGGTATTTATAGTTGAGGCGGTGTGCTAGGTGAACCATCCACCTAGTGATGTTGATGTTGATGGAGGTGGATCATGATAACCTGGTGATTCGGTTGAATCTACATGTGCAAAAATCAAGGAAAACGACATTAAATCGACTAACATGTACAATCTGTGTACTTATATATTCAATAGTCAGAACGATTACTAGTTCTTACTGCGACATCAGCTAGCTGATGGAGTTTGGACATTGCAAGCATGTGGGAGTCCCAATGCCCGAGTCTGGTTCAGATCGTCTTGGTTTAGGAGCTCACACAGGCACGTTGGTCGTGTCTGAACCACGGTTTTAAGGTGATTGCAACATTGAGGAGAAGGGGTTGAGCCACTATCCGCTATGTAATTATAGCATGGTGATAGGCCTGCAATCGTGTTCGGGCAATCCGATTGTGCCATGGCTTGTATCCAAAGACCTATTGCAACAATCCCAATTAATAGTGATATTATCTCCATTTTCATTGCTAGCATTTTCGATTCGATATGATCGATGTACTTATGTGACTTATCAAATTAGTCTTTGTGTATTGTGGGTATAATGGATTTGCCAACTTTTTCCTACTTCAAAATCAACTAAGTTAGGCCATCTTTCTGCTTTCATCATTAAATAAATACAGCAGAGCTAGGCTTAGGTATAACTGTTGCTCTTTAGGATTTCTCTGAATATAAGAACGCAATTAATAATTGCCCTTTTCATAATTTACATCTAGAATTGATGAATACATAGAGTGACTTTCTAGAGTAGGCGTAGCATTGTATTGAGCTGCAAGATAGACAAATGCAATGAATGATAATTGACGGCCGGGAGCACTATGATTTGATAATAAGTTTCTCATGTTTAAAGGGTGATTTTTGCCCAAATTGGGATCGGCCAAACACAACATATTAACGTGGCAAATGCAAGACACTTACTTTGAAATTGTATATAATTATTATTCCGTAGTAATTCGAATCATGTTCCTAAAAAAATTCAGTTGGTACAAACGAATCCCCTAACAGTACTCTTGGCTAGTATAGAAAATGTCACATGAATAATGAATGAAACAACTATTGTACACTTTAAAACAAAAGAATTAAAGAATGCTACAATCGATGATAAACAATACATTTTCGATCTCTCAAGTAGAAAGCCAAAACTTCATCCGGAGCCATAAAAATCGAAGGATAAGGCCAAAAGAAGCAATGTGCCGACAAAACTGAACTCTGCTCTAATATTGCTCCCTCCAACAACACCATCGTCTGTTCTTCCTGTCCCTGCATTCACATAAATCCCATATTCATAATTCATGTAAAGATTGGCAACAAGCGTGTTTCCGTTTGAATCTTTTATCAATTTTATTTAGCTAACAAAGTTCATTAATCAATACCTGCTGGAATATCTTGCTCTGATGGTGTGCTTGGAACTTCAGGCGGCGTTTCATCATCAGTAGAAATAGTTGGCATAGGTGCAGAAGGTGTTGTTACACTACACTGACTCACGGGAGGCATTTGCACGTTGCAAGCTCTAGGTAAAGCAAGTGCAAGAGTTTGGTTTACGGCTAAGCCAAAATTTGAAGATCCACCTTTTAGTAGTGTGCAAAGACACTGTGGCTGTGACTCTACGACACTCGATAGTTGGGAACAACACGTTTGTGATGGAGTCGATGAATTTCCAGTTACGTAATCGACACAAGGGGACAAGCCAGCAAGCGCCCGGGTGCAACCTAATTGAGCCGTGGCTCCGTCCCAAAGCATTACAACAATGAGAAAAAATAGGCTTATATAACTCATTTTTGAAGCCATTTTGTTGACAAATACAAGAAATGGGATTTTGGGAGTTGAGGAAGATGAGAAGATTTGGATTTTTGAAGTTGAGTGAGGAGGAAGGTTAGTAGTTTGGAGATTAAATAAGACAACACATAAGGTGTAGATTAAATAAACAGGTCTGTTTGTTAGCCAACTTTGCAACTAATTAGTTTAATACTATGATTAAAATCCAATATTTAAATATAAATGGCCAGAAAGTGCTACCTAATATGAATATCTTCCTTTTCATTTCAAAATATTAGTTCAAGTAGTTGAGCTCCAAAATCCTATTTCAAAAATTTCCCTCCAAATCCAATCAACTAATTTTATATATAAGCCACACATCCAATCATCAATACCAGATCAATAACATACAATGGACTATTCATGTGTGAATATACTACTTGCAACTCTGTTCGTATCTTCGATTTTTACGGCTAATGCACAGATTAGTACACCATGTACAAGTTCAATGATAACATCATTCACCCCTTGTTTGAACTTTGTCACGGGAAGCAGTGGAACCGGTTCTTCGCCAACAGAAGAATGCTGCGACTCAGTGAAGTCTCTCATGGCAGGTAGTATGGATTGCACGTGCCTTATAATAACCGGAAATGTTCCCGTGTCGATTCCATTTGTTAATAGTAGCTTAGCAATTTCACTCCCACGAGTTTGCCAAAGTTCCGTGCCAATACAATGCAAATGTAAATCCTCTTGAATCCACATTATATTTGCTCTCATTATCTTTTTCAATTAAAATTTCGTAATTTATGAATTGATGATAATTTTCTTACATCAATGCAGCAACTGGTGTTCCCTTACCAGCTCCAGGTACGTTCGATATGTAAAGTGCATTTTTCAAATTGTTTTACATGTCATAATTTTTTTTTTCTTTTCAAAAAGCAATATATATAACCTCAAAAGAAGTAGCTAAAAGTTTCATGATAAATTGCAGGTCCAGTTTTATTTAGGCCACCTCTTCCTCCGGCTGCCGCTCCTCATAGTCATAGTCATAGTCCTGCCTCGGCTCCTCATAGTCATAGTCATAGTCCTGCCTCGGCTCCTCATAGTCATAGTCATAGTCCAAAAGGTGAAATACTACTCAATAAATCACTAAATAACTACTAACTGATACACAAAGTTTTTCAGAATGTTTATCTGATCACTCAGATTTAATTTTTTTCTTCTCTTCAGGTTCTAAAGCAGTAGGTGTGGCTGCACCACCAACAGGTGATCAAATCCTGGATTTCTCGCCGGTATCTCCTCCTGAATCCACATTAGATCCGAGTGCGAATCATGGGATCAGGCCAGTGGTGAGGCCGAATTCAGCTTCAAGTAAAAATGTTCTTCCATTGCAATCTCTTCTTGTAATGTTAATGGGAATTATAAATTTAAAGTTCTTCTGATAAAATCTGTGATACATATGTAACTTTTTCTTTCTAATCTTCAGAACTTTATGAATTATGATTGATCAATTACTCATGAATACTACTTCTCTTGCACCATCTTAGTTTATCCTTTTTTACTGTTCCTTCTGTTCAGTTTATCCTCTCTTTTTTTGGGAATTTGTTTCGTTGCGATGCGACAAAATAGGCTAATCGACTCAACCCAAAATGGTAGATCTATGATTAAATTTCTAGGATCCATCTCTGATAAATCCCAGTAGATCCATATGAATTGAGAAATATTGTCAATAATATCCAGGTCCAGTGCCGATCAATTTGGGATTCAATCCACATGAATCTGATTGAACCATTTGCCACCCTTAATGAATACTCGTTCATTCGTGCATGATTAAATGTTTCGATCAAATAAAATGTGGGCTAGAATTTTCTTTTAGGTTATATATATATATATATTAATCAAACAAGGATATTCCAACCTTATTGGCATCATAACTAGAATAAACATGATACCACAATCAAATGTACAAGAAAAAATCTAGTCATCAATTAATTTTCACTGCGGCTTCACCACCCTCCGGAGGATTGGGATCCACTGGAGGATTGGGATCCGTCGGAGGGAAGGGTTCAACAGGTGGCGGACATTTCTTCTTCTTAATTTTTTTGACATTGCAACCACACCAACATTTCCACGTTATACCCTCAGGAATATAAATAATAGTATTATGTCGTCCCTTAAGACAAACTGAACTATAGAATAGGACGCCGTAAGTTTTCTTGCAGGCACTTGTGCATCGTCCAATAGCTTTCATCGGTTTGCGCCCCAACTGAACGACTGGGCACAGGGCAGGGGCTG
The DNA here is from genome assembly GCA_003313485.2 of Penstemon barbatus. Classification (NCBI taxonomy): domain Eukaryota; kingdom Viridiplantae; phylum Streptophyta; class Magnoliopsida; order Lamiales; family Plantaginaceae; genus Penstemon; species Penstemon barbatus. The sequence continues at coordinate 14,861,303 of CM064877.1, read as the reverse complement.
CCGCCCCCTTACTCGCCGCTACAAATTGAAACATATATAAATCAATGCATTAGAAATAAAATAATTAGAGTAATTAATAACATAGTATATAGATTGAGAAGGAGGAATACATATAGTAATATTACTTGATAGTAATATAATGGCAAGAAGAGCAACAGAGAAGTACATGACATTGACATAGAGGTTTGTTGCCATTTTATCAGTTGTGATTGATAATATTTTGTTGGCATGGATATATATGCACATAAAGTTATTATGGGGATGGGAATGAAGTTAGTTAAGATAGTTTTCTATTAAATGGAACTTTATCCAATTAATTCAATAACAAAGGAAGTCGTGCACTAATCGAAATGCCATTCTTGAGTTGGGGCTTTTTTTTACGTTTCCCAAAATTATTTCGTATTTGGAAAAAGCCATCCACTTTAAGATAAATCTTAAAGTGTTACTCTAATACATTAGAGGTAAATGGTACCAACCATACACTTTAAGGAGGTAAACTGCATTTTACCTAAAAAATAATATGGGTTGTAATGTTGTATCGCACACTTGACCCATGCAAAATATGATTAGGGCTTTTTAAATTTGGATTGCACAATCCCAACAAAAATGTGTAAAAAAAAGGAATTATTGCTTTTCTTAATCGCGATTTTGGGACAATTTTTTTTATTTTTGTTCTTCTTAATTGCGGTTGGGAATTGCAGTTTCAGAAATATTACTTGAAATAAGAAACATTTGGCTGCCTAGATCGAATCTCTAAACCAAGTTACTCAATATCAATATATTTCTACAAAACCAAGATAATTAACTAAAGTAATATTCAATAGTATTGACTAGATTTTTCTTAGCATATCTATCTCACGGAAGATTATTATGTGCATCCGCTACACGGATGACATAGTGCAACAAACATAATCGATTTTATTTTCAGTCCCTAAATTTTATAAATAGTTGACTCCAAAATATAAACATAGGGCTGTCAATGGGGTGACTTTCAATTCGGATTCGATCTGAATTCTTATGATTTATTAGGAATATTGTCCGATTAGTGATGAACCTGATTCGATTAAGAAGATTTATAATTCTAATTATATGGAGCGAATATGAATCTTAGCTGATCCAAACCGTTAAAGATCCGTATGCGATATTACTATATGTTGGTTATATATTATGTATTTAAATAAAAATAAAAATAAAACTATATTGTTCCACTAATTTTTATTACTATATTAAAAATAATCTTTAAAAAAATATGCATGAAAGATATTGGAATGACTTGATAATTAATTGGACCTACAATGTATTAATTTATGTTGTTTAATAAGAAAAATGAAAACCATATTAATTCATCCTTCAATTTTTGTCATCTCTTCCATTTCTCAATATTGAGTTTTCTTCTTCTTTGTCTCATTTATCTTTTTTATTTATATTTTATTTATTCCTTTATTCTAATTTTTACACTTTATATTTGCCCACCATATTCCATTTTCTATAAATTTTTAGACAATAATTTCGATGAAATAAGAAAAATATTATATTTTTAATACATGATGGTGGAATCTGCAAGTGATTTGGAGGAAAACGAAAAAAAAATTTATTGTAAAATGTTTTAATCGGATCTGGATAATTTATCCGGATCCGAGATATCCATCGAATTCGATCCAGTTGCTAATATTGAAGATCCGAACGGATCCGAATCCGGATAGAAGAAATAAAAATCGAACTCGGATCCGGATCAACCCTGATCCGGTCTGAGTCCGACCCATTGACAGCCCTATATAAACATACACGTGAAAACATAACCTGTGGACTAATACTTGAATGGAACAATTAAATGGGTCGTGGGCTTAATTAAATTATTATTTAATTAATTGAACAATTAAAATGTACTTCGATCAATTCAATATAATTTTCCTGTTAATATGATAGTATTCCCACATTCACGATTGATGTCTAGCCTTAAACTCGTGGGACCCACTTACTGGTGAATAATTCCGATGAACAGTTACGAGTTCATCTCTAGACCGAAGTTTAATTAGGGCATTGGCCTATAAATGTTTTCATACTGAATTTGATTACATGATTTTACCAACTATTCTCTTTAACGACACTTACTTCCAAAAATCATCCGTGACGACGTCACCAATGTTGTCCATGTAGTTCGAATTTTCGCTGGGTGAAACTGTCGCTTAAACTGTTTTTACTTAGCTAAACCCACAAAACAAGTGTTTCGAATCCAAATTACTATAAAATTTCAACAAAATAAAAAATCATATACAATACAATATCAATTAAAATGAAATAAAGAATTTTAAAACTATGTTACACTATATTTGTCATTATTTTTTATTTTTTTGTTTCAAGTGAATATTAGGTGAATTTTTACTAAAATTCTTTCGGAGCAAATTTCCTATCACATCACATATTTGTGCCACACCAATGTATGATTGACATATGTTTCCTTTTAAAAGTTATTATGCATCAAATAACATACAGTAACACTTAGTATATTTTACTCCCTCTATCCCATTATTTTTACTTCATTAGCTACAGTACCCGTTCAAATTTTTCAATCTTTTAAGTGACTTATCATCTTAAATTATTAACATTTTTGGTGTATTAAACTTTTTAAATATTAATATACATAGTGTCATATGATATTATCAAATTATTAGTTAAATATATTAATTAAATTATTTATTATAATTTTTTGAAATTTAGATTAGTGGGACGGGGGGAGTAAAAAGGAATGTAACTAAAGTTAGTTGTAAATTAAACAATGAAAGACATGAACCAAAAAAGAGAAGAAAATGATCAAATCTCTGATTTTTCATGGTAGAAACTATGACTCACCCTTCTTCTAAAAAATATCTCAATCAAATTTGATAATCAAATTATATAAATACTCTTATATGTGTTTTTGCTATAAACTAAGTTGGTAAACTAAAAATGCAATTTTGCTATGAAACAAGAATCTTTACTCTATTTCAGAGCTCCTATTCAAAGCAGAATCTTATAATTGTCTGTACAAAGGCATCAAGAAAAATGTTTATATGAAATTAAACAAATTAGCAATGAAATCAAGGGAGATCTAATTATATTGTTGATATATGAGCTTAATTAAAATTCGATTGATAAAAGAACATGTTTAATTACAGTTCATTAAACCTGAGTTGGGTATGCACGAACCTATCTTTTCTTAATTAAAATCCATATCCTCCTAACTGTTATAAATTTATAATCTTTTTTTTTTTTTTTTTTTTTTTTTATAAATTTATAAATTTATAATCTTACCGAGAGGTTAACCCTTTCAAAGTCCACTTATGTCCTTGTTTAAAAAAAATTGTATTATATTTGTCTGAAGTAAAACTGAGCTTTCAATTTAATTTTGATAAAGTTTACTTGAGATTATGAAAAGAAGGATGAAGAAGAAATAGTCATGGTCTCTACCATAAAAAAACAAAGATTTTGTTTCCTTTACTCTCTTTTTTTAATTACAAACTAATTTAATTACCTTCCCTTTTATAATCTAGTAAATGTAGGGATGTAATCGAGCTGAGTAGTATCGAACGACACACTGTTCAAGCTTGGTTTGATTTTATCGAGCTTGAAATTTTGTGTTTGAGCTTGGTTTGATTTTCAATCGAGCCGAGCTCAAACGAGCTTTTATCAAACTAGCTCGAGCCGAGTATCGAGTAGCTTGATATTTTTACATGTAATTTTTCAATTTTTAGCTTATCGAGCCGAGCTTCAAAAGTTATCGAACGAAAAAAGATGTTCAAGCTTGTTTGATTAGTGTGACGAATCGAGCTCAAACGAGCTTTTATCGAACGAGCTCGAGTCAAGTATCGAATAGCTTGGTTTGATTTTCAGCCCTAATTAAATGTCGGTGAATGTTATTTGATACATAATAACTTATAAAGAAATAGACACATGTCAATCACACATTAATGTGATAAAAATGTGTGACATGATGTGTTAAAGGAAATCTGCTCCGAAATTCTTTCGATATATTGTCGCCTTGTTGGGCATAAAACAACTATCATTTGCATTCATTCTTGTTTTGTTTCCCAAGCGTTTACATAACATATGTAAATTTTGATTCCAGCTATCATCACTATGAAAAATTATTTGATATGTATATTGGGTGATGTGATGCAGCATATGAAGATATTATATCTAGTCGATAAATTCTGAAAAGTTGATTTCATAGTTTCATCTCCATCATATATTATTTGGTACACAAAAATTCAAAATAAAATTAATCCATTTGTTACAATATTACGGTATCGATATAACAAATGTATTAAACTAGATGTACGACTACACCACCAGCTAGAGCTGCATACACGAGAAAAATAACATATATCATATTTTAGTGTCACATGATAAATTCACTCTGCAAATTTATGTATAAACTAATACTCCGTATTAATTTTAAATATACTTATCAATAAATTTATATATATAACACTAAAATGGAATTGAAAATCAATCTCAGACTCGCAAGTTCACAACACATAGACTCCACCTTAGGTCATCTCCAGCCGTGGGCTGGGGGCCTCGTGAGTGCCGATTCGGGGTGGAGAAGTGGTCTCCAGCGGTGGGGCGTGGCGGGGAGCGGGCCAGCACGGGCTGTGCGGCGGTCGCGGGCTGGAATGGTGGAAGGAATGGTGGCCGCATGAATGATTTGGGAAGAAAGGTGGGAGAGTGCTATGCACTCTCCTTCTTTAAATCAGGTGGCGCCACTTGGTGCCACCTGACTGGTTCCTCTTTTTTGCTTTTTTTTTTTTTGAATTTTTTAGCTTTATTTGTTTGTTTGGTTACGGTGAGTTATTTTTTAATTGTTTGTTTTAATTATTTGTTTAATGTTATATAAAACATTTTTAATTGTTTGTTTTTTTAATTTTTTTTAGTTTTTAATTGAGAAATGTAAATGATTTGTTAGTATATTAAATGAAAATACAATTGAATACTTAATTAAAAAATACTTAATTAAAAAAATACATAAATTTTACAATTTACATATATGGTTAACCATATTTTGCGTAGACATTGGCGATTAAGTCTTGTTGGAGTCTACGGTTGGTTTATTTGGATCGTATAGCATCATGACGAATAATATAGTTATCCAAAGTTTGTCTTCTTTGTAATGGATTTTCCAACTCAACACCTTCCGATGGATAAATTTTAGCACGTGCCCTACGAGATGTACTTAAGTCATCATCTTCGTCGTCGGAGTCGGAGTGGGGAAGAAATTTTAGCACGTGCCCTAATGTTTAAATATTTTAATTATAATATTTTTAAATTAATTATATTATTAAAATTATAATTATTATTATTATTCTATAATAATAATAATTATTCTATTATTATTAATATCAATATTAAAACTATTATAAAAAGTGTGAGAGTGGGGAAGAAATTTTTTTGAAAGAAATTGAGTGCTGAAGACCACCACTGGAGATGATCACCCAAAGTCTGAGCTGGCCCGGGAGCTGACCCGGGAATGGCCCCGGAAAACAATTCGAGATGGCCTTATAATTCAATCATTTGTCCCCAAGCTCGTCATTTGTCCATATTGTCACGTGACCATACCTCGTATTGACGTGCGAAGCCACCAATTTTCACGTGCACCATTTTGTACTGTCCAAAAGTCTTATCTGCCAACGAAACAATTTATGTACAATCGTACAAGAACAAGAATCCCAAATTGGATAAGTAATACGCGGCGATAATTCTATCCATTGCATACACAAAATGCAAAAATCTTGTTTTTCTTGTATGAAATCTGCACGGTACATGTAAAATGTTTTTGACAAAAAGTCCATTACTATTAAGTAGGGAAGTAGACGAGTGGAGTAGTTGTCCAATGAAATATTTTTCAAGTTTGTTCTGAATTTTATTGATTTTGAAATTTTGTGTTTGAGTTTGGTTTAATTTTTAAACGATATGAACTCAAACAAACTTTTACTAAACGAACTCGAATCGAGTATTGATTAGCTTGATATTTTACAAGTAATTTATCACTTTTTATTTTAATGAGTCGAGCTCGAGTCCTATTTTAAAAGTTATCAAACGAAGCATGATGTTTAAGCTTGATTTGTGAGACGAATCGAGCTCTAATGAGCTTGAGTCAATTATCGAGTAATTTTGTTTGATTTTCAGCCATACTATAAAGTTAATATTCATCACGAAATTCTCATTTTATTAAATAGGTTTTCAAATATTGACTGAGATTTTATGTGGAATATATTAATTCTATTCAATAAACGTTTCAGATAAATTTTCATATGAAATATTAAAAAACAGAAAAAAATACAAATATTTCAATGACTAGAAAAGTGCACGTACGTTGTATGTGTCTAGTTAATTTCATGGGTAATTTTTATAAATTAGAGTGAAATTAATTTTATTATAATGTTATATGTTAGAGCATACTAACCTGTCTTTCACCTATATAACATCAGTTTAACCCGTTTGTTTAGCCGATTTTTTTCATATTTACCAGTTTAATATATTTTTACCGTTTTACCCGTCTTTTTATCAGTTATAACCAATTTTCACATTTTTTAAGATTTCGCCAATGACTATTGTTTTATTATTTTAAAATATTTTTCTATCGGTTTCACCATATTTTTGTCGGTTAAACTCACCTGTTTTTATCAGTTTAACCCGTATAACCAATTTTCACATTTTTTAAGATTTTGCTAATGACTATTGTTTTATTATTTTAAAATATTTTTCTATCGGTTTCACCATATTTTTGTCGGTTAAACTCGCCCGTTTTTATCAGTTTAACCCGTATTCACCTATTTCACATTTTTTTTTCACTGATTTCACATGTTCTTTTTACCAATATCACTTGAACTTTCATTGATTCACACGTTATTTTCGGACTTTACCCTTTTTCACTGATTTTATTAATTTTTTCATCGATTTCATCCGTTTTAACTGATGCCATTCTTTTTTTCCAGAAATTTCACCCGAATCCTCATCGATTTTACATGTATTTATCGTTTCAGGGGGCAATATTTTAACCGTTTCACTAACTTCACTAGTGTTAAAAAATTTCACCTGAATTTTCATTGATTTCACATGTTTCCAAAGATTTCATGGATTTTTTTTATCGAGTTCACCCCTTTTCAACCATTTTTCAAGAAAAAATTCCATTAAAATTCGAGGTTATACATGTTTTGATATTATTGAATATTTTTTATATTTTGTTATTTTAGCCAAAAGTAAAATTACGTACTTAGCTAAGTCATAAGTATTTTTTATTTATTTAAAGGTAAGATGCAATTCAATTTTAATTCTTTCTTTTTTTTGTAACAAAATGATATTTAAGAGAAATTTATTTTAAATTTTGTATTTAGAGTGTTTAGATTTTTGTTGTACTAAATCTCTAATTTTTTTTTTACTTAAATACATAAAGATGCTACAATATAATAATTTATATATATATATTTAGGAGTTATTCATTCATTAAGATTAAATTATAAAAATTTATATAAGAGGGAATTTATAAATTTTAGGAGTTTATGTAGGAGATAATTATAATTAGATATCAGGTCTAATTATATCACTTCAATTACTTTTACATGTTTGTCATCTAATTAAATACCACTTTACAACTTCAATAAGGGTATTTATTCCCACAAAAAGTAGCAGACTCATGTTCGAATTCCTGTTGGAAGAGGTTCCCACTTTATGTGCCCGACGCGTCTAAAAAGGAACTAAACCCTTGGGAAACCAAAAAAAAAGAGAAGATATAGAGATAGAGATAATTTCTCACAAATTTCATACTTCCTCCATCCCCAATTTTTTTATCCTTTTACATATGACACAGAAGTTTTAGGTAAAACTAACAGGTGATTGGTCTAGTGGAAGGGACTAACTACTACAAAGTAGCGGACTCAAGTTTAAATCCCTGTTGCGAGAGATTCCCACTTTATGTGCACGCGGCGCCTCGAGAAGAACTAAACCCTTGGGAAACCAAAAAGAAAAAAGAAGTTTTAGGTAAAAGTTAAAAAGATGAAACTTTTAGCCCTTAAAAAAAGTAGTGCATGAATGTTAATGATATCAAATTACTACTTTATATGAGAGGATAATGTTGGGAAAAATTAATTTCATCTATAGAAAGAAAGTGTTATTTAGGGACATATAAAAAACAATATGAAAGTAAAACTTTAAGGAGATAGATAGTATTTTACACGCATGGATTAAAGTTTAGATTTCGATGTATGTTTCGGTCAGTTCAATATAATATATTTTTCGAAAAATGTATTGAAATGTTTCATAAAAATTATGCAAAAAATTTATTAAATTAAGAAAAATGAAAAGTTCCAAGAAAAATAACATTTTCGGAAGTACACCTTATTTTTTCGTGTTCATTGATCGAAAATATAATTTTTTTTGATATTTTCGACAGTCCATGACAATTAGGGGTATAGGATATGTTGCCTTTATCCCTGCATAGACACGTAAATTGACACTTGTATTCATGCATGTCTTCTTACATTTCCAAACACCCAAACTCTCATCTATATCTCTTACTCTTTACCACTCTATAAATTAAACAATCAGCCACCCCCTTACCATCATCCTTAGGCAGACAATAGATCAAACAGTTTCCGCTCAAAACAAAGAAAAAATGAAATCCAAAGCAAGTACATGCCTAGTCCTCTTTTCCTTGTTAATTGCGTATGCTACAATATCTCTAGCAACAAAAGACCCAGAGCTAAAGCAATGCAAAGACAAGTGCCAAACCCAAACACATTTCAGCCAAGAAGAACGAGAAAAATGCGCCCAACGTTGCGAAGAGTACCACAAAGAAAAACAGAGACGCCAACACGGGGGCGGAGACAACTTTAACGTTAACCCAATGATAATGGACCCACAAAAGGAATACGAACAGTGTCGTGTACAGTGTACTCGCCAACCCGAAGGCAGTAGATACTCACAAGAACAGTGCCAAAGAGACTGCAAAGAACAGCTCAAGCAGCGCCAGGGTCAAGAAACAGAGCAACAACGGAATAATCCTTACGTGTTTGAGGATAGGCATTTTATTACAGGAATCCAAACTCAACATGGTCGGGTTCGGTTCCTGCCTAAGTTTACGGAGCGTTCGGAACTTCTTAGGGGAATTGAGAATTTCCGTGTTAGTGTTCTTGAAGCTGATCCGCAAACTTTTATCGTGCCTAATCATTGGGACGCTGATGCCCTGTTCTTTGTTGCAAATGGTAATTAATTATGAGTGATTAGTTGCAAATTGATTGGATTAGTGTTTTAATTAACAGTTTGTTTTGTGTGTAGGAAGGGGAACAATTAGCTTAGTGCGGCAAGAGAAGAGGGAGAGCTTTAATATTAAACAAGGCGATATAATGAGGATTAAAGCAGGGACAACAACTTATTTGGTTAACAGGGACAATAAGGAGAGACTTGTGCTTGCCAAGATTGTTCGGCCTGTCAACACTCCTGGCCAATTCGAGGTCAATTCATTAAATTTTGTAAAAGTTATCACAATTCTAGTAAAATTACATATATATGGAGTAACTCTTTAATTAGACATGTATTTTTATGGTATTTTAGAATGCTGAGATGAGGTAACTTTGTTTTGTTTGCAAAAACAGGCCTTTTTTGGCGGAGGAGGAGATAATCCGGAGTCCTTTTTCAATGCCTTCAGTGATGAGATACTCGAAGCCGCTTTCGATGTAACTTCTTCATTGAATTTATCCATTATGTCACTTTTTGCACTGGACTGACTAAAATTCATTATTTTTCCTGAATCGATCAGACAAAGAGGGACAGATTGCAAAGGCTGTTTGGGCAACAAAAGCAAGGGGTTATCATCAAAGCTTCTGAAGAGCAAATCAGGGCCTTGAGCCGACACGAAGAGGGCGGTATCTGGCCTTTTGGAGGGGAATCTAAGGGCACCCTCAATCTCTACAAGCAGCGATCGACTCAGTCTAACCAGTATGGACAGCTCTACGAGGTCGATTCCAGCCAATTTAGGCAGCTCCGAGACCTCGACATAGCTGTTTCTCTAGCCAACATCACTCAGGTTTTTAATTAAATTCTTGAAAATGTTACTTTTCCAAGTTAAATTAATTGCTTTTGCGGTGAATTATATAACGCGATTGTTTTGTTTGGTAAAGGGTGGAATGATAGCTCCCCATTACAACTCCAAGTCTACGAAGATTAGTATAGTGGTCGATGGCGAAGGTTACTTCGAAATGGCTTGCCCCCACGTGTCTCAGGGCAGCCAAGCAAGGCGCGAGACGAGGGGTAGTGGTCCAAGCTACCAGAAAATCAGTTCCCGATTGAAGCGTGGCACGGTGGTGGTGGTCCCGGCTGGTCATCCGTTTGTTGCTGTGGCATCGAACAATCAGAATCTACAGCTTCTCTGCTTTGAACTCAATGCTTTTAACAACGAAAAGTTCCTGCTTGCAGGTACATATATAGGACATTCTTTTTGGATTGGTTATGATACCACACTGAATGTACAATTAATTTAAAAGTTTGAGATAACGACTCGAATTAATCACACAGGGAAGAGAAATGTGGTAAGCCAATTAGAGAAAGAAGCAAAGGAGCTTGCATTCGGGATGCCGGCAAGAGAAGTTGACGAGGTGTTTGGAAGGCAGCAAGACGAGTTTTTCTTCAAGGGACCTCGTCAGCAGCAGCACCGGGGCTTTTCCGATGAGTAAGAAGATGACCATACTATCGGAAAGGAGGAGAGTGTTTTGTTTAAGTAATATGTAAATGTTTTTCTGCTTATATAACGATCGAGTATGACTGTTATGTATGCTAGCTAATGCTAATGTATGTAATTATATATGCTACTATGTTAGATGAAGCTTTCTTGAATATAAATAAGAAAGAAGATGAGCTTCCATCAGGGTTGTTTCCGGTCCTGTTTATCGAGTATGACCAAAAAGTTTTAAATGTTAGACTATTTTCTATGGGATCAAAATATGTTGAAAAGAATGAACCGCAAGTGTAATTTTGTAAGGTTTGAGACCAAAAGGGAAAAGTGTTTTGAGATATTGGGCCAAAAGTGCAATTTAATTTATCATGGACCAAAACTGTGAGTTTCCGATCCTGTGGAATTATTGTAATTTTCAGGTATCAGTTTGTATAAAGTGTTTGATACTGAAATGAAAATAAGAATAGATTGTAGATGTTTGAATTGCAAGCCATCACATGATAAAGTATATTCTATGTGCACGAGTACATGACTTTGGTGGTGTTTTCAATAGATTTATGGTGTTTTCAATAGATTTATGGTTAGCTTTTTTTAGAGATGGTTGAAAAAAGTCCAACATCACTTATGATCAGAAGTTGTTAGTGTTTGTAATCTTAAGTATTTTTTTGGCCTAGAAGTAGCTAGGTCAAGATGGTATGCTCTCCAGATATTGGAAGAAACTGGCTATCTTGGATTGAATCAGTGTTTCTAAAATTGAATCGGATCGGTCAGTTGACTCGGTTTAATCGATAATCATTCTATAATTCGGTCTGATTTATTCTTAAAACCAGTCCCCATATTAAACAGTTCGAAACGGTAAAATCAGTGAACCAATGGTTCAATTAAATTTTTTTTTTAAAATTTCGAGATTTATTATTATTATTATTTATTTGAACTCTTGTTTCACATTTAATAGGATTACATTTATATACTTTAATTGAAATAACATTCATTATTTTAGTGTTTTAACAATCAATGCAATGTAACATATTTTTTTACACAAAGAAACACATAACCATTTTCTTATCATTGTGAATAATATTATTTTATGTATGAAATTATGTAAATCAGTTACCATATAAACTTCAAGTTACAACAATATAACCCAAATGAGCAAGCCAAAACTTTGAAATGAGATGAACTTCTAATCATGTATCTTGTTTTGAATGTATGTATCTCTGAGAGATACTTGAGATTTATATTTTTCGAAATTGATCTTAATTTTTAAGACATTTTGATTATTTGCATGAAACAATTAAAAAATTTATATTGACAAATAATGATAATTTTTTTGAATTATAATTGTATTTTAGATAATCTAAACATATATATAAAAATATTACATAATAATAAAGTCACACCGGTTATACTGATCGAACCAGTAACCAGTAGGACATCCGATTCAATGACCGGTCCGATTTTAGAAACACTGGCCCAAACCTCTTAGTCTACCTACGGATCCAAAGGTTAACCTAAACTCTGAAGATGGTGAAATTTTACAAGACATAACTAAATATAAGAGGTTAATTGGAAGATTATTATACCTTACTGTAACTAGACCTTGACTTATGTTATGCTATAAATAAGCTTAGCCAGTTTATGGCTCAACTCTCCACATTTACAGGCAGTGCACCATATTCTCATATACATTAAGTCTTGTCTAGGACAAGGTCTTTTTCATTCAGCAAATTCTCCTATGACTCTTAAAGCTTTTTCTGATGCAGATTGAGCTTCGTACAAGGACACCAAGGGTCTATTTGGATGGTTTTGGCTCGGTTTCGCGGGTCTCAGTTTAAAAAAATTGTTTTGGGTGTTTCGATGAAACCTTTGAGACTTCATTTGGATGAGTTTTGACTACTGGATTTTGTGGTTTAAATAAGTTGAAACCCCACTTGGATTGAGTTTGGATGTTGGGGTTCAGGGGGAAAAGTAGGTGATATGTGTAAAATCAATGTCTTTTTTAGTGAGATTTGAGGGAAAAAGAAGGTGGTAGGTGTCAAATCAATGTTTTATAGGTTTGAGTGTGAGTTTCTGAATAGGTTTTTGATGGTTTTATGGGTTTGGCGAAAACTCATTTGAAAGGGTTTTGGCTCGATCTCGCGAGACCCGCGAGACCGGGCCAAAACCCATCCACACACACCACAAATGTTCTACTACTGATTTTTGTATATTTTTGGGAGATTCTTTAGTTTCATGGGTTGTTTCTAAATACTCTGTTGAGGCAGAGTATAGAGCATTGGCAGTTGTATCTAGTGAACTTATGTGGCTTCATCAAATTCTCAACAATTTTCAAATAAATTATCAATCATCTTCATTATTATTTTGTGATAATAATTCAGCAATGCACATTTCAAATAACCCTATTTTTCACGAAAGAACAAAACACATTGAGATTTATCTCCATTTCGTTCGGGAACAAGTAACAAAGGGATTCATTCGATTAATGCCTATAAATTCAGAAATTTAGCTAGCAGATATTCTTACAAAGACTTTGATGTTACCTCGTTTCAAATCGCTTTTGTCCAAGATGGGTCTCATCGACATCTTCTCTCCATCTTGAGGGGGGACTATTGGAGATATACAGGCAAATTGGAGTAGAAGATGAATTGAATTTTCAAAGCTCCGTTTATATCCACAATAAAGAGGGATAATTATTTAAGTTAGGAAGTTTTAATTAATCAGATATTTTTGTACATATAGGATATATATATATTTAGCACTTTACCGTTGGGACTTAGCTTATAAATAGACCAGGGATCAAGTTCCATTTTGTACAATTAAGTTTTACAAATTTTGTCAATTAATAAAAAGATTTTTCTCTCTCTTCTTCCTGCATCTATATTTGATCTTCATGATCAATTTTTATATGAATCACTAATTCTATCATTTTTAGTCCAAATTGAGGTGTTTTTTATAACATACATCAACTTCCATAATTTTTAGTTTAAGGACTGAGATGCTTTCAAATTGATGACTCTGAAACAGTATTAGAAATTAAAGCTCCCAATTTTCTCCACCAATCAATTCTCTTAGGATTCATTTGGATTGATGGATTTGAGTTGGGTGGATTTGAAATTCCTTGTCAAATTCATTGTGCTATTTGGATACAAAATTAAATCCATTCAATTGAAATCCTGGATTTTAGTCCAATGGATTTCAACCCAATTTTATGTGGATTTGAAATTCGTCCTAAAACTAGTCATTTGAAATCCACTTAAAAAAAGATCCACATTGCATATTTTCAAAAATTGTAATTTGATCCCAAATTTTCAAAAAACCTAGAATGCAATTCAGTCCAGAATTTTCAAAAAATTAAAATTTGCAATTCGGCTACTATTTTCAGAAATTCGAATTGCACTTTTGGTCCCTATATTTTTAAAAATTGCAATTTTAACCCCAAATTTTTTAAGAATCCAAAATTACAGTTCAGTCCAGAATTTAATAAATTCAAATTTCAATTCGAACCTGGATTTTCAGGAACAAAATTTGCACTTTTGGTCCCTCAATTTTTGAATATTGCAATTTTTACACTAGATTTTTGAAAAATCAAGAATTGCAATTCAGTCCAGTATTTTAAGCAAAATAAATTTTCAATTCGGTCCCTGATTTTCAGAAATTCAAATTTACACTTTTGGTCCCCTAATTTTTGGAAATTACAATTTGACCCCAGATTTTTTAAAAACCAAGAATTGCGTTTCAGTTCAGAATTCTCATAAAATTAAAAAAATTCAATTTGGCCCCAGATTTTTAGAAATCCAAATTTACACGTTTGGTCCCTCAATTTTTAGAAATTACAATTTGACCCTAAATATTTGAAAACCCCAGAATTACATTTCAGTTTATTTCGGAAGATTTAAATTTTCATTTCGGCCCATGATTTTCAGAAATCCAAAATTTTACTTTTGGTCCCTTAATTTTAAAAATTGCAATTTGACCCCATATTTTCGAAAAAATAAGAACTGCAATTCAGTCCATAATTTTCAGAAGATTAAAATTTTCAATTTGGCACCTGATTTTAAAATATCTAAATTTGCACTTTTGGTCCCTTAATTTTCAAACATTGTCATTTGACCCCAGATTTCCCAAAAACCCTGAGTTCCTATCCAGTCCAAAATTTTCAAAAAATTAAGATTTTCAATTCGGCCCCAAATTTTCTGAAATCCGAATTTGCACTTTTGGTCCCTCAATTTTCAAAAATTATAAATTTACCCCAAATCGATTTATGTGATTTGATCCCGATATCAACAACAAGAATTAATTGATAGAGCAAATTATAAGGCATGATTGAGAATTTCGAATAACACAAATGATATATACCAAAAAATGGATTTCAAATGAATGGATTTGAAATCCTTTGTAAAAAAAATTTATCCAAACAAGAGATTGCAAATGAATGGATTTCAAATCATTGGAATTTCAAATCCATTCATTTGAAATCCATCTTCATTTCAAATTTGGATGGATGGATTTGGGTCGGATGGATTTGAAATCCCTTTCAAATCCATCATGCTGTTTGGATACAAAATTAAATTCATTTATTTGAATTCCTGAATCTTAGTCCAATGGATTTCAGTTCAATTTTAAGTGGATTTGAAAATTCTCCTAAAACTAATCATTTGAAATCCACATAAAAAAAGTCCATATTGTATAATTTCAAAACTTATAATTTGATTCCATATTTTCAAAAAATCTAGAATTGCAATTTCGTTCGTAATTTTAAAAAAAATTAAAATTTGCAATTTGGCTACTATTTTTATAAATTCGAATTGCACTTTCGGTCCCTCAATTTTTAGAAATTGCAATTTTGACCTTAAATTTTCGAAGATCCCAGAGTTTTAATAAAATTAAACATTTCAATTTGGCCCCTGATTTTCAGAATTTCAAATTTCAACTTTTGGTCCCTCAATTTTTTGAAATTATTATTTTACCTCGAATTTTTGAAAAATCAAGAATTGCGATTAAGTTCTGAATTCTCAGAAAATTAAAAAAATTCAATTCGGCCCCAGATTTTCAGAAATAAGAATTTACACTTTTGGTCCCTCAATTTTCAGACATTACAATTTGACCCTAGACTTTTGAAAAACCCAGAATTACAACTCAGTTAATTTCGGAAGATTAAAATATTCAATTCGGCCCTTGATTTTCAGAAATCCAAATTTTCACTTTTGGTCCCTTAATTTTCAAAAAACCCAGAATTGCAATTCAGTACATAATTTTTAGAAGATTAAAATTTTCAATTCGGCACCTGATTTTCAGAAATTTAAATTTGCATTTTTGGTCCCTTAATTTTAAAAAATTGCCATTTGACCCCAGGTTTTAGAAAACCAAGAGTTCCAATTCGGTCCACATTATCAGAAAATTAAGATGTTCAGTTCGGCCCCAGATATTCTAAAATCCAAATTTGCACTTTTGGTCCCTCAATTTTAAAAAATTATAATTTTGCCCCATATCGATTTATGCGATTTTATCCCGATATCAACAACAAGAATTAACTCATAGAGAAAATTATAAGGCACAATTGAGAATTCAAATAACACAAATGATATATACCAAACAATGGATTTCAAAATAATGGATTTGAAATCCTTTGTGAAAAAATTTATCCAAACAAGAGATTGCAAATGAATGGATTTCAAGTCATTGGACTTTCAAATCCATTCATTTGAAATCCCTCTTCATTTAAAATCCATCAATCCAAATGGGCCCTTATACTCTCTCCTGCCATCAATCCATTTCTTCTATATTTGATAGAATTTAAGGGGAGTAATTGCATACCAACCGAACCCCCAATTTTCTCCGGTAAATTCTCTTACCATTTCGCCCATCAGTCAATTAGGCGTAAATTAGGGAATGAATATATTGTGCCACCACAATTTTAAATCTGCCGGCAAAGATTAACTACATGACTTCTTCCAAAGGGTTTGATGGAACGGGACAAATTTATAGCTCTCTTGAATGCTCCAACTACCATCAAAGTTTT
This sequence comes from Penstemon barbatus, assembly GCA_003313485.2. Taxonomy (NCBI): domain Eukaryota; kingdom Viridiplantae; phylum Streptophyta; class Magnoliopsida; order Lamiales; family Plantaginaceae; genus Penstemon; species Penstemon barbatus. The sequence continues at coordinate 14,844,579 of CM064877.1, read as the reverse complement.
CAAGCATATAAATTTGTGAATGTGCTTGTGAGTGTGATTCTGAAGGGACACGATTAAATAGTGAAACTTCGTGATCAAGATACGAGTCCATAACTACATTAACAACATGCAAATTAATTAATATCAATAACAAGACACCAATAATTAACACATCGTAAACACTGCAAATACAATAAAAGAACAATTTGTTAAACCAGGAATCAAATGAATGATACTAACAATGTCTGTAAACAACTAAAAATGAGGGACACAATTGTTATTGGCAGAAAACCTCACTTAAACCCTAATTAACAAAAAATAAAAAGAAGACTCTTGATATATTGAGAATCAAATGACATTTTGAAAACCTTTCATAGAAAAGAGTTAAAGGAGACAAAAATAAAATTTATTTACTTTATCAGTAATATAAGAAAAATTAGTTCTTCAAAAAATTAATGATATTTATGTGTACACAAGTTTACAAGTTGCTGTAAAAATTCAACAATATACAGAAATTGAAATATGGCTAAATTTAATTTAATTTTAGAATATGTACCTTCCCTAGATCTATTTCAGCAAAATTTGAACTACATCTAAGATAATAAACCAAAAGAGTAAGATAATAAGCCAATAAAAAAATAGAAACATCAAAGATTATTTGTTTTGAGTTTATGTTGAAACAAGAAAGAAGAAAAGAGAATGAATTAAAAATAGATTTGAATTGACGGGCAAAAATGGATTAACATTTAAATGATAAGGATAAATTTGTTCTAACTAACTTTGAATAATTTACAAAAGTGCCATTAGAAGCTCCAAAGCAGCCAACCACCAGCTTCTGACTTTTGTACGGTAAATGGCGTTTTTTAAGAGAAGCTTAAGTATAGTTGTTGTGTTATAGAAAACAGTCTATAATAGCTTTTTTAAAGAAAAAAAAGCCGTAAATCACTTCTAATAAGTGGTCCAAAACACCACCTTTGTAGTTTCTACATAGAGATTTTGAGTTTTTTTCCCCTGATAATTAAGGATAAATAGCAACATCAAATAAAAGATTTCAATTTACACAAGGGTATCCTATACGGGCCAAATGCGGGGATAGGGTGGGGGTAAAGTTTGAAGAAAATTAATGTCCAAGCAACCAAATATTATGGACGGCTCGGTTTGCATTTCGAGAGACAAATTTGAATCTCCACTTGGACCAACACGTCCAAAATTTTCGTGAGAAGTATCCCAATCGAGAGCATCGTCAGCGCAATCGACAACTAAAATGTTGGATAAACAATCGCTCTTAAATTGAACAAAATTAGCACCACAAAAGTTGGCAGCATAGCATGTTTCCTTAAGAGCAATGGCTCTGGCAAGTGGCAACCGCAACATTAAGGCAAGGAAGGACATTATATTTTGCAAAGAGAATGGAGGGTGGTTGCGAAAAATGATGGCCCATACTGCTTTACCATCTTTGAACGAGGCATCAACATTAGCCGAAATTAAGTTAGCTTTTTGTGGTTTCCAACCCAGCTTCGAAGCGGCAATACGAATCTGATTTTGCGCCTGAACGTGAGACACGTCAGTCCTAAGTATACGCTACCGTAGAACCTGAAAGGGAGAAACCACACCATTATGTACAATCTAATTAAGGTGGAACCAAACAGTATATAGATAAGTTTCTATATCTTTTCCCTCTCCTTTGGACGAGATATGTGAGATCTTTTATGCTAGTACTTAGTGTTACATGCACATGTGAATAATAGTTGAAAATGAAGCTATATTATATCCTGATGTTTATAAATATTGAGGTTTTGGGTAAAAACCACTCATTTATTTGGAAGTGATGCATCGCATAAAGTTTGAAGTTATGTTTTACGATAATCTTGTTCTCAATGAAGCAAGCAAACTGGAATGAAAAAATATAGTTATTTTGACAAGCAATTACCAAAAATTGAGGGGTAAGGTGAATTTTACTCTAACTTATAAAAAATGTGGCTATAGAATTATAGGAAATTAATATTGAATTGGAAAAATAACATAATATAGTATTATATTTAGATGGAAGATTAATTTTGTCAAATCAGGAAATTATATTTTAGCAGTTTTATAATTCAAATGTTACCACTCTTGTTTGCATTGAAATCAATTCTAGTACATCAAAATTTAACCCGAGTACAATGATAAAAACATTGTCTTGTATTAGCTTGATATATATCCTACTAAAATTAATTCGTTTAATTTACAACTGTAAATATAATCTCAATTTCAGTATAAAAATCCAATCATATTTCATCAAACCCAGCTCATTTATACTCCTTACATGTTCACATTATCTTGAAGAACATCACCAATTAAAACTTTGTATCCAAAAAAATTTGATAATATCTCTATCTCGATCTCTACTATTATAAAAGCATGAATATTTCTTAATTTTTTTGTGCGGACTAAAATACCCTTATTTGGATTGTTATTTAATTCAGTGGTAAATATACAAAAGTAACTGAAGAGGTATAATTATACATTAAGCCTATTATATTTATCTTCTACATAAACTCCTAAAAATTATAAATTCTCTCTTACATAATTTATAATTTTAATCTTCTCTTATAATAGATAAAAACAAACCATAAAAATTCACTATTATTTTAAATAGTCCCTAAATAATAGATAAAAACTATTATATTTTAGCATCAATATGTTTTAAGTAAGATAATGTTAATTTAAAATATTAGTAAACCATAAATCATAAACACTTTAAATGTAAGAATTTAAAATGAAATTCTCTTAAATATCTTTATGTTTAAAAAAAAGTTAAAATTGAACTGCATCTTACGAAAGAATAAAAAATACTTATGACTCAGCTAATTACGTAATTTTAGTTTGACTAAAATAGAAAATATTAAAAATATTTAATAATATCAAGACATGCATAACCTCAAATTTGGATGGAATTCTTTTTTTGAAAAATGGGTGAAATTGGTGGAAAATGGTGAAATCGATAAAAATAATCTATGAAATCATTAAAAATATGTGAAATCAATAAAAATTCGGGGGAAATTGGTGAATACTTGTGAAGTTGGTGAAAATTTGGGTGAAACGGGTAAAAAGTGCCCCTGAAATGGATAACACATTTGAAATCGATGAAAATTCGGGTCAAATTCGTGAAAAAATGATGAAACAGGTGAAACGACAACATTAATGAAAAACAAGTGAAATCGGTGAAAAATGAATAAAGTCTGTGAAAATGTATCATATCATGAAAAGTCAGGTTGGTGAAAAGAACATGTGAAAAAAATGTGCAAAATAGGTTAGTATGATAAAACGTGTGAAAAATAAGTAAAAAAAAAAAGAGTTTAACTTACAAAATTAAGGTGAAACCGGTAGAAAAATGGTTTAAAACGAAAAAGAACAAATCGTAATTAAATCATAGTAGTCAGAGGCGCATAGCGCAACGACGCGCAAAGGCTTCCGAGGCTATAGCGCATAGCGCAGCGCGATAGCGCGGCCTTTTTAAAAATGAAGCGCATAAATACATGTTTTTTAATATATATCAAGAATGCTACTAAATTTTGAAACTATAGAACATAAAAACTAACTTTAACACATAAAAACATAAAGCTAATAAGTACTCATAATATATAGTATATATCAGCCAACTTTAAGTTAATTTCACCTAATTTAAGTTAATTGTTGTATACCTAAAAAAAACAAAGTTAATTGTTGTAAAATCTGTCAGCTAGCAGTCATTTCAACTAAATTTATGCTAATTTTGAGTAAATTCAGCCAAACTTTTCATTAAAATCCTTATTTAAATAACATAAAAAATGAGTGAAATATAAGGTAATTTTCATCTTAATTCAAGAAGATCAACAATTAAATTAATCAATCAATTTAAACTGATTTTAAGCAAAATATTTAAACCAAAATAAGGCAAATTTAATTTTAATTTAGAAATATCAGGAATTAACTAACTTAGTGTAAACAAGCTCCAAGAACACGAGGAATGTGTGAACAATGGTATGCATGTTCCAAATTCGAGTTCCAAAACGTCCAAACGTATCCAAATTTAAATTTTTTTTAAGTTTCTTGCCCAAAATCCGCAAAAGTTTGTAAATAAAAAAAAACCTTCTGAATTTGATCAACATGGTCGTGGATATCAGCAGAAGTTTGATAATGGAGATCAGCTCTCAAGCTCTAAGATTAAGGAGTGTGATAATTTGTTCATACAAAGAATGAACCAAGATGAAGAAGATATATATATATATATATATATATATATATATATATATATATATATATATATATATATATCTTCCGGATTTAGAAGCCATATTTGCCAATCTATATGATGATGTAAATTATAAATTTCATATAAACATAGGGAAAATCAATTACATAAACCAACCAAATTTCTGCTAAATTAACCTAATGGTAAATTTCATCTGTATTAGGAAAACCAACCATTAATTATGCAACCAAGTTACTAGATTTCACCAAGTTTTTTTTCTTCTTTTACTTTCTATTTTCCGATTTTCTTAAATAGCGCACTATTTTGGCGCTATGGGTTGTTGCGCTATAGCTCAAATAGCGCAAATAGCGCGCGCTAAATGATTAGCGTATGCGCAGGGCGCAACGAGGCGAGGAAATCTCGCTATAGCGAAAAGCGCACTATAGTAAGCGCTTTTCTCGCTTTTAACTACTATGAATTAAATACAGTGAAAATAAGGTATAACCAATAAAAAAAAAAGGTAAAACAGTGAAAAAAATCAAAGTGGTAAAAATGAATAAAATCGGCTAAAAAACAGGCTAAACCGGAGAAAATTAATTAAATAGGTAAAAACGGATTAATTTGCTCTATTTTATGACATAATCAAATTAATTTTACCCTAAATCATAAAAAATATCCATGAAATTAACTAAACACGTACAACGTACGTGCACTTCCTAGTAAAGGAAAAAGAACCTAAATGAGCTGGAGAAGGATTTTCATTGAAATATCAATCCAAGAATTTGTGCAAAATAGTACTGTCTCCATAATATATGTAATCTTTCTCATGTAAAAATCTATGTTATAAACGAATCAAATCAACTTAATTAATTTAAGTAGAATCAAATTACCAACATCAATGTATTAGAATTTAGTACGCCTTACTATATATAACATAACAAACTACAGTATAAAAGACTGTCTAAAATCAAAACTAGAACATAGAACTCCACAACATTTTGTTGTCACATGAATCAACATTGGAATAGATCTGGTTTAAACATAAAACTCATAACCAAGTTGAGTCTTATTGCCAACTTCACAAAATAGGCCAAAGTTTATATTATCAAAGATAAAATTATGTCTTAAAGAAAACAGTCTACTAGCCGGGTGTCCTATAGTTACATATCCTGTCCAAAAGCAATCGACTCCTTGGCGAAGTTCCAACCTACTGCATAGCTTCTGGCTTATGTGCTTCCTTCTTCAAACATGATTTCTACATTAAAAAAAAAAAATTATTTATAACTTTATATATATCACTATGAGTTGGTATATAATACATGTCAAATATACTTTGATCATATAGTACTATATAGTATGCAGTATGCACCAAGTACTCAAGAAAAGGAGATCACAAACAGGTGCAATGCGATAATAAAGTTCCATCTTTACATTTAAGTACTTACCCAAAAAAATAAGAAAGAATCCTTCCTCGTATTAGATATAACTATATGCAAGTACGTGAACTGCAGAAGAAAGTCTAAAAGCCAACTTCTTCTGCTGTACTCGTTTACTTCGACGTATTTCTCATGAAAGAGAAAGACGTCAAGAAGGAATTTTGCCTCAAATCAGATATACCTTTATATGCATGAATTACTATATAAAGTTTAAAAGCCAATTTCTTCCTCTTATGTTCATTTACTTTGATATATTTCTCGTGAAAATAGAAAAAGTATCCGAAAATCTAATATTCCATATTAAGGATTTCCATTTATTTTGACTATATACTATATATAATGTAGGATCTTGTTAACACCTCCGAAGATACAGCAAAAATATATGTGAAAAAAATATGAAAACAAAACAAAACACCATGCCACATAAATTCACCAACTTATAAATGATGTCCGATTGTTATAAAAAAATTGTGATGTCGGGCATATGTACGACCTACAAAAAGAATTTATTAATAGCTCCAGCAAAGCCACAAGTTATGGTATTTATCAATGATTCAATCTCAAATAAACCATTTCATAACAACAGAGCAAATGTAGCAACATCCCCGTGCATAATAAACGAAAACACATTAAGTATGAAAACAGAAAGAGTAGATTTACCAAACTGGATTGTGGCATCATCTCGGATAAAGATAAGAGCGTGAGATGGCGAGGGAGGTAATAAAGACAATTATAATTATCAGACAACCAAAACTTTTTCAATTATTATTTTAAAGCCATACTTGTCTCGCAGATTAATGAATTTCTCTGCATGTAAATATAATTAATTAATGTATATAAATATAAAACGAAAACAATTAAATATACCAATATGCAACAAATAAGCAAAGTTAAAGAATTCCTAGTTGCTATAGTATATATTTTTTTTTTCAAAAATCCTTAAGCACATAAATATATATCACATCACATAGCTCTTAGCCTTGTGAGTTATACCATATAGTTGAGTAATTTAACTCAACCTAAGTCATTATGTTTTATAAAAATCTCATCAGACTAGATTTTAGTATAAATTTTGTTGTTTCTATCCTTAATATAAGCACAGCAAGAAAATAGAACTTTCGCGCCAAATTTGTTATTGCCAACCAAAAAAGTATTGCTCATGTGGGTGATAAATAGTAAAACTAAGGGGAAATAACAAATTCTTTTATCATATGATTATCGTTCTTAAGGTAACTCTAGTAGAGTGCTTGTTGAAAACCCGTTATCGGACAAAAATCATTAACGTTTCGTATGAAAGAACACCTGTCATAGACCAAATGTAATCCCGCACGAGGAATCCACATAGGGAATCCAGTGTAACACGCCATAGAAACAAAGCATCGTCTCCCAAAAAAGGTAACTAGTAAAGACATCTTCAATAACCCTCCACGTAGCATCGACACCGATCGTTATAATCTCACATTTCTTTATCTCGTCAGAGCGGTCGAAGACAATCCTGACCACCTTGAATCTGTTCATGGATGGAACAAAGCCAAGTATATATCGCGACCTATCCTCACGTTGGTAGTCGTCCCCATGTTGGGGAAGAGCAAAGCACTCCCCCAAAACAGGGTTGCTAATGCAAACTATATCAAGTGCAAGTGTACGCACTGTCAAACAGAGAAAACCATTGCAAGAGCTAGAAATATTAACTATAGAATTTTCAATCAAGGAATCAGGGACTGTTGGCTTAAACGGAGTCCAAATAAAATCACCGTTGCCGGAATATTCAACCATATACCAAACCTCAGAACATCTCTTTGAACTTCGAAGAGGGACGGTGCTAACCAGCCCTGCAAATTTTGAATAGGTTGCCACGCGGACAAGGATGGTGCTGAAAGGTGATTTCTTTGAGTATAAATTCGCGAAACTCGGTTCGCGAAGGATCTTGTACCATGGCTTACAAACAAGCTTACCGTTCATGATGTCTCTAGCTGGAATTCGGACGAAGATCTCTTGACAAAGGGGTTTTGGAAGAAGTTCGAAATAATTCACCAATTCATTCGAATTCT